>JARHVA010000264.1:255000-485000 GCA_037957365.1 Torreya grandis | reverse complement strand
GAAAATACATATATCACTAAATTTAAATAATATATGTTTGCAGTACCATTTGGGACACTATTGGGTCATGTAATTTGAAATGAGAGCATTTTGATATAGCCAACCAAGATCATAGTAAAATTAAAAATTAGAAACACTAAAAAATCTAAAGGATTCTTGTGTATTTTGAGGACATATTGGATATTAATAAAAGCATAAGAATGGATATCCACACAAGGATATCCCATTAGAAGAATTATTGTGAAAATATGGTTTTTTATATGGATAAATAAATAGAAAGATCATTCAAGATAATTGAATAAAAATTACAAAGTGTGCCAATATTACAATTTCATAATTGGAAGAGCCTATTTCATGTAATTTTATATGCCTTGGGTATGGATTTTGGGGATATACTAGTAAAAATAAGGGAGGGAAACATTGACCACCATATCTAATTTCTAAGTAGGAAATTATCCAATACTAAGATGAATTAAAAAATACTGAAAGAGATGCATTTACAATGGTGTATGTGTTACAAAGATTATAAAAATAAATTTCAGCCACAACATTAATTTTATTTATTTTTAGATATGGGTAAATAAAAGGGTTTTATAAGGATCCCATAACCTAAGCTTACAACCAAAATATATGTAGTATAGTTCTAACAAAAATAAACATGAGACAAGACCTAAACTAAAAGGGCTACATGGGAAAATTTACATTAGTAAACCCTAAGAAAAAATACCCTAATCTTTAGCAATCTAAATTAAAAATATCAATCTTAGAGTTTGACCATATCCTCTAGGTAAATGGCAACTTCCATTTATTCTCTGAGCGCTTGAACCATGGTATAGATAATTTCATCTTATTTTTTTGGATATTTTCCTTCAATAAAATCATTTTTCCCCATGGTATATTTTCTCGAGCCATCAATATAATATTCAGTAAATATTTTATCACTAAATTATTTATTGGTTTCCTTGGGAGTTATCTTAATGTTATTGATGATTTAATTCTCCTTGTGTTTATTCTTCTTGATCTCAATGTTATGATGTTTTCCTTATCCTTGTCTTTATTCCTCCCCTTCCTCCCCAACCTTTTAAGAGTTCAAGGCATGCTTAGAAATAACTTCTTTCAACTAGGTAATGACATTTTTATAATGAAATAATTCTTGGTTGGACTCTCTTCTCCATTCCTACATTTTGATCTAACATTATAATGAACTCCCATAGAGATAAAAAAATCTCCTATAGAAAGTGATGCACAAAAAAATGCACTTTTACCTACACCTACACAATGTTGTATCTCATAAGTTGTTAAACCACACCCTATAATAAACACATAAACTATGAAAAACACTTGCACTTTGACTTTTATCCTCAAATCCACACCCTAAAAATAAACCATCAACCTCTAAAGGCCACACCACACCCTGTACATATAATACAATGAATAAAATTCACAAAAAGAGGAGTAAATGTGTACTACTTATCCAAGATAAGCATTATCCAACACGTGAAAACCATTTTCCACCTCATCAAGCCTATCTAAAATCTCTCCTAAGGAGAAATTTTCCATATTCATCTTCTCCACATTCTAAGGGCACATTTTCCCATGAACATGTGATCACAACCAACTCCACTCAACAATGAAGAGTTCCCTTTTACAAAAAACAACTAGCTTCCTCAAAACAAGGAAGTAAACATGGGAAAAGGCATATAAAAAATTACTCCATGAAATATGGAATACATAGAAATTATTAATTTAAGGAGTATTCCACTCACATATAAAGAACATGAAAATTACACCCCCACATCCTTGGAGATCTTTAGGCCCCCAAAATTTATTCCTATGGTCATGTGATAGCCCCAAAGGGCTCTACACTCAATAGTAAAGTTTTGATTCAAGTTTGGTTAATTATGAATGGTACTTGTTTGATAGTGTCTCAAATAATATCAACCTCTGATATATGAGTACTCAAGACCTAATGAAGACTAGAAAAGGCAATGCGACCTTATTCTCTAGCTGAGAGAAACCCATATCAGATTGGTCTTCATTTATATAAAAGCCTAGATATGCATATTATATCTAGTCATAAATTATATCTATTGAATACTTACTTGATAAAAGAGGAAAGTGATGAGAATCATGAGTAGCTAGTCATGAGAAGGATGGACATTGAAGATGGACTATGTACATCAAAATAATGAATAAGCAGGTTAAACAAAACCATTGACATGAATCAAGGCATAGAAAATAAATCATAGAGTAAAAAGGGACATCTCTCACACTATGAATGTGATTCAAGTAAATTAAAATGGTAGTTCACAATATAGTGAACCTAAACTATCACCTACAATCCTATATTGGATGGATTTGAGGAAAGGTGAACTTGTAGTAATAATGGAGTATTAAAGGGATAAATAAAGATCATGATGTGTTGAGAGAGTTATGAGGGCAATAATATAGGATTAATAAGGATTTAATCATCCAATAGATGTAATTTATCAAGAAACTAGGTTTAAGAGGTCTAGTAGGCATACACAGGAATGTGTTTGTAAAATGAAGAAGACTTTGGTTTATTGTTAGCTCTTAAGAGCACTAATGTTGATGGTTTATTTGAATGGGTAGTATCTAGTATATCCACATGGGTTTATCATGATTTATCAACTCTAATTCAGTATCTAAAGCACTACTTGATCATGGATGATCAATATAGTAATTGATGGAAATATAATCATGTACCTACAATAATGATGAGGACTAAATAGTACCATATAGGCATGATAGGTGCTTAGAGATATTTTAGAGGTATTAAAGAGATATTGACATTAATATTAGGTCTGAGGGTGTGTGACATTGTAATAAGGTCTGATGTAACCTATGGCATATCATCAATAGATAAAAAGTAAAGTGAATATAGACCTATAGGTCTTCAGACCTATAGGTCCATATTCTCAATCAAGAGAGACCAATCTTGCATGGAATTTAATGTTTTAAGGATCAATTAAAATGTGATAATTATGAGAAGTGGTTTTTAAATTTTTTGATGGGTAGGAGGAAGAAATTCACTATAGGGAAACCCTTCTTAAACTCTAGAAAAATTTAACTCAAATTGCTTATACATAGGCCAACTTGAGAAATTAAAGTTAGCTTTCAATATTTAAAGAGAATATAAAATATATTAATTTATATGGGGTTTTTATGAGTAATAAAGATGTATATAATCCATGAAGCCTAAGAATATCTTGATGAATATATGAAAGTGATATAAATAAAATCCATCTTAAGCTTTCAGTCATACATTCTCATGCACCTACAAGCAAATGGTCAAATTTGAGTAACATGAAGCCTTAAGGCATATGGAGAACATATAATAATATCATGGGGATATTAATAAAACTATTGGATACCTCCTTAATTAAAAAAATTAATTTAAAGGCTTCTAGGCCTAGATGATCCTTCCTCAGTGTTCATACATAGGCTTGTCAATCTAAGAGGTCTAAATCTTGCTTAGATTTTCATGGAGAGTATACATGTGAGGTGAATGGAGAAAAATAGGTATATTAATTTATATTTTAAGCCTCATAGTACTTTCATTAAATTATTCAATGATTGAAGTGAATGACAAACCCAAAATGTTAATTAGGCTTACCAAGCCTAAATGAACACTCACATACCTATACATAAATGTAGAAGAATTATAGAAGATTTCATGTTTTTAAAGAATATTGAGTATATATGGGTATAAATAAGGTAATATAAGTTATTAATGTAATTATATAGGTTTTAAAACCACTGAGAAAGAATATAATGCAAATAAAAGCATATTAGGGTCACTTGCATTTATTTGCTAGTGAACCATAATCATGAGCTAATGGAGGTTATATTAGGTATATTAAGAGAAATTATAAATAATAACATTAGGATATGTCATGGTGGGTGGTGTAGACCTCACTCAGCTTTCCAAATCTAAAGATAAACATTGTTTTCCCTTTTATTGAAACTTCTCTCTCTATCTCTCTCTAGTTCATATTTGTAGACCTACTAACCTAAGAGACATTTTAATCACGTGTGAAAATCAAATAATATATGCATGGGATCCCTAGACTCTTAGGTGAGATGAATAGGGTTATATAATTAAGATTTTTGCCATTGGTTTATTCATCAAGGGACTTAGTTTTATGAACAATCCTTAAGAGTGTAAGTCACTCACAGGCTACCAAGAAACCCTTCTAAGAACCTAGTGAGAGAGATGTTGTCTATAAGAAATAAAAAATTTCTAGGTGACCCTTGAAATAACATGATAAACCTAAAACATCTCCTGAACACCTTCTCAACACATTGGCTAGAAAATGTAGGGTATAAAGTGTATTAAAAAAGTCTAAAAATGATTATTTCAAACTATTTAGAAGCATGGAAAGTTGTGTCACACCTTAAAATTATACTTGAATCTTGATAAGGAGTTTCCTAAAGTTAATCAAATGTTTACTTGGAGTTTCACACCTATTAAAATTGATGGGAAGTAAATCTTAGTTTATAGGCCTAGATACCTAATTGAGGGATAATTAAAAAGAGAGATAATTGGAGTAAGTATACTTTAACTCAGGGCCTGCTCATGAAAATTTGTATAGATTAGGAAGATAATAGTGTCTATTTATATATATGCTTAATTTTTAGGATCATCTTTAGAATGTTCTACATAAGTAACTTCACATATTTTGAGGGTTATAAGGAAATGAAGGAAAATATGAACTTTAGGTGTGAAATGGAGTTATAGAAAGTGTTTGAGGAATCCAAGGGGATTGATACAAGTTTTTTAAGGGAGGGAGAGGTGATTAATGGATAAGTATTTTAGTCATGAATTTAGAACCAAGATTTGGGGAATTTGAGCCAAAGAGAGCTAGTGAAAATTATGTATATTTGAAGATAAAAGAAGAAAATACAAAACTTGTATAAGAATGGCATAATAGATCCTCAATCATGCCACATGTTAGTTAATATACCTTTTAAATTTCGTTTTAGGTGTGAAGGTGTAGTCTCGAAAGTAAGTCCAGTTAGGTTCAAAAATAAAAGAGTTCCCAAGTAACCTCCTACACTAATTTGAAGAAGGACATCATCAAGAAAGCAACACATGTCTTTGAAGACCTTATGAAATTATTTTATAGCCTCCTTATTTATTATAACTCATGCATGAATTCTCAAGACTTATCATTTATCTTTTTTACACCACTTTTCTCTCTAATTCTCTAATTCTCTAGATAATCAACCTTGATTGGCTTTGTAAAGGATCCTCCACTTGAGTATGGCAAAGCCCTTCTCATTTGTATTCCTTTTATCAATGAAAGACTACTGATTTTACCTCATTATATGATTTTACTTAGTGTGTGTGCATGGATGGTTCATTTTGTAAATTGATTTTCTTAGTCTTCTTTGGCATGTTATCCTATTCTAACACCTATGTGCAATTTGAAAGCTTCTTTTATAGGTCACGTGAAGTGTGTAAGTGTGGTACAAGGGTTGAGTGAGTTTATCTATTCATTAGTGTCATCATAGACCTATTGATTAGTCTTCCTAGCCTAAGAATATGTCACAACCTCCACATTTAAATGTTGATGTGAGAGATTTAGATTAGGAGTAATGTATTTTAAGGTTAGTATCATGGTCTACATGTGCACATGTAATTGGTTGGTAGTGATCAATTTATTTGGTGTATCACCCCCTTATATTTATTTCATGTTATTCCTTTACCTTTTCCTTTGCAATTTAGTAGTGGAGCTTAATTTATATATCCATGGAAGCTATCCTTATAATTTAGAGGTTTAGTTCACTTAGAGGCTACCTACAACCTATAACTAATACTATTGTATTAATTAAGTTGAGAGGGATTGAAACACCCTCTCAAGGGTGAAAATTTGAGCTATAATAATTTTTACATGCCTAGTGGGATAATATTGACAATCAATTGAAGACTTTTTTGTGTTACTCTTCAATACACCAACTTTGGAGACATTTCAACAAACATCAATGGTAACTCTTAATGTATTTAGATGGTTTTGGTAGCTTAGATATCATTTTAAGAAAGTTATATTTAGTTTTTAATTTTATCATGAGGTCTCATGGATGATTTTGATGTTGATATCTACTTTACACAAGTTGATGATCCATATCAAACTCATGTTGATTCTTGTTAGTAGTTTGTTGAGCCTTACCAGCAATATGTTAGTTATTATTATCCTTACTATCAAGATTATTACCATCCTTATTTCCATCAATAGTTTCACTAATGTAGTATTCCTTCTTGGTAGCCTTTTAATCCCTCTAATAAGACTTGTCAAGACCATACTACCACTAGTCAACATAGTCATATTTCAAATCAATATATCTCAAGCTTAAAGCAAACTCTCTTGGGATATGAAAGGTGTATGATAAGGATTAACACACAAAGGGAGTATTGTCAAAGTATTCCTAGTCATCTCATTCATAATGTGAAAGACTCATTGTAACTAGTAAAGAGAGTGGGAACATATAGAGATAAAATTGACAAAGACTCATAGTGACATGATGGATATACCTGGCCTAATTCATAAAGGGAAACAAGTTCATGCTATGAAACTCATGTATCTTCTCCTATACCACCTAAATATTATTTTTTACAACCCATTCTTCCTCAAAATACTAAGTTAAGTGAGCTTCAAAGCATCCTAAGTCTTTCACATACCCCTCAATCCTTCACATCATGGATATCAATCTAAGATAACATCCAAAATAAGAAAAAGGTTATTTTTGAAGGAGTTGAGAATCAAGACAAATAAAAATTGGATAGTTTGATTACTACTTAGAGGGAAAATAATGAGTTTATCTTGGCACAAAACTCCATTCCCTTTCCTTAAGAACCCCACAAGAATTCCTTTAAGATTCCAAGTTAGAATCAAATAGTGAAGTCATGGGATAAATAAAGTGGAACATGCATAGATTAGGGCACTGAGATCAAACAATAACTTAAATATATTCAATCCCCACCCATCCTCATCAAGAGCCTAAAGCCTTCCCATCTTAGAAATCAATTAAAGAAGTATTCCAAGGTAAATAAGAAATCTTTGTTGAAAACATTTAAAAATGTAAGACTTTTCCATCTTGGAAATCAATTTAAAAGAGAATTCATATGAATGATTAAGTCCTTGTGGATAAATTTTAAATCCAAAACATTTCAAATTTTTATAGATTCATTGGTGAATGGAAGGAATAAAAAGACAAGATCATTGATCATGAGAGATCAAAAATGGTTTGTCAGGTAGAGTAACCCTTCCTTGAGGAATAAATTCAAATTGTAGTTGTAGGTCACTCACAATAAGGTTATGAGGAGGATACTTCAAGCTAACATGAGGAATAGATCATCATTGGAACACATATTATTGATGAGAGATCTAAATCAACCTTTGAAGTTGAATAAAAGGTGACTTTAATGGAGCATAAGTTGATCAAGTAATAATAGACCTTGAGAGAGATGGTATTTACCAATGTGAACAAGGTGATGATTAAGTTGTTGCACCATAAGATAAATATCTTAAAGATCCATTAGAGGTGGTAAAAAAACATTTTGAGTCCCAAAACCTTTATCAAAGATGTACAAACTCTAATTCCTTTCAAAATTGTGTTGTCACTACCTCTATATCAACTCCTATTAAGCTTGAAGAAGGTTTAATTAAACTAGAACTAGATGAAGTTAAATTTTAGGAATTTTTTGAATTTATAAGAGTAGGTTACATTTTTATAGATAGATATTATGGTTTGATTCATATTGAGGAAGGCAGTTTTGTCAAGCAAATCATCAAGAAAGAGGAAGATATATCTATAAACTTGCCACTCCATGAGGATAATTTATTTTAATATGAATTTTTTGATGTTCTTAAATAAGGTTATCAACCTCTTAATCCATTTTTAGGTACTAGTTCACTCTTAGAAGATAAGATAGACCTCTATTGGTCTCAACCTCTCAAAGAACAAGGAGATTCACCTCTTAAAGTTAATTTTATAAGAATGCAAAAAGGAACATGTTAATATATTTAGTTTGAAACAAAAAATATTGAGGAAGTAAAGGTATATCATATGGTGAAGGTTGATTAGTTCTATACTACTACAGGAGCATGTACTATCAACTATTAAGCTCAATTGGAAGCCAACAATTGGGAGCATCCTATTGATGATGCAATAATGGTATTATTTGTGCCAAGTAGCCAAGTTTGGAATGAGTATGATTTGGTCCTTGACTCACATAGTTAAATCATGGATAATGGAATGAATTAAGAATATTTGGTTGCTATTCAAAGAGACCATGAACATGCTAATAGCTCCAAATGTAGGTGGAAGCTCTCACTCCATGAATAATGTCTGATTAGACCCCACTCAACATGTGATAATTTGATTTCATGATGACATATTGATCTCAATATATTCCCATTTGATCTTGGAGGATAAATATATGTTGAGGTAAGTTGTGTCTAGTTGTTATTCTTTGTTTTCCCTAAGTGATTTATTAGCATAGGTGTGTATGTTTTTGTATTGTTTTTTTTTGTTGTTTGTGTGTGTTTTCTTTTATGTGTTGTGTGTTGGGAGGTTTTTTTAGTTTTTAATATTATTCAATGATGTATTATGTATAAATTTGAGGGAAATTGAATCCATAACCCAATGGATGGATAATGAAACTAGTATAATTTACTTAGTAAGCAAACATCCCTATGATACTGCCAAATATGTTAGCAAAATTTTGGCTACCATCAGAAAGGTTATAAAAATGACTTGTCATGTTTTATAACCTTATTCATATCCATTATATGCATTTTTAGGTATTCAAATGGTATTTTTTAGGTCTTATTAGCATAATTTAAAGTTTTTTTGATAAGTTTAAGGTAATGACTTATGTTTTGTCTTGTGATAGTCTATCCATACCATGATATGAAAGGTTTATTAAAAAGTTTTAAAAGGTTAATAAGTGTCTCTAAAGTCATTTTTGGTAATTTTACCTATCAAGGCCAAATTACAACCCCTATAATTAGAAACTTTCTTGAATTCTATCAATAACCCTTTGTAAGGTGGTCAAATAGGTGATTTTAGTTAAAAAGGTAAAAAAAATTGTCATTTAATGACTAATATGGATATAAAAATTCAAAAAACCATTATTAAGACATTTAAATATATTAAATTACATTATATTAACCTAAGTAAAACGTTTCATAAGTTAAAAAAGGTATTTAATGCCATTTTAAGTCTAAGAAGAGCCATTTTCTAAATCCCACATGCCAATTTTGACCCCAAAAGCATCAAAAATATTTAAAACTTGTGTTTTCATGATTTATGACTCATAAAACTTCTATATTATTCTATTTTTGGTGGTGGAAAACTTATTTTGTGAATAAAAAGCAAGAAAAGTACCATTTTCTTTCATTTTAAGGGCAGAGTATGGAGCCATATGGAATTCCATACAGATAAGACATGAAATATGAAGAGAAGGAAATGAAAATGTTCTTAGATGATTTTCATGGAAATTGGAGGCCATATAAGCCCAAAACCATTCATATTCAATAAAATGTTAATTTTTCACAAAGAGACCTCCTTATAGGTTTATTATTGATATAGATTTGAGAGTGCAAGTACAAGTCTAAAATTTTGGGAAAAGAAAGTAGAATTAGAGGGTTTCCTAATGGATTATGTGGTTATATAATTGGTCTCTCCAACCTCATGAATAATTCATTTTAATTAAAGATAATTTATATATTTTTACATCTATGAAGGCAATCAATTTTCTTTAATTTATCCTCACCAAGGCATCATTTCAAGAAAATTCAAATTTGTGGAGATTCTCAGTAACCTAATATACCTTCCCATTCCATTTTCTAGGTTATTTTGACATGTGTTAAGGTTAAATAAAGGATATTTGACAAGAGGAGTTCAATTCTATAGTCTATGAGCTTCAAAAGAGAATTGTACAATCTTGGAGGGAGAAGGTAGTTTCAAATTTTATTGAATTTGTGTTTATAGGGTCTCTTTAAATTTTTTTGTGTTCTCCAAGAAAAATTATCAAAATTTATCCAATTTTCATAGCAAACAACCATTCATATGCTCTCAAGCATTACCAAGAAAGCCCAGTTTAACATTATTTAAGGTTTTCTAGCATATTTTGAGGTTTTTAGCATTTTCTTAGTTTTAAATTTTAAATTCTTACCCACCTCTAATGGCCTTCAGTATGGTATATCAAGTAGAGAATAATTACATACTTCCATTGGACTCATAAATTTGTCTTGACATGCTCTCAAAGTGTTCCTTTCCACCTCCATCTCACTCACCCCCATATCATTTTCATTACAATATTTTTCCACTATGTTTTATGCTCCTTTCACACTCCATTAATGTGTTTCCATCATCTTTGGTCACCTAACCACCATTATACCCATCTCCATTTCATGGTTTCATCATCAATAGAGATAAGGGTTGATCAAGACCAACTCAAGCATGAAAAAGATGGTACGTAGACCTCAAAACATCATAATCAACCAAGTAGGACCTACAATAGGTTACATAGTCAAGTGTGGTCATATAGGTATTATGAAGATTCAAGATGAGAAGAGACCTTATTCAAGGTCTAGTAGGATCAAGCAATCTATGGTCATGAGAAATTATGAGGTAAGAGGCAATCATGGATTTGGAAGTAAGTGTTTGGGCCATGAAATTTGGCATATTTTCAATAGTAACCTACAACAAAAGGTGAAGATTATGAACTATTGAGGAGACATTTCTCATGAAGGATATCTTTTGCAAGTTATTAAGATATTAGAGAAAGCATCATAAAAGGATCAATTCATGGGAATCTTTTCATGTTATCAAACAATCTAAGCTACCTTCAATCCCTACATACTATGTACAATCATGTAAAGGTGACCTATAGTCAAGTATAAGAAAATAAGGTCTATTTTTAGGATCCATATCCTATGCATGACTATAATATACCAAGATTTATCTTTGTAACCTTTTCAAATAAATAAAATGATTGTTTCCAGATTCTAACATCCTAGTATAGTGTGTAATAGTGGTTTGATTTGCACATGTGGTAGACTTTTCTCCCTTGACAGGGCCTAATCTCACCTCATTACTAGATTATCATATTATGTAGGTCATATTTATTGTTTGATGTTTATTTATTGAAGATAATAGTGTTTATAATTGGCTGGTTAATGCCTTGAATTATCTTATTCCATCATTTCCCTCATGATTTGGTTAATTTATGTAACCTCTATGTGAAATACTGATGCATAAGAGACTTTGGAATTGTGTATTTAGTCATTTTTTTGTATTATTAGTGTTTTATGAGTTAAAATAGAGTGGATGAACTAACAACATAGGTGTATCACCAACAATAGAATAAGATTTCCATTTTAGTATCTCTCTTACCCTTTTCATCTCAATAATTAGTAGGTTTTAGTAGTAGTGATCAAAGTGATACATCAGAGGAGATACCCTCATAAAAATTAGAGGTCTAGACTAAGTTTAGGTGTCCCACACCTTAGATCATTCTAATGTTAGTCTAAGTGTGAAGGAGTTTTAGAGTAAAATATATCAGCATTCAAACAAGGTGTTATCTAGGTTGTTAATAGTTTTGGCATGCTTGATGGGACACAAATTTAGCCATTGGAGTATAAATTTTTATCATATTAATATTAATATCTAGTTTTAAGTACTCTTATGATCCATATCCAAAGGCAAAAGACATATTTGTGTTCATGATTTCAGTTATCTTTAAGATTTTCTAGACTATAGCAGCCTACAAAGAAGAATTCCATCATTCTTCCCCTTATTAGTAGCTCCATTATGATCCTCATAAGCCATATCATCCATATCATGATATATATCAGACATATGATGAGTATATAGATCTTTATCAGTAGTATGAAATATCATACCACTACTATAACAAATCTTATACCATTACTATAACATATATCATGAATCTTGTTATCCTCTTGATCAACCCAGTCAAGTCCCAAAACAATCCATCTCAAGCTTAAAAAAAACTTTGTTTATCTATGAGAAATAGACGGTGATAAAAATTGTACATCATAAGAGCTAGCCTCATTAAAACTATAGGTATATATAGTCTGAGTTTAGGTATCCCACACTTCAGGCCATTCCAATGTTAGTCCAGGTGTGAAGGAGTTTTAGATCAAAATCTATCAGCCTTCAATTAGGGTGCTATTTGGGTTGCTAAATTTCATAAAACGTTTTAATACACTACATGAACATTATATAAATGTTTGGATAAGTTAAGGTTATTTTTTAAAGTTTAAGGTAAATGTCATGAAAAAGAAAGGTGCATGTTGCCATGTCTAACACTTCTCTAGACTTGTAAAGTTAATTTAAAAGATAAAAAATATGAAAGGTAAAATAAAAAATACTTTAAAACCCTATTAATGATATATATAATGTGCATATATGTCAAGAATGTTAGTACAATTCAAATCATAGTCAAATTTTTAGGTTTAATGTATAAGAGAGAATAAGTCACTCTTTTATAAGAAGTTGTAGGCACTTGTATGAATATAGAGAGCTCATATTTAGGTGAAAACGTTTGAAAAGTGTCATTTCACCTTACTCAAGTCATTTTCATGAATATAAATCTTTTAGAGATCCTAAGAAACCAAAATTTTCATCACAATCTCAATTAGCTTTTTAGTAGGCTTGTGAGGACCAGTTTCATATGCATGGTCCATATAGCATAAAGGGATTTGGTAATTTAGATTTATAATATATTAAGGTGTCCTAATTTCCTTAAAATCCATGGTAGTATTTCTTATATTGGTCTCCCCTACTTTATGAATAATTATTAAGAAGATATGGTGGTCTAAAACCCTTTATAAACCCATATGCTCAATTTTCTCCTTAAAATAGAAGTTTGAAGTAATTTGGAGAAATGAGATATATAATATAAGTTATATTTGGTTTTAATAATATTAATTAATTACTATAAAGACCTCATTTGACACATTTGAACCCAATAAGACATGAAACCTTCACTTTTGCACAATTTGCAAGTTGAAGATTATGTTCCCTTAATGTTTTGGGGTTTTCAAAAGATGGAGGCATGTTGATGAAGTTACCATATTATATTTTAACTCCATATAAATATTTAAATTTAAATTAAATATTCCTCTATGGCTACTACTCACCAATAACAACTTATCAAAGTGTTCATTATATAATGATTGTAAAAGGCTAAACCCTAACAACATAGGAGTTTTACATTGTGTGAAAATAATGATAAGTGATTGAGGTCATAAATTTGGTCCATTTTAACCCAATTTAATATCTTTAATGCATCATTATAACTCAAAATGGCAAAATAAGTCATGTCATCATTCACCAAAAGATTTTGTTTAAGCCTGTCTACACAAAAGTGAATTTAAAAGGTATAACCCTACATTATCAAAGATATATGAGGGTCATGACATAATTATAAGTGTAATTATGTAATGGAGAATTTTTATTATGGTTTATATGATAAATATAGGTATTATTAAATGATTTCATCAATGAAAATGTATACCTACAATTTTATAGACCTATAGGTCTCAGTTTCTTATGAAATGCAATGAATTATGTATCAAGAGATGAGGGTTTAATACCTAAGTGGTGAGGGACAAAAATATATGAATAGGTTTGATTCAAGTTATTTGAATTATTATAGGGCACTTTTTGATAGTGTTTGATATAGGAGTAATCAAGATCTATTAAAAAATAGAGAAAGTAGTGTGATTTTATTCTTTAGCTAAGAGAAGCCAATATCAAATTAGTTTCTCATTCATATAACAAAAAAAATTGTATATTATATCCATTAATAAATATGTATCTATTTATTAATTATTTAATAAAAGATTAAATTTATGATTGTCATTAATAACTATTCATGAGAATGATAGAAATTGAAGATGGACTATGTACATCAGGACAATGAATAAGTAGGTTAACCAAGACCATTAACATGGATCAGGGCATTCAAAAAATAATATATAAAGAAGGAATATTTATCACACTATAAATTTTAATCAAGTATATTAAAAGGGTATCTCACCATAAAATGAATTTGAACTATCACATATAGTCATATCTTGGATAGATTTGAGGAAAGGTGCACTTATAGTAATAATGGAGTACTAAAGGGATGAAAAAAGATCATGAAGTGTTGAAAGAGTCTGAGGGAAATAATATATGATTCATAATTATTTAATCATCCAATATATGAATTTTATTAATAAACTAGTCTTAATAGGTCTAGCAGGCATACACATGCATGTGTGTGCAAAATTACTAAGACTTTGGTTCATTACTAGGTCTTAAAATCCCTAATGTTGATGGTTTAGTGTAAGGGGTATTATATAGTATATCCATATGGGGTTACCATGAATTATAAAATATAATTTAACCTCGAAAAAACTACTTGATCATGGATGATCAATAAAGCATTTGATGGAGAGATCATCATACACCTATAATAATCATGAGGACTAAATAGTACTATACATACAAGATAGGTGCTTGGAGATATTAGAGGTCTTGAGTAGAGATTGAAATTAATATTAGGTATGAGAGTGTGTGAAATTTTCATAAGGTATAATGTAACCTAAATCATATCATCAATAGATAAAAAGTAAAGTGAATATAGACCTACAGGTCTATAGACTTGTAGGTCCATATTATCAATCAAGAGAGACCAATATTGAATGGAATTTGATGTTTTGAAGAGAAAATAAAATTTGAGAATAATGACAAGTAGTTGAGAAATTTTGTGTAGGGTAATAGGATGAAATTAATTGCAAGGAAATCCTTCCTAATCTCTATCAAAATTTAACTCAAATTACTCACACATAGGTCTCCATGATAAATTTAAGTTAGCTTTTAAGATTTAAAGAGAATATGAAATATATGCATTGGATTTTGGGTTTTTATGAGTAAATAAGATGTATGGAATCCATTAATCCTAAGAATATCATGAATAATATCATAAAGTGATATAAAGAGAATCCATCTTAAGCTTGTAATCATACAGTCTCATGCACCTACAGGCATAATGGTTAAATCTAAGCAACATGAGGTCTTAAGGCATATGGATAACATATAAGAGTATCATGGGGATAATATTATATATATTGGAGACTTACCCAATTAAAAAAATGCATTTTAAGGCTTATAGTCCTATATTATCTTTCTTTGATCTTCATGCATAAGCTTGTCCATCTAAGAGGCTTAAATATTGCTTAAATCTTCATGGAGAGTATACATTTTAGGTGAAGGGAGAAAAAGAGGCATATTAATTTATATTTTAATCCTCATATTACTCTAATTGAATTATTAAATGCTTTAAGGTAGTGACAAACCCAAAAACTAATTAGTCTTAGAAGGCCTAAATGAATACTCACAAACCTATACATGAATGTAGGAGAATTCAAAAACATTATATGTTTTGGAAGAATATTGATGATTGAGGGGTATTAATAATGTAATTTAAGTTCTTAAAGGTAATTTTATAGGGTTTATAACCACTATGAAGTAAAATAATGTAAATAAAAACATACTAAGGTCACTTACATTAGTTTAATAGTGAACATTAAGCATGAGATAATAGAGGTTATAGTAGTATATTGAGATAAATTCTACATAATACAATTATGATATGTCATGGTTGGTGGTAAATACCTCATTGAGGTTTCCAAAGCTCAAGATAAACATTGTTTCCCCTTTTATGCAAACTTCTCTCTCTTAGGTTCACAGTTACAAATCTAGTCACTTGAGAGACATTTTCATCACATGTGAACATCAAGGAAAAAATGCATGGTATCCATATATTATTTGGATAGATGAATAATTTTATATAATTAATGGTTTTTTCATTGGTTTAGTCATTAAGGGTCTTAGTTCTATGAACAATCCTTAAGAGTGCAAGGCACTTATAGGTTGCCAAGAAACCCTTATAAGAACCCAATGAGAGAGATAATGTCTCTAAGAACTAAAAATGGACTAGATGACACCTATAATTATATAATAAACATTCATACCTCTCTTAAACACATTATTGAGCCATTAGTTGGAAAATACAAAGTACAAAGTGTGCAAAAAGGGCTAAAAATGATTGTTTCAAGTTATTTGGAACATATAAAGTTGTGTTATATCTTAAAATTGGACTTAAAGGTTAATAATTAGGTCCTTAAAGTGAATAAATTTTTTAATTAGAGTTTAACATGTGAGCATTTATTGGAATCAAATCTTAGTTTCTAGGCCTGGAGACCTAATTGAGGGCTAATTAAAATGAGAAATAGGTGGAGTAGGTACACTTACACTAAGGTTCTAGTCATGAAACTTTGAAAAAATATAAAATAGACTAGTGGGTACTTAAATATATTCTTAATTTTCCATGATCATATTTATAAATATCTACATAAGGAGATTTGTATGTTTTGAGGGCTACAAGGGAATGAAGGCAAGTATGGAGTTTAGGTGTGAAATGGAGTATTAGAAAGTGTTTGAGGCATCCAAGGAGATTGATACAAGTTTTAAAAGGTAGGCAGAGGTGATTCATGTAAAATGATTGTATTTATGAAGTTATAACCAATATTTGGGGAATTGAAGCCAAAGAGAGCTAGTAAAATTGTGTACTTTTAAAGATAAAATAATAAATTACAAAACTTGAAAAAGAATGGCATAACATCTACTCAATCATGCCACATGTCACTTAAAACATCTTGTATCTATACTTTCAAGTTTAAAGGTGTATTCTAAAAATGAATTAATTAGATTTAAGAACATAAGAGTTCCCAAGTTACCTTCTATGCCAATTTGAAGAAGGACATCATCAAGAAAGCAATGCATGTCTTTGAAGACCTTATGACACTATTTTATAAACTCCTTATTGAATTTAACTCATGCATGAATTCTTGAGCCTTATAATTTATTTCTTTTATGCCACTTCTCTCTCTCTCTCTCTCTCAGTCTCTATATAATCAACCTTATTTGTCTTTGTAAAGGATCCTCCACCTGATTATGACAAAGCCTTGATCATTTTTATGACTTTGATTAGTGAAAGACTACTAATTTTATCTCTTTTTATGATTTTACTTAGTGTGTGTGCATGGATTGTTGATTTTTTCAAGTGATTTACTTAGTATTCCTTTGCATGTTGTCATATTCTAACACCTATATGAAGGTTGAAAGTTTCTTTTATAGGTCATGTGAATTGTGTAATTATGGTTCAAGGGTTGAGTGAGTTTGTCTATTCATTAGTGTCATACTATAACTATTAATTAGTATTACTATCCTAAACATCCACCATAACCTCCAAATTAAAATTATTATGTGAGAGATTCATATTAGGATTAGTGTATGTTAAGGTTAGTCTCATGGTGTACATGTGCACATGAAGCTGGTTATTAGTGATCAATTGATTTGGTGTATCACCCCCTAGTTTTATTTCATGTTATTCCTATCCATTTTCATTTTTAAGTTAATATTGGAGCCTAATTGATACACCAATTGGAGCTATACTTATAATCTAAAGTTTGGTCCACTTAGAGGTCATCCATAACCTGTGACTAATCCCATTACATAACTCATGTTAAGAGGGCTTGAAATACACTCTCAAGGGTGAAAATTTGAGATATAGAAATACCCTTACTTTTAACCAAGATTCCTCCTTTTTTTTTCCTTTAATATTAATATTTTATAAAAAGTGGGAAAGGGTTTCCTCATCATGATCATCCTCATCATTAGGACTATCCTTAATTTATCAGCCAACCCCAACCCTTCAATATTCCTTTCCTTATTGTAATTATTCACTATGGTAAATTTAATGGTTATGATGACTGACTTAATCAATATGTAAATGATTTCTTGGTGAAATAAATAGTTTTTTTTTTAATGATAATCCATCATGGTACTCTCTAAGGATGTTAATATATAAAATGATAAACTTATCCTTAAACTATGTTTGAAAAGGTTTAATAAAAATAAATTGTGGGAATAGATGACCCTATACTTACCTTCGAAAGTCAATTTGTCTATTAGATATAGATATATTTTATCCCATGGATTAGGTATGGTTATGCAAAGAGAACTAACTTCAATCAGGTGAATGATCTCTTTAGGCTTAAAGAAGCTTTTCACTAGCTCCTTCTTCTTGATTATATCCTTAAAGGCCTTCACCCCATATATGAACATCCTCATAACCATGGAAATGTTTTATTTGACTATATCTAGAGTGAAACCCCTCATCCACACTACCCTCTCATTACATTACTTAGAAAAAACTAAATGTAGGCCTAGGTCACAAATATAGATTTTATTAAAATAAGGGGTCAACCCTACTTGTCAAATCTTATTAATTTTATTCACTAACCATGATCCATTGAATTAAATTGTAACAAAACTAGTTTTGAATGGATTAATTCCTCATTAGGTATTCTTATTTCAATAATTTTTTTTTTTTAATCTATATTTAAACTTGAGTAGTTGAATATAGGGAAAAATCACTTATCATGCATATATGGGAGGCTATGTACTCTATTGGTGATGACATGTTAGATGTGAAATTATACATAGTATAACATGTCCCTAAAAAATGTCCAATATCACAACTTTCTTAACATCTAGGATGACACCAGAAGATTGGAATACAAATCAAAATAAGGAATTAGAAATAAAGATAAAAATGTAATAATTAGTTATGAGTAGTTATATTAATTAAGTAGAGAGTAAGTTTTACATAGATGTGTTCTAGAACATGAATGCACAAGGGTATTATGTAAGTATCATTAAGGCATAGTTGGGGGACACTACATAGGGAATAAACAATAAAATATATTAATTCATGGTATTTTGGGTTGATAATGTGTAAAGACACATAATAATATACATAAAAATATAATTTTTTAATAGGGTGGGTAATTGTAATTGATAAGATGAGATACAATTAATCCCAATAACTACATAAGAACCATTTACAATGTGGGAAGTTAATTTTAAGGACTAATAGATCTTGTTTGATGTATATATGGGGTTTTTATATATGGTGAATATAGTTATAAATATAAATATACTCTAATATATAAAAATTTATAAGACCATACTAAGTCTAACATATGGATATGATGTTGCATTGAAAATAAGTTTGGGTTTATAAGAAAGAGTTATTTATAGTAAGGGTATCAATGATATGATTAGGAAGTTTATGCAAGGAATTGATGAAAAACAACTCACTTATATCCAATATGTGAAATGGATAATATAAATAGAGATAATTGGATTTAGGCAGCAACCAAGTGTATAGAAAATAAGGGGTTATAGCCAAGAGGTGTAAACAAAGGAAAATAAGCATGGAAATATAACATATAATAATAAGTATATAATAATATAATCATGTAAGGAAAAATTATACCAATAGAGAACATAAAAAAACACACATAAATATCCACCAAAGTAAAAAAAAAAAAAAAAGGACTATAGGGATAGGGATACTTATCTTGGATTGACTTGTCAGCACATCAATATCACCCTTATCTCAGGTGTCACCTTGTTATAGATGTATTTGGTGAAGATAAAGATGTAAGGAAGAATACATAAGTATCATTAGTTGGGGACATAAAAGAGTATGTATACCCTTTTGATTCAACTTCTATTTTTATTACCTCCAAAGAACTTGTGTAAAGTAGACCTCCAAGTATAAGATATTATGCCCTAATTCTTATTATTCATAATAAGGGTGGATTTGAATACACACGAAGATAAGATTAAATGTGTTTTATTAATAAAAATGGTATTAAAAAACTTATGAATATATCAAATCCCTAAAAGTTAAATATATCAAAATATGATGGACTTTACCTAAATGAGTCAGTAGAAATGAAAAATGTTAGAAATAATAGATATTGGCCCCGATAATACACCAATAAAATACAATTTTGACTATGTAACTATCTTTTTATGGTTGATAAACTAGGTAAAAGTTATAAAAGAATTAAAAAGAGGAGGAAATGATGCAGAATGGGATAAATGAAGGATAGATGGATTAGATGAAATGATAATAAATATAAATAAATATAACAATGATCATGGGGTAATATGTAAAATTACTATAAGATGGCCCACCTTGATCCAAGTACACTCCTTAAGATTTGTACTTAGGGATATTAATGCATCTATGGGTCCTACATGATAAACTATCAATAAGTAAAATATAAGAATTGTATACATATTCCTCACCCAAAACTCATCACATGTCATAATAGTGTAAATTAGGATGGTTATTTAATAAATAATGGAGAAATATAAAATATAAAATTAGAAGTCATAAATAAATGTTGATAAATGAGATTAATGAAAGTAAACTAATAAATATATGTGCCTTCACTTGGATAGAATATAGAGATGATAGATGGTGCCAAAGTGGTGTTATGATTAATCTGGTAGACCAAGTACATATGTATGTTGATGTAAAGTTCCAAATCTATGATAAAACTACTTGAATAGATTTAAAAAATAAGAGAGTTTTTTTTTCATAAAAAATTCCATTAGTACCTCAAATTTCTTACAATGTTAGGATTATATTTCTTTCTTCCTTTAGTTGATCAAAAAGACCCAAGTAAAAAAATGATAGGGTCAAAAAAAAGAATCTAAGTGAAAATTATAATTTTTTAATATTGGAATTCATCTATATATATCCATTATTAATAAAAACAATAAATTAAAAAGATGGATACAACAAAATATAGATGTTTGGAATACATGGTCAGAGATCAATACCCCATATGACACAATAATTAGGGGAAATTCTAGATAAAATACATATACCAAAAAAAAGTTCTAAGTGGGTTTATTCCTACCAAAATTCCCCACTACTTCTATGTATTATGAGTTAAAGAATCAATTTAGAAAGATTTGAATTTTGAAAAAAATGATATAAATAGGTTGAAAACATATTCATATGATCATTTTATATTTTGATATTTCTATATCTCTAGGAGACTTGCTCAGATGGTAAGAGATGATGAATAGAAATAGGTAAGAATTGAAGTAGGGCATAATATACATATTGTGGAAACTATTGAGGTAGGTTATACATTTAGTGTTGGGAAGTGTAGATATAATAGATTAATTATAATGGGAATAAAAACATGAAATCAAAGACAAAAATTTGACTAGCAATGGTTAGTCATTATTATTTTTTATTTTATAAAAAATTAGTAATCTATATTATCTAAATAAAATTTGTGTGGCAAGATAATTGTATCTTCCTAAGTGATAAATTTATGCTTTAAAAAAAATTAAGTTGGCTAATATAGCTATAGAAAAAACATGATATTATACAAAATAAAATTATCAACCAATATAAATAGATAATATAGTCTTAAAAAACCTAAACATGGCCATTGTAGTTAACTATATGGTTGATGTAGTATAAAACCAACAATATAGTTGAATAGATAAATAAATGGTTGATATAATTGAACATGAAACCACACAATTATTGTAGTATGGAAACACATTGCATGTTTGATACAACTATATTATATTGATAATGTAGTATAAATTAGACCACATATCCATTACAGTCAATGTAGATGGTTGATGTAGTTATTTTCTAATTTTATTGTAATTTTTAATTTTACTTATATTTTAACTATTTTTTGCTAAATGGGAGAATTATTGGTCTTATTTTTTGAAATTTTTTAGAAGTAGAGGAGACTAGGGATGCAATGGATAATTGATATGTTAAAACAAACTAATTTACTAGTTAGACTATTAGATGAGGCCATGGATCTTTTCATTAGCATTGGATTCATGAACATCCTTGATATGCATACAGTACCTCTAGATGCCTAGGATACTAAAAGACATGTATCAACACCTAAATTCATAGATGTCATGAAGATTTTACTAGGATACTAGTAGACATACATCAACACCTTCATATGAGTGATGGATATGGACATAGTATGTGCAATGATTACATTAGAGGATGTACATGTTAATTTTGTATTACCATTATATGGTACACCTATGATATGCAATCCACCAGAGACTATGGAGGAGAGGTATCATCTAGCCTACTAGACTATAAGCTTAGATACGTATTACCATCATACATTAATATTTTTATTTTTTGATATATGTGATTAATTAGTTCTAAATATATGGAAGGTGATACTAGGGATGATGAATAGGAGAGTTTGACATCATAAATATGATGGGGTTGTTCTTATTTTTGTTATAGTACCATATTAGGCCATTTTAGAGCAAGGAAAAATATATAGCATCAACATGAGTATCTAGATACAGCCTATGCAAAATTTATATAACATACTAACTAAGAAACAAGTAGCGAATGATCTAGTGATTGTGTTTACTTGTTATATATATATAAGCAATTTTATATCTATCAATAAATAAGCCTACCATACTAGATTTCAAATTATTTACCTAAAGTGAGGTGGTGGGATTAGTTACTTCATACAAGGTGTGTGATATAGATTATAATATTGGATATAATACACATGTATTTTATTAATTATATGTCATAAAAAATGAATGTAGACACATGGTTGAGAAGGGTATATATATTTCAAGGTGACTAGCCACTACACCTAGTAAATAAATCATACTATTATGCTAGGTTTCTTGGATAGTTTTGAAAATTGTATCTGGTATCACAAAAAATATTTCCTCCTTATAGGGTAAAATATTATAAGGATATTTAAAGATAAGAGGTTAGAAGCCTTAGCTATAAGCTCCAGTCCTAAGGCAAAGATGTGATTCTCAGTCTCAAAGGAGAAGAGAGTGTTGTTAGGTGGAGGTGATTGTAGTGAAGAGATGATAAGGGTAAATGATTATAGTTAAATATGTTATAGAGGCACATAGGACTACCCCAACATAGGTGGGAGATGTAGGGGAAGGCCATGAGCATGAAATATAGACAACAATATGTGGCAATAAAATAATCTATCCTATTACTATAGAAAGGGTATGGGTGTTAGATTTTGGGACACATAATAAAAAGGAAGATGAGTCCATGATGTCTTTGTTTTTTCATGGGATGAATAGACCATATAAAGATGGAATGCATTCAATTATAAATGTTGGTTACCATATTTTATCACTATATCTTATAGATATGTAGATATTCATAGTAAATGATAGTGATAGTTATATCTATATCATGATCTAATGATTAATTTTGGTTTGGATTTTTAGATGTATCTACAACAAAAATTACATAGTGAAAATCCATTATCTATGCCACTAATCATGAGATAACCAACTTTGTGGTTGTTAAGCATGATACAACATATTTTCCATATCTAATAGCACCATTTATTGGAGAACATGTGGATTATTGACTTTTTTGGGAAAGGATACATAGATGTTAATGTAATGAGTTTATGATATTATTCCTTCCATATATACTATAATACCAATAGGAGGATGGATTATAACATGTCATTATTTATCTAGAGAGAAAGTAACACACATATAAACTACACTAGTAGGCATAGATACAAAATTGAATTTGAGACCCTACATAACAAATCTAGATATGTAGGTGGAGTACTAGAGTGATATTCCTAAGGACTATGGTATAAGACTAATAACTTGGCATGATTTTTTAGGATAGATCATAATAGAGTGTTTCCCCTCATCCTCTAGGGAATAAGGTGGTTAGTATCCCATGCATGATGTGTTGTGTGTGTGTGTGTGTGTACTTGTGCACATGTGTGTATGTGTGTTCCATTGATTTACATTTTTGGTACACATTTTAATGTATTTTATATTTTATTAATTTATTTTTATAAAAATGTGAGCATGTATATATGAACAATAATCAAATAATTTATATATATATATATATATATATATATATATATATATATATAACATCTAAAACAAGTAAATAAACAATATGAAAAATAAGAGATGTGTAATAATATTGTAAAAAAATCAAATGTAGATAGATGAAAATAAAATATCGTAAACATAAGATGTGAAATAAAATTAATTGATAAAATATCCAACATAATATATAAATGAAATAGTATTCAAACAAAGGATAAACAGACTCAAATGTAAGTAGACATTATAATATGAAAAATATAACATGTGCAATAAATTATAAAGGCTATAAAAAATCCAATGTAAAGAGATCAAAATAAATGTAAAATAAATCTAATTCAAACATAAGATGTGTAAAAATGGAAGAAATTAAATGAGCAAACACAAAATCAATGTTCAGACTAAAATGTCTCATAAGAGAACAAAAACATATAAATCCATCAATAACATGATAAATATGATGCAAATGTGAAGGTGATGGGGATTTGTGAGGAGGGAATAGTTTTATTACCCAATTTATTACCATGAAACATAAAAATTTAAAATCCAAGAGGAATAATAAGTAGAGCTATGATTCAAATCTAAAGTAAAGAGATAAAAATAGGTATATAAATAAGATAAGCATGGATCGATAGAAATATTTTCAAGGGGATATCTAGAAATGATAAGTTGTGAATATAATAAGATGAGGTGTCAAAAGTATTATATACAAATATTTATTAAAGACAAGACACTCTTATTAAGTGCTAAAGGCTAATATTTCAATGTCAAGGATATAGACAACCATACCTAGAAAATGTAGAGCTTTGGAAAATAAGTGAAATATTTAAATCATCCCATGAAAGATAAATTCATGATAATTAAATAGATTTACATTCCCACAACATGATCCCCACTCCTTAGGACCCCAATAGATCCATTAATAAACTACGAGGACTAATTATTGGTGTAAGAAAATAAGTGGCATGAATGATATATATGTAAGGATTCATAATCTAGTAGATTGGAATTTTGAACTCCAATATACCTTACCTCTATCATTATTCTAACTATGGAGTATGATATTCAACTAGGACAGGGGACATGTTAATGGCATGATCATGTATTTTTGTGTGGTTTTATTTTAAAAACATGTTTTTCATTTTGATTTTATTTTAAATTTAAAGTCTTAGATTTTAAATTAATTGATTTTTTCTATTTTACTTCTCCATATAGCTTCAAAAGACCAATAATGGGTGCTACATATGGATACTTTATGAGATCTTACACTTATATACTAAATAAGATAACCCAGAGACCAATAAACTTAAACAAACATAGAAATACAATTTAGCAAATATTTTAATCTCATCTCTAACCATAGTGTACCCCAAGAGAAAGGGAAATATGGGTAATGTGAGAGATACAAAAAATGTAATGCAAAATAATTAAGGCATGCTAGTAGCTAACCATAAGAGGAGAGATTTTTTATTTAGAATATTTGATAGTATATGATAATGTAATTAAAATCACATAATAAGTGTATAAATGTTAGGACAAGCCCATAATGGGAGGTACTATGAAGGAAGGTAGTAATTTCACTATATAATCAACATAAACCTATGATAAGTTTATCACAAGAAAATACATTTGTAAATCTATGAAGGGAGGATAAACTTAATAGAGGAAGATGCTAACAAAGATGAAAATACCAAATAAAACTAAGAGGGAAAGATTATAAAAAATGATACCAAAAAAATAAAAAAGATGCAATGCTTAAATAAAAAAGAGGGAAGGATTGTGAAAAGTAAATATCCCAAATAATCACAAAGGACACAATGTCCAAATAATCCCAAGATGGAGACAAGATACTAGGAAGTATATTTTTCTATTAAGGACAAAGGTTGGGGGGATGATTTTTTAACTCGATTCCCCAAACCCTATGGTATATTCTACTTTCTTAGAGATATACAAAATAACATCTTAAAAAATAACTTTGATATAGAAAGCATGTGTTTTATAGTTGGGATAATTTTGATTCTCTAGCTATGATTAAGGTAAAAGGGGAAGAAAATAGTCTACCCTAAGAGGACATTATAGATATAATGAATGTCATTCCTCCATCCTATGAACATGATGTGATGGTAAATTATGATCCTTATGACCTTGTCTTCAAAAATCATTGATATAATACTAATTAAATTTACACTCAACTATGGAGTGATTATAACACTCATTTCAATGACTATAATGATCCCATTTCTTGGGGACATTTATAGGAGCTATCTTGAGAGGTTGTATATCTAGATAAGGAGATAAAGGTATTGACTCATGATGAATCATCTATAAATTATATTGAAAGGATGCATCTCTAAATTATATTAAAAATATTAATAATCCACTATAGAATGAGTAGTGATTCCATGATAGTCAAAAATTCACATTGATGGGGAAGATGAATGTGGTGGTAAATTATCCACTAGATGAGCTTGTCTTTGTGAAAACTGATACTCCAAATATATCTTATATACTATATAATTATGGACTAAATTAACATGCAAATTAAGAAATTTATAAGACTATATTATGTGCGGAGGTCCTAAATATTTCATTGAAATCTTTAGTGTTAGTGGGAATGGTGTCAGATCCAACCACTTAGGAAGAACAATGGTATATATGGTAAGGGATTTAAAAAATGGTCTATATTAATATTAGGATTTTTATATATTTCATTATGAATATAAAAATGTAATTGATCATTATGCACATTTTAAAAATAAAGAGTACTCAAAATAATACTTTATTTGAAATATTTTTGTTCACGAGCTTGTTTAAGGGAGTATGGTGTGATATTTCCAAAAAAAATTATTGGATGTAACCAAAAAAATGCACCATCATCATAATTTGGAGTTATGAGATCCATGTCGAGGAATTAAAGAACAATTTTTATGAAAATGTAGGTAATATTATATTTTTATGGAATAATAATTATTTTAAGTATTTCATATGATACTATTTTGAAATAAAATGATTGGTGTCAACTTGAATTTTTTAGATAACTCCTAAATATGGTATTTAATACACTTGAATGAATAATAAATTATGACCCTCATATGATGGGTATAAGGGTGACCAAGTGAGATATCAAAAGATGATGTAAAGTTAAAGATAATAATGTTCACCCTAGTCATTCTAGGTGGTACTATGATAGGAATCCAAATGCACGCCATTAGAGTAATTTATCATCAATCATGTCCTTGACATGTGTTATGAGTGGTCTTAAGGTTTTTTATAAAATAATAAAGGGATGTAATTAATTATAAATAGGCAAGATAAGTATTTGAAAATTCATCAATGGGGTTTATCTTTAATTGAACATCACTAATTTAACACCAAGAAAAAGAAGATGGTCTTTCACATGAAGCATAATTTTATTGGGATTCATATATTGGATTAGAAAATAAAGAGACAAGGCTTGGTCCAATATCTTATCAACTTGAATAGATAAATATTTGCATTTTGATTTATACTTTACTCAAAATTTGGTGATGTAGATTCTTACCGCATAGGTGATGATTGAGTAATTCTCACATCAAAAAAAATTTACACTAAGTTATTATTCTTGGGATATGTCATAAAATCAAGGAAAGGAATCTAGCTAGGTATACCAAATATTTATTCAAAGGATTTCATTATTAAAGGTTAAGGTGTGATAGACATGACTATAATTGATAAAAAAAAATATTTTGATGACATCAAGTTTGACTTTATAAGGATCTAAACCTAAATTTTACTATTTTGAATTATTTATAATGGTATTGGCCTAATTAATATAATATAAGCAATCATAAATGATTTTATTGACATAAATAATATAGTTGAAGTATTTATAGATGAGTATATTGGCCTAGTTAATACTATATAAAAATCATAGGATTGTATCAAAATAAATACATTTTCATAAATAGATGAGCATATTGGCATGGTTGATACTATTAAAACATAAATAAAATATTGAATTATATCAACCCCACCAATATCACTAAAATTTTACAATTTTTCATATTTTATGTGATAAAGATTGAAATATGACCTGTGAGATAGGCCTCAATAGTTATATAAGTTTTGGGATGTACTTTAGACTTATTTGGGTTATTAGATAAAAATTGATATGATCTTTAATACACTTCATGCCAGTCATGTTAACTCAGCTTTATAGATAGTGGAGAAATTATGGTCAATAAATTTTCTTTATGAATTGTATATCTCGAGTTGATATTATGGTTGAGAAGAGTTTTTATTCTTATTTAGGGTGAGTATATTTTATTTTGAAATGATATAGAAGAGGATAATTGATAGATCCCAATGTAATAATTAACTTGGTTAACGTTAAGTGCCTCATAATTGACACAACATTCATGATTTTTTGAAACTTTATTGAATGTTTAATAGTTTTATCTTTCCATAAATTCATGGTTGACATTAAGACCAAGTAGGGAATCATATGTTAGAGAGAGAATATAACGATAATTTTCATGGGAATACCCACAATTATCATGAACTAACCATTTTTTATAGCATTATACCATTGTGGTTTTGTTCATGAATCATATAATTATTTTGGTTGAGGTCTTGTAGTATTTCTCTTTAGCTCATCAATGTTGAGATGTTGATGGATATTATTGTTAATATTTGAGAGAGGAGGTAGTTGCAAAGTACTAACTATAAAATTTTGGGAAAGAACCACATTTTTTGATCCACTTGGCATGCTTATATTAATATTCCTCTTAAAGTTAAAACTATGATCATAGGTATCAATAACACAATTATTAGTAGCATGATTGTTTATATTAGGTCTCATAAATATTTGATTATTTTATTTGGATTAAGGTATCTCAAATTGTCTCATGAGATGGCTATGTATTTTATCTTGATCAAAGGCTTCTTTCAATTACTTAAGAGATAAATATCTAACATTTTATTGTAGTTTAATCAAAAGTGGTTGTAAAATTGTTGAAGATATTTTTTCCATACATATGATAAAAACAACGTTAAAATAATTCATATGCTAGCTCATTATTTACTTGTTTACAATTTAAAAAGTCATAATATTTATTTTTAGGTAAGTTATGATATTGTTATTATTGAACCAATGGATTTATAAATCCTTCTTAGTCAAATGTAAATCTAGGCTTGAGTTTATTGTACCATTATAAATCATCACCCATAAGGGGTTTATAAATTATTTTAGAAGTTTTATAGGTGAATTTTGAGCCATTCCTTGTAAATATTCCAAAAAATTTTAAGGTGCAAATAAAAATTGGTATATTTGTCATAGGTGATGGAGGGAGAGATTCCACCAATGTCTATTGTTGTAATTTGAGGTACTAAGGGATGATTTTAGAAATGATTGATGAATTTATTATGAATTGGAGGTGACATGATGAGATTTATAAGAAATAACTTAAGGGGAATTTGGGGGGATATTGATTTAACACTCACCACTATATTTTTGTAAGAATTTTTGGTCATTTTGATTTAACACTCACCACAAGTTTCTAGCATCGCTGATGATGCTAAAAATGTTTCAAGAGGAAGGAGAGAGGTCTTTTAAGCTATTGATAATTTTCATCAAATATCCCTCAATTTGGATGAACTCTAAGCCAATATTGGCTACCAACTTAATACCCCAAAGCGCCATGATGGCTTCTGAGACATGATTAGTTTGGATTCTTAATAGACCTACATATGCCACTCTAATATTACTAGAAGAATCTCTGATCACCCCTTCTACTCCCACCAGACCTAGGTTCCCTTTCACTACCTCATCCAAGTTTAGCTTAAACCACAAGGGAATAGGAAGCAACCACTTAACTTTTGACCTATCAACCCCCTTTTCTTGAGTTTTACCTAAGATGACTAGATTGAGATGAGTCATAATTTGGGAGAAGAAAGGAGAGTTAGGTTGATCACAAGAAGAATCAAAGGAAGACCAATTTTCATAAACAAAGGCCAAGGCCCATTTGAAAGTGGAAGAAGGGTGTGGTCTAAGATTCTTAAATATCCAAGAATTCTCAGCTTTCTAAATGCCCCAAAAAATATGCGTGAGAGCTAGGTTCCACAAAAATTTGAGTGAGAGAGCTTTCCAAGGAGGCTTCTATTAGGTAATTAGGTCCTTAATGGAACTTGGAGTAACCCAAGAAAAGTTATAAATGCTACATAATTTATGAAAATAGATGAATCAAAATAGTAGAAGAGGAACAAATGTTCCATAGTCTCAACTTCTTACTTGTAAATAATACACCTATTAGGGTTGAAATGCCTCTTTTAATTAGGTTTTCCACAGTAAAAATATTGTTCTAGGTTGCCAACTAGAAAAAGATGATAATTTTGGGGATGAGGTTTTAAAGCTAGAGATCTTGCCAGTTGTCACACTCATCTTCCTAGTCCCATAGTGAGGAATATATAGATTTAATAGAGTAAAGGCCATTGGGATCATGTTTCTAATTGAAATCATCCTCCTTCAAAAAAATATTGATGTGAATGTGCTTAATGGAGTCATTTAATTCTTGAACTTAGGTGGGCGTACTACTGGTTTAGATCATTTTTTATAAGAAGTTTCCACCTCTTCCTCCAATTCCTCTCCTACCAATAATTTGACACCTTGTAGCCATACATTTCTTTAAATAATGAGATCAACTCCAAATCTTCAAAGGAGGCAGCCAAAGGGGCATTGATCTATGGGTTAAACTAAAATTAAATAAGGTTTCCTCTACCAATATTCCACTTAAGTCCTTTGCTAAGAAGATTCTTGTCAACTTTCAACACTTTCAAGAATGTTGAGCTATTGTCAGGGGTAATTTCTAAGAAGAAATGGTAACCTTCCCTAGAATTAAGTTATTTGTCCATGATGATTTTAATCTATTGGTTCTCATCCTTAACTAACCTCTAACCTTGCTTAGCCAGTAGAGCTTGATTCATGGTTTAAAATCTTCTTAACCCTAAACCTCCTTTTGAGGTAGGGTGGTAGGCTTTATTCCATGAGATAAGTGGGAACCTGAATATATCTTTAGCACCTCTCCATAAGAAGATTTTATGAATGAATTCAATTTGATCTATGATATTTCTATGGATAATGATAATGGACATGAACTAGACAAGAATGATTTGGAGTTCTCTTTAGAAGTTGAAATTTTCCTACTTAGGATAGAAGGTTCCCTTTCCAACTTGAAAGCTTTTTCTGAATCCTATCTATAAGGGGGTTCTAGAATTTTGATTTCATGGATCCCTCAAAAAGAGGAGTTCTAAGGTAGGAATATAGGAGCTTCCTAATGATGTATCCAAAAATATTAGAGATTTTAGATTGAAGGAGAAGTGGGGTATTGATGAAAAAGAGGGAGCTCTTATGAAAGTTAACACTCTAATCAAATACCACTTCATAAATTTCAAGGAATTTTTTGAAATACCTAACTTATAGAACTAAGGCTTCCACCATCATCAGTGTATCATCCATGAATTCTTAATGAGTGATTATGATATTGTTAGTGGTAATAATGATTCCCTTGATGATATTAGAGGTTCTAGCCTTAATAATAAGTCAACTCAGCACTTTCACTAGGATGATGAAAAGATACAAAGAAATAGGATCCCCCTGCATTAACCCTTTCCCTAATGGAAAGAAGACCCTAGGGACACCATTGATAATAATAAAGAACATAGGGGCTGACATATAAGAGGAAATCAATCTCCTGACCAAATTATTGAAGCCAAATCTAACCATAATTTTATCAAGGAATTTCTAAGAGACCTAGTCATAAGCCTTATTAATATCAAGCTTGAGAAATGTACCTTGTTATTTTGAGTCAGACACTGAATGGATGATTTCATGAGTAATGATGATCCCATATAAACTTTGTCTACCAGACACAAAGGTTCCCTGCTATTCCAAAATCATTTTATCTAGTAGAAGTTGGATTTTGAATGAATGTCCTTTAGTGTAGATTTTATAAAATGTGGAACACAAATTGATGGGTCTAAAATATGACATCTTAGTGGCCCTTTGGTTCTTGGGAATAAGCACCAAAAAATCATTATTGAAATCTTGGATCATGGTGTTAGCCTTGAACAATTTTACAACCACCATGCAAACTTTATGTTGAATATTGTCCCAAAACAACCTAAAAGAATAAAGGAGGGAAGTTGTCTAGTCCTTGGGCTTTGTCCCCTTCCAAAGAGAGCATAATAGCCTAGATCTCTTCACCTAAGGGGGGGGTGATAATAGAGTCATTATCTTCCTAAGATATAACCCTATCAAATAGGTTAGCCACTTGATCCTCGAGACCCTCATCTTGGGGAGAACATAGGCAAGTAAAGATTTATAAAAAATTAATGAATTGGGTTTCAATATCTTCATCCTTCCTAAACCAAGTGCCATCTTCCCCTTCAATTTTTGTAATAATATTTTGTTTCTAGTTTATTAACATAGAGATGTGGAAATATTTGGTATTTATATCACCTTCATTTAGCCACAACTTTCTACTCTTCTACCTCTAGTAGGTTTCCTCCTTAGTTTCCAAATTATGAAAACTAATGAGAAGTTCCTTTTATTTTAATTGAAGGTTAGGGGAAGGGCTTAAAAGTGATATTGCCAATTCAATCCTTTGAATTTCCTCTTTGATGGCATCTTTTTGAATGAAGATATTTTCAAACACTTTTCTATTCCATATTTTAAGCTTATTTTTAACATGTATGAGTTTCATGGCCAAGGTGAACATGGAAGATCCTTGAATCAGAATACTTCACCATTCCTTAATGTATAACTACAAGGATATATTTGAGAGCCATATTATTTTAAATCTAAAAGGTGAAACTTTGGCTTTTGACACCATGTCACTTTAGAACAGAATTGGATTATGAATAGATCCTATTTTGGGGAGGCATGAGAGAAAACAAGAATAATTATGGATCCAATTGAGATAAATTTGAAACCTATCCAATATTACTTAAAAGAGATTATATCATATTCTTTAATTTGACTAGGTGTACTGATTACTTTTAAGCTTCACATTATAAATATTGACATTAGCAATAAACCCATTAAATTCTAGCATGATGTCATTGAGAGAAAAGACTCCCAATTTTTTCCTTTGAGGACCAAAGAGAATTAAAATATCTAGTGACCATCTAACTCATGTTTTTGAAATGATTTTTGATGTCCAACAAATTATTCCATAACTTATTTCTTTCAAGCCTAGAATTCAGGGCATAAACATTGGTGAAGATCTAGTGGTTCATGTCACGGATGTCAATGAAAGAAATAGAGATATGGGTCTTAGTAATAAGAAGGGGGTTACATTCTAAGATTGAGGGATCCCAAAAAACACCAAACTGATTGAAACCCCTCTTGAATTAATTCAACTACAATTTGATTTGTCCCCAAAATTAGATTTGATCTTTGAAAGTTTCTCAATTGACATCTTAGTTTATTAAATCAAAAGGACGTTTGATTTAATATTTAAAACTCAATTTCCTACTAACTTCTATTTTCTAGGGTTATTTAGCCCCCTTATATTCTAGGAAAGGACTTTCATTTCTTGTTAATTTAATAGTGTTTTAGGGTCATCTATGTGCCCTTTGCATCCTACCTATCTATTTTTTCTCTCCTAGAAATTTGGGATGAGGGTCTATTTTCTAATTTTTTAATCACAACCAATTTTTACTTTTTTCCTACCCTTTTTATTATGAACTATTTCCCACTTTTCCTCAGCTAAGTCTTTGTATATAGTGGAAATTTCTACCTTTTTAGTAGAGGAACATTTCCCTTCAAATGAGGAGAAAAATTTAGACTCCTCATATGATTTAATAGGAGTGAGGAGAGCTTGATGAGGCAAAATTCCTTGCAACATTGGATCATCATCTAGTAGGGCAAGATGAAATAGGGTGAGAGATGACTAAAGGGTTATTACAAGGGGAAGGAGATCCAAATGGGGATGAGAATGTATCTTTAATAATAATGTCCTTTAGAGGGGAAGCATAACTATGTGGAGGGGTTAATAGGAGACCTACCAAGGAATCTGAAGCTAGGTTAAGATGGGGAGGGCTAAGGATCCTAAGATCCATGGAGGGTATTAGTTAAATAAAAATAGATAGACTTTTTCCTAGACTGAGAGGGGCCAAATATGGCTTGGGGGAGGGTCTATGGGGTTTCAATGAGGGGGAAAGGGGATAAGAAGGAGAGGAAAGGGGGAGAGGGGGGAGGGAAGGAGAGAATGGAACTTTTGGGGAAGGGGAAAGAGGGTATTTGAGAGGGGAAGAGGATGGATGGAGGGGGGAAGAGAAGAGGGAGCCTAGGTAGAGGATTTCCTAACCTAAGAGGGGGAAGGGGGAATGGGTGGCTTCTTGAGCAAGCGGTAATCCTTTGATGAGTGGTTCAGGACATCACAAGTTTTGTAAACCTTAGAAGATGTTTCAAATTTAATTATTTGATTCTAGATATCATACTTCGATTCGATCTTGATATAATGGACTAAGGGCTTATCAGTTGGAATGAAGATGCAAACCCTAGCTACAAGAAGCCTCATTTTAGAATTAGTGACTAGGGTGATAGAAATGGGTTGACCAAGGGCCCTAGCAATCCTAAAAATGACTTATGATGCCCAAAATTCTAGAGGGAGTTTTGGAAAACTAATCTAGATTAAGATATCCTTAGAGACTAAACTATTGAGATTAAGTCATGCCTTCTATTTGTAAAGTAGACCACTAATTTTCCCATAAACCAAGGTCCTCCCATGAGATTCCTTACAGTGCCCTCAAGATGGGAAAAATTGATTATAAATAAATTTTTGGGCATGACAATTATATCAATTTTCCCTTTAAGTTTCCATTTAAGATTTGCCCATTTTAAAAAAGAATTAATATTTGGCCAAAAATCATTAAACTTATCCAAGATAGAATTTGATAAAGAGGAATCAATTCTATTGATGATAAGATTTGATAATTTGAGACTTACCTCCTTAATTTCACCTGATAGGACTAAGAAATAATCTTCCAAGATGACTTGATGACATTCCCCCACAACCAGATCTGCCCATGAGGATTGTTATTTATCTTTGGTGGGGTTAGAGTCAGTCACTTGTTGATCATGAATATGATCCTCTCCAAGTAACAAATTATTATTTGAGTCATCTGATGAGACAGGAACTTTCCCTAAAATTACCTTTTCCAGATCTATCACAAACTAAGTAGGATTGTCAGGTTGTAGTTCACATTCCTCCCACCCATCACTAGCATTCAAAATTCCTACAACATTTATTTTCCTATCCATCACTAGAAATTTCCATTTATATTATATTAATCCTTTTATAAATAATAATTTTCATTTTGAGTCAGAATAAAAGTAAAAAGGACACAAATGAAGAATGCCAATAAAGATCACCAAGTACGAGTGTGAAAGAATAACATCAAAATCAATATATTCATTTGGAGTCATTGATTAAATAATTTCTTTTTGGAATTTATTATTTTTATTAAATGAAAAGTCATAATTTTTTTTTTATTAATGGATAGTAAAATCAAATATCAGAAAGCTCTAGTTAGAAGCTCTGGTTAGAAGCTCTAGTTTGAGATAGTGTAAAGGATGGCTTCCCAAATTTGTTTATGGGTGAATAACATGCACAAAAGATAAAATTTTAGATTATGAAGGGGGTTACTTTATATTTTATCTTAAGGGAATGATTGGATGAAACTTTGTGTAAGCTATGTTATTTTATGGATTTGGTTAATCGTATAGAAGAAAATAAGTGAGATCATTGTTTGGATTTGTGATTTTTTTCGCTCTTTATTTATGAAATTTTTATTGATTTTTTAAGATAGAGAGACCATTAAAATTATAAACTTTTCATGGTGGTGTCTAAATAATAGTGAGTAAAAACTTTGTGTTGAAACCCATATGCCTAGGCTTTATACCAAGTGCACCTAATTTGATTTTTGAGGAGACTTTATGCTTTTAGGTAAGACTTTTATTCTCATTACATCTATTTCTCCTACTATTTTCATGTGAAAGGAATAATTTTCATCCAATTCATCTAGATATAAGTTATTCAACCATTATTTTGTGTTTATGATGTTATTGGTTTCTCACCTTTAGCTCCATCCTCTTCCATTATTCTTCCATTTTTAGCTTTCTCCCTTTCTCAATTTTTTTATTTTTATTTTTATTTTTGGTTAAAAGTAAGCAAAAACCCTAAAAACCCATATCTTACAAGGGAGACACCAATTTCAAATTTAGAATAATATTACCTTTGTAATGGTTATTTATCCAATGTTCAAAAAAAATGTTCAATATAAATTATTTCCAACATGTTTTGGCACTCTACTATGGATCAAATGGTGCATCCAATTTCTAATTCTAAATGGAATCTTCCCATTTCAAAAGAATATTGGTGACTCTTTAAAATTAGAACATGGGAACAATGGGATTTATAATAATTTTTGATATTTTGAGCTTTATTATCACTTTAAATGGTTTTATTTATGGTTTCAAACACTAATAACATGAACAGATACTAGTTTAAAAAAAAATATTCCAATGTTGGAAATATTTTGTGGAAAATATTCATAAAAAATAAAATCATAAAGAAACCTAAACCAATGACTAAAATGATTCTTGCATGTGATGATGCAGAGGTAAATGATTTCATCTTTGTACCTACATTTAAAATAAATATTGTTAATGCACCCAAGAAAGTGTAGTTTTCTAGTGATTTGTATGGAGATATGAAAACAATTAAAAATTAATGTGCCTGCTTCAAGACCTACAATTTTGTTAAAAAAACATAAGAAAAATAGGTTTTTTGTATTGGACATGAAAATAACTACATGAGTTCCACCATGGTGAACACTTCATTAGTGAACTTGTCTTCCTTCATTTATTACTCTAAAGAAGATCTTGAAGTTTAATCCCAAGAAATATAATTCATAGAAAAGTGTAATTGAAATCCACTTTTAGCCTTATTTTAAGAGAATGAGATGTACTATGAGAATATAATGCTTCATAATAGTGAATAAGATATATGTGGTGATGTTAAACACACAAATTTTTTTTAGTAAGATCTAAGTAGTAATAAACAATACAAAGTTTTTGGTAATTTTAAAGTCCATTGATTTTTATCCTAATTGTAATTTTAGATGTATCTTAAGAATATTTGGTTAAATCATTAATATATTAAAATCCAAAATATCAACTACACAATGATAATTTTTAAGGTATGATTCATGTTTTTTGCATTATAGATATATATTTTTAAGCATAATCCTTCCATTCGCGAGAAAAATGTTTGTGTCATAGGTTATTTTTTGAATGTAGGTACTAGGTACTCTTTTAATTCTTTATAGCCATGATTAATTAATTTTCCTCATGTTTTGCCTATGTATGAAATGTAATTTTTTTTTTAGTTTTTACTCATGACTTTACAAGACTTTTTATCTTATTACAAAAAATCAGACTACAAAGGCTCATATTTTTATTGTCTTATAACTAGCCATGTCTAGTTCTATTATTTTTCCTTCTCCATTATAGATAGTTTGCTTTTGTTTTCAATTTTGGATTGTTTTTTTCCCTTTCATTTATTTTGGTTTGTGTGTGGGTATTCATTTTCAATAGTTTCAAAAACATTATCATGTTTCCCCTTCCTATGTTTGTCTCTTATTCTTGAAAGAGGATTTTGGTTATTTTTTCATCATAATTATCTTGGTTTAAAAATAAAATGAATATTTTGAGGGTTTAATTGGCTATGTTGATAGTGTTGGTGAGATGAATCCTTTTCTAATAGTTTTCCCTCTAATTTGATTCAAACTTCACATGTTGATTTTAATGCAACTTGTAAAGGAATGAATTATGGAAAGATGAGTCATCCATCACCATCAAAGGAATTGATATAAAAATTAATTTCCTCGTGATGAATGATATTTCATCTAGTATAAGTGAGACTATTTTATGAAAAAAAATTGTAAATTCCTAAGAAGAACCTTGATGTTGTTAATATACACTAGAAAAAATAAGACAATAATGTTTGGCCAAAATGGTAAAAGAATATGGGGCTGAAAATGAAATAATAATAGAGGTATAATTTAAATAAGGTATTTTTTAATTCTAAAGAATTTAAATTACTTTTTCACCAAGATGTAAGTGGTCATATTGTAATTGTGCATAAGGAGTCTAAAAGGTTGAAAACCCACATACCTAAAAATTTGGGCAATTTTTATTCAATTGAACTAACTTTTAAGAGTATGGAATTATGGATTATAGTTACTAAAATATAGAATTATATACTTAAAAATGTTAGTTTTTACTTATCTCCACCTGACATGACATGTGTGTACACATGTGGCTCTTATTCAACCTTCTATCATGCCCACATGTTTTTGATGGACCTGACCTTCTCGATTTTTTATCAACCACCTATAATAATTCCATAATATTTATCTAATATGGTTTAAATCATGTTAAATATATATATATATATATATATATATAGATCATTAGATAAATATTATTACCTTTTATATATAATTTTCAAACTTAGACTATCAAAATTATATACTAATTTGAACTTGATGAATTTGTTCTCTATCCAAAAATAATCACTTTTCAAATTTAAATCCTTATTATAGGTCAAATCATATGTATCACATGTTGGTGTGAGATAAAGTACCAAAATATTCCCATATAAATACATAATAGATATAATCATATTTCGATGTATAATTTATCAAGAAAGCCTACTATACACATCTATAAATTCAAAAGGTCTGGCCTATTATTTATATTTCATCCATTAGTCACAAGGAATAGTCCTATCAAATTTTAAATTAGCTCAAATCCAAGATAAAATTATCATTTACCAAGTATCAAAATCTAGATCATCAGTTGCAGTTATTAAAGGAGAACTATTACACACATACACCTAATGGGGAGAAAAACATGTGGTTTTATGTCCCTCTTCAAAGTATTATGTATGTAGGAAGAACTCAACCATTCATTGAGGAGTGGTTGGGGTTATCTCAACACACCTTATTTTCCCTTCTGTATATCAGAAATTATTTTTGAAATTAAACCTATGGTTTCAAATAGAAGGATACAAGTTTATTGAAATGTGCACAAAGTAGATATTGAATATCACACACTTGTAAGGTTTACAATAAGATGTAGTAGATTGTGTGGAAATAGATGAGAAAAATTAACCCAAATGGAACAATTAGGTTACATAACATAATTTTAGTTGGTACTATCCATTGTTATATGGTTCTATTTAGGTGCATCCAAATGAGATCCTAATTTGAGGGACTCATAATCCAATTTTATTTCATTTTTGATATTTTCATTCAATCTCATACCTACATAATATAATAAAATTATAATTATTTTAATCCTCTTAGTACTTTCCATAAATATAAAGTACAATATTAAAATTATATTCTAACTTTTAAAGTCATTAGTTGTAATACATCATATAATATGAATTAGATCATTTTTTATCTTATTATATCACATTAATAAAAAATAAGGTAAAACTATTAGTGAACCTATTTATGAATGAAACATAGACAAACACTAGGTATTACCTAAGTATTTAATCCTTCTTTATAGGGGTTTATATTTATGTATATAAATATGATTTTCAAACCTAATTTCTAATTTTTCCTCATTAAATTACACATGGATATAATGGATATATATAGTTTATATTTATTGAATCAAGCTATTATTATAATCATTACTTTTTTTCCCCTTTACTATGTAAAATAGGTAACAACTATGTAATTCCATGGATCATAGATTTTATACACTAATTAGGCTTAAAATAATAATAAACAATATTTAGCCTTCTATAATTCATGTTATTGTAATATTCAATCTGAGTTGATTCCTATTACTACTAGATGCAAAATAGCATGTATAATTCATTTTATTCCTATCACTCTTATTATTCACCCAAAGATCATATTGGATTATTTGGTCCATGTTATCACTAAAATAGATATAATAACCCTATTATTGGACTTGTAAATATTATTGTGTTTGATTTTGCTCATGAAATAACTACTATGGATGTTAATAAAGGAAATGACTATGTGGACTTTCTTGATAGATTTGATGACATAAATGTGTTGTACCCAATACACACCATTTATGAAAATTGGAACCATTATTCAAATTCTACAAATTTGTGCTTTAAAGTGAACCTTTAACTTGATTAGGAACTAGAATTGAATGTCTTGTTTTGATCTAGTTTACATGGGTCTATTAACACATAAGCTTTATTTGACTTCATCTAATATTTACTAACCTTGTATTCTTATGTTTTCATTTTATAGGATTAAAGGAGTCCATTTGTATGAACACTACCTAGGGTTTTACACCTTAAGGCTAAATTGACACTTTTTATTTTAACCCTTGGTTTCTTATTGATTAAATTGAGTCTATGATTAAAATAATGTTTAAACCTTAGGATAATTTTTTTAGCCTAAAGTCCTTTTTAATAGATTCAATTTTTTATGCAGGGTCAAAATTATTAGAGATATCTTTTATTATATTATGGACTTGATTTAAGATTTTAGCCTAGGTCATAATCATATTTTATTAATACTAAGACATTAGGCTAAAAATACATATGTTTGGTCATTTTTATATCTTATGATTTATGTGGGGTCAAAATTAACATAGGGTCTCTTTATATATTATAAGCCTAGGTCCTAATCATATTTGTTAATACAACTCAAACCTTAGGATATAATCTTTATGCATGGTCTTTTATTAGCATGGTCCCTATTTACATTTTAAGCTTAGTTTAAGACTTTTATCTAAGTCATTTAGATTTCCTAGTCTCACTTAGTTTATTTTAGTCTACAAGAATGGAGCCAATCATGTTCAACTATCTAAATCACAATCAAAGACCCATGTTTAATTTGATGAAGTTAATCCAATAGTGTGAGATAAAGCATAATAAGTCAAATATTTTAATTAATGAAACCAATATTTCTCAACCCCATGGATTATGATCAAATGATGCACATTAACTCACACACCAAAGATCAAATGAAGCGAGTGCAAATTTGAAATGTCAAAACTCTATGGATCCTTCCAAGAGTGACACTTGTCACCATCATGGGAACCTAGTATAGTTGATTGAATGAAGTGAGGTAGCCTAATACATAGAGCTTAGGATCCCTAAGTAACTACCAAGTGACACACACATATGATCACTTTTAAAACATTAGCTTAGACTTTAATCTTAAATTTTCTTCCATATTTATTAACATGAATAAACCTTAGGTTAAAATTATGTCTTAAGTGATTTTTTTCATAATACCTTAGGATAAAAATTATATCCAAGTTCTTTTATATTACCCGAGCCCTTAATTTATGTATTTTATTATTCACAGGGATATGATGAATGATAAAACATAAAGTGGTGAGATCTTCAAACCTAAGTCAAGGATAAAATGGTATGAGGGCTCTCACCTAGGTCAAAAGGTCAAAATACCTAATGAATAATGCAAAGGCTCCACATGGTGAGATCTCACTACTCCAATCAAAGATCTAATAGCATGGCACATAGTTCATAAACCAAAACTTGCAGATCTCCATGAGATTGCTAAGTGGTAACATCTCGAGAGCCTGGACAATAATCCAATAGTTTACAAGCACCATAGAGTTGTTAAGTGGCACAAGCATGAGGGAAAAGAGTCCTAAGGAAATGAAAAGTGTCAAGCCCACACATAAAAAACTGATGGTCATTTAGATGTAAAAAAATTTCATATGGATGCCAAATGATGAGAGTGAAGATGTCAATTTTAAGATATCCATTTGGATTTAAATAAACTCAATATCAATGAATCACATTGATTTATATAAATAGATTCAATGGTGTAAGACATTAAGATTTTTCAGAGGTCCTAGAAATAATAGGAAGCTACCATGTGGCATGTTTTCATGAGATTAAAGGTAAAAGTAGACTTTGATTTCATTTTAAGAAATCATGAAGTACACATATGCATCCAAGGGAAACATTGGTCACATTTTTGAAATCAAATGGATACTTTGGCATGGCTATTGCCACATAGATAGGATATGTAGAGCTACATTTATTGACAATCATTGGGTCTCATAGTTAAGTTATATTTTTTTGGTAACTAAGTTCATTTCACATTTTGATAAGTAATATTTTTTTATAAAATTAGGGGCAGCATGCAATGCATAGTTCAATTAAGATTGATCACAGTTAAATAGTGTCATTAGTTTTAAAGCATTGATTAAAGTGATACTTATCCTTAATGCATGTCTAATTTTTATTTTGAAAATAGATAACTTAAAGTATCAAATAGGTTGTTCTCACAACCTATAAAAGAAGGTATTTTCATGCATTTTGAGCTATAATTATAAAAGTTTCCTTTATACACATGCACATATTGCATAGGTTTTGTAGAGGCTAACTTTAATTGATAAATGTAAGAAAACTCTTATACATTTTCAACCATAATTATAACTCAAGTTCTTACTATCACTTGTAATGAATTTGCATGAGATTGGAGGATGAGGTGACCCCTTCCCCAAGCCTACTTAAATAATTGTAATCTAACTTGGATTTTGTGTGGGAAAATTTTTAATATACAGGAGTAGAAGTAATTTTGATTGTCAAAAAATTTGTTTGTGTATCCTCTCTCCAATTTATGTGTAATTAATCTTATCTTTTTAGTTGTATGACTTAATAATTCTTAGTGTACAAAAATTATAATGAATTCTTTCTTATCATGATTGATATGCTAGTCTTATATGTGTAAAAGCTATTAAATGATTAGTAAATTAGATTGATTATTGACAATTAAGTTGATTAATTCATGTTATGATTGTGTATGAATGATTTATTTTGATATATATTTTTATGTGTGTGAAAAATCTACCTTAGATACCTCATTATCCTAATCCATAATCTCTTAATTAAGGGTGTACAACAACTACTCTAAAAGGGGCAACCTTTAACTAAGGATTGTGAGTTTCCTATATCAGTATATCCTTAGACATCTCAATCATGTCTAATTGTGTGTGCAATAGCTATTTACAATAGGCATAAGTTTTGAAATAACTTGTCCATTTAGAACAAACTAGAGAGGTAATTACTAAAAACCATAGTCTTCTTTTTTAACTTACCTAACCCTCCTTTTTGATATTTTAAAAAGCTACCCACTTTAGATTAGAAACCAGTCACCCATCCAACTCATATAATAATTCAATACTCTTTATAAACCATACCTTCATCCAAAGAACCTTGACAACAATCTGCATGACCTACTAGCTATGCCATTAATAGGTTGTTCTAAACACATACCTACAACTCATGCCTTGGAGTAGAGTTTACCTCCAATGAGATTGTAAAACATTAGAGGCTACCTCATTAACTATGGTGTAAATAAAAAATGCATCAAAAAAATTAAATTTAATTAACTCATTATATTAAAATAAATCCAAAAATTTATGATGCACTATTATATGTAATATGAGATTAATATAAAAAGTTAGCTAGGGATAGTTAAATTGAGGAACTATATAGTACCTTAAATGATTATAAATAATATTTGGAGGTACCAATTCCACCTTATGTGTTCTAACTAATACTAATACTAAATTTTCCTATAGATACACATTTGATGCCCACCCAAAATGTAGGGGAAACACAAGGTTTACCTCATATTACTATGTCTTTTCCTATACATCTAACCTTTCTAAATCCTATGATGACTACACATATAACATCATAATCCTAACCTAATGTGAAATCCATTGATTATACTATTATATCTATGTAAGTTGTGTTACAGTTAGAATAAGATGTTTCTAGAGATAGTTTGGATGCTTCAAGAGCTAGTCATTCAATAGATTCACATGCATTAATTCATAATAAATTATCCCTAAATATTTTAGTTTATATCTTATGTATGGGTTTATTATCTCCTAATGTTACATTTTATGAAGGTAAATGCGACCCAGAGTAACTATCAAGATTATTTCAAGTAACATGTTCTTCCAAAATACTACAGAGACTTAATACTAAATGGACCCCCCCTAAACCTAACTGGATGAAACACAACTTTGATGGGGCATCCAAGTTGGATGGTAAAGCTAGTGGAGGAGGAATTATAAGGAATGATAAAGGATGGATGTCTGCTATCTATGCCAGTGGAATTAGATGCCAGAGCAACAACTATGCTGAAGCAATGACTTTACTATGGGGATTAAAGTTAGTTATATCCCTAGGGATAAGGAACTTGAATATACAAGGAGACTCTAAGATGTCATATATACCATTAATAAAGCTTCAAATATGGGAATCAAGATAAAAGACATCATTATTGACATCCAATTTCTTTTACAAAAGTTTTTTGAAGTTGAGATTTCCCATACCTACAGAGAAGGCAACAGGGTCCCTGATTCTTGTGCCAACCTTAAGCAGCAATTTTTAGGTTAAAGGGTGTGGTGACAAGGTGTTCATATTCCCTTAAACATTAGGGAGATCATTCAAAAGGAGATGACTTGTTAGGAATGACGCGTATTGATGACCTTGAAAAGACCCCTGTTGACACCCCTAGCTCCTTTGTGAGTAAGAAGGGCAAGAAGAGAAAGGTTGATGAAGAGGAAGAAAATATTAAAGAGACTACGGAAGGGACCCACATGAATCTAGGTAGGACCACAGGGGGCCAAGGTGGCCAATCTCACAAGCCTTCCAAAATTAATAAGGAAGGATTCCCCTTCAGAGTGTGAAGGTCAAGGTAGATTGCTGCTAAACCAGCCCTGAAGGCCAGACTGATTGATTATTCAAAAAGTGCTTTGGAAGAAGCAACCTAGGAGGAAGAGTCTAAGGAGCTAAAAATCTAGGAAATTTTGGAGGACACTGGAGGGAAGTAGGCTACTAGGGATTTTGAGGTTACTGAGGAGCAGGGTACTGACACTATGGAAACTACTGATAATAAGGGGAAAATGTATTTCGAGGAAGCTGGTGAGGGCACTGAGAATGAGACTGATTGGAAAATTGAAATTGGGGCCCTAAAGGACTACATTCAAAAGTTGGAGAAGGTCTTCACCAAAGGGCTTTGTAATACAATTCTATTGATCATGTCTATGCTGGAAGTGGTGGGTAATACTAGGTATGCTGACAATGTAAAGAATGAGAAAATCAATGATCTTATCAAATCAATAGTTATGTAAGGGGAGACCTCTCTAACTCTAGTCTTCTTGTGGCTTGTGTTTTGTTTCTATCTGTTGTTCTCAGTTGTGCCGTCGTCTCTCTAAAGCCATTTTTTATTTATTTGCTTTCTTGGCTTTTTTGACTGTATAGGGTTCGGCCCTTGGTTTGCCACCTTACTTTATCAAAAACATGTTTAGACTATGCATCCAATGAAATTTTATTGATTAAGTTATTTTCATTAATTCTTAAGGAATATTCTCTATGATGGTTCCATTATATCCTATTAAAATTAGTTAAGGCATCATTAAAACCTTTTCTAAATAAGTTTCAAGAACATTTTTTATGATATCAATTAAAATTTATCTTATGATTAAGTTTAAAAACTCAAGCAAGGATTAATGAGCCATTTAGCGACTACATACATCATTATAATACTACATTTAAAATATGACAAACCCTATGGTTGATAATGAGTTATAATATATTTTCAATAAAATTATATTTGTTCCTCTCCATGAGCCCATTGTGTTCAATAAATTGAAATCATTTGATGAGTTATGTTATATAATTAGATCTAGAAATCAAGCTTATTTCTTTGAATAATCTCAAATATATGCCTAATGATACAATTCCTTCAAATTTAAAGTTTTAAATAAAACCAATATATAAGGTTAAACCAAATGATACTAAGAAAGAGGTAAATACAATAGTTAATGTAATATTATATGATAATAATTGTGTTTTGCCATCCATTCTAAAAAATGAGGTTATTTTCATAATTACATCAACCTTCTCATATCCTATTACAAAATTTAATAGAGTGCAACATTATATCTCTCCCTTCACCACTTGATGTTGATATGAGTAGGTGTATACACCCTAAATTGGTTAAGAAACCAAAAATATCATGTCTTTTCATAGTCCTTTCATAGGAGACTTCGACTAGAGAATATGAGCCTTATTCACATTAGCCATGTCTTTTGATTTAATTATCTTGGTATTGTTTATTACTTTTATCACCTCTCTATTATCTAAATAAACTAACCTATACCTAAAGGAACCCCCATACTTGGTCATGTTAGTCCCAACCTATTTTTTATAGTCTCAAATAATATAATTTTTTAGGACTACAACATCCATCACTCTTGTCCTTTCTAGTGTTATTGTCAAATGATCATTTTTTTTGCTTAATAGGTACTAAACCCTTCTTAGCCCCTCACTTAAGTTTTATTTAGATTTTTGATGTTGAATAATGTGAATAATTCTCCCAAATTCAAAATGCAGAGTCTCTTATATAAAAGACTTCACAAGGCATTTTATATCTAGCACTTACTACTTTGGCACATTACATAATAAAAATTAATTAATAGTATAGCTCAACATTCTAAATCACACATAGAATTGCATGATTGATCAAGGAAGGGCCTAGGTGAAAGTAATTCTTACATCTATTATGCATGTTGATTATACATGATCTCTAAGGGAGAACTACATTTAATTTGAGACCTTAGCTTTAGGGTTAATATAGGTAACAATTAGGATAGTAGGGGTTCTAGATCATGCAATCATTCTTCCCCTAGCCTAGTTTTCCCCCTTTTACTTTTTATGCATTTGTTGTTTGTGTTTGTGTAGGTAGATATAGGGTTTGGAGATTAAATTGGATCTACAACAAGCTCTATTAACTTTAAGCCTTTAAAATTTTATACACAAACTCACACAAACATAATGAATAAAATTTAGAAATATTAGATCCTTAAGACAAAAGCAATAGAGGTGGACTATAGCACTGGTGCCACTCTTGTACACTTTTGGTGCTCTTATCCAATCATAAAATGAAGGCTAGATCTAGATTCATGATAGTGTCATAGTCTTGCACCTCAATTTTTAGCTCCTAAATCATTTATTTATGTCCATTTTTAGATAAGTTCATTTCTCTTCCTCATGTAAATTATTAGATAAAAATCTATATTTTTCCATATTAAACTACATTTTTTCCCTTACTATAGAGCCCTTATTATTTAGGAACTATGCACTAATTTACTAAAAATAATAAAACATTTGGTGAACCCAACTTACTTTAAACAAATCTAAAACCCTGGGTACCCTTATGGTTTTTCCTTCATATTTAAAGAAAAAATTTAATTGCAAATTTCTTATTTTTGTATTAATTTTTGTGCATTTATTCTATTCAAAAATATTTTTAGAATTTAAATTATTGGCATAATTTTCAAAAATTATAAAACCCAAGCAAAACCCTAGATTTATAAACTAAGTCCTCAAACCCCAAGCCTTGTAAATTTCAGAAAAATATTATGGATTTTTTGCAAATTGTTTACTTTTTCAAAAATAATTTCAATATTAGTAGTTTTCTTGTGCTAAAATTTAATTTCAAATCTCTAATTTTTGTATAAATTTTGTTCATTTATGCTATTCAAAATTATTTTTGGAATTTCAATTATTGCAATAATTTTGAAAATTTCTAAAACCCTAGATCAAAACCCTAGATTTCCAAACTAAGTCCTCAAACACCAAGTTTTCCTCCCTTACAATTTTTAGAAAATTAGTTTGAAATTTTTGTAAATTGTTTACTTTATCAAAGATAATTTCCAAATTTCTATGTTAGTATTTATTTTTTCATTCATTTGATTAATAGTACTTTTACATATTCTCTTTGCTAAAAAAAATAAAATGGACACCAAGGCACTTCCTCCCTCTCATCCCATAATCTCTATGTTAGTAGTATTGTAATTATGAATATGATGATATACGTGAAATTGATAGTGAAGCATAAATATATTCATATTCTTCTCTCAAACCTATCTCTTTTATTCCTTCTACAATTTTTTTTGATAAATGGGAAAGATACTTCTCACCTCATTCTCCTTTGCACAATGCACCAAATGAACAAATTAGTTATGCACTTCCAAGTGAAACTCTAGTTGGTGATAATTTACTTCCATGTGAACCTAATCTATCTCTCTCTTTTGCTACTTCAATTTTCAAAATACAACAATATAAATGCAATAAAATCAAATTACCACTACATAGTTTAAATGATATATCTCATGTTCCTAACTCTACTATGTCCAAATAAGATCTAAATGATAAATATCTTTCTCTTACTTCTCATTAAAATAATGCATGTACTCCATCCATGGATAACATATATGAACATGATATTCCAATTTCAAATGATACTTTATTGAATATTAGAAAAGAATTAAATTCTTCTCTTACACCTCTCCCTAGTTATATTGAAAGTGATAATGAATATGATAGTGAACATGCAAATGAATATGAAAATGAGAGTGATTATGAACAATACTATAATGATGACAATGCATGGAAAAATTATGATTATTATGCACATATTGAAGAAGAATATGCATCTCATGTTTCTAACTCTTCACACTCTTCTTCTCAAACATAATGCACTACCAAATGTTGTTCCTACTTCTATGAATAATTCTATTTTAAATAATGAACATGTTCATGGTAATAACGCATCTTCTACTCAATTATAATTTGATACACTAAAACATATAGATACCAATTAATCTCTCAAATAACCCCTCACTATAGTAGAACCCAATTTTCACTCTTCACCTAAAGAGAATGGTAACCCACATCCTTCTAGTAAGGTCCAAGTTATCATTACTCATAAGGTTCAAGTGAGCACACCCCCTCGTTATAATCCAATTTCTAAATGTAGCATCCTCATGGCTAAAATTAACAATAAAATTCAAGGATTAAATGAACAACTTCAAGATGCCAATGTACCATCCCAGGAGATTATCTCTTTAATGCATGTAATTGGTGAATTACAACACCAAGTACATCTCCTTAACTTATAACCCTCTTTCAAAAACATTTATAAAATCTTCATTTCTTAAGCATTTCCAGATACCATCATTACCTCACTTTTACGTAATTAGAGATTCATTCATACACCTTTAGGCCTTTCAAAAGGCTTTGCCATCTCATGTGAGTCCTTTGATTCTAATAAAGATGTTCCAGTAGACATTAGTGGGGTAAACACATAATTAGTTCTTTCATCTACTTCCCATTGGCTTCTTACATACATATGATGACTTAAAGGAGGCATTTATTAGATATTACATAGAAAACATGGGCCCTCATGTTACTATGAGAAGCTTGACATATTACATCATAATTATTTAGAGTAATTTAGTGAGTATATATTATGATTTAAGACCCACATGCTAAGACTCATATACAAACCAATAGATTTAGAGATTCAACATATTTTTATTAAGGGCCTTTGCCAACCTCTATTTGAGAATCTACTATATCAGACAGAGTCTTCTTTGATACACTTATGCTATACAATTCTAGCTTTAGAAAACAAATTGGGATTGATTGAGGCAAATTCAATTGATTGTATTAATCAAGATTTCATAGCAGTGTCTATATCTCATTGCATCTAGCATCCACCATGTCCTAAACAAGATAGGAGACCACAACTAGAAAAGTAACTAGTTAAGAGCAAAGAGCTAGTCTCTAGAGTACAACCTACAATATGCATTATAGAGAACTACATCAAGGTACCATTATAGTTTGATTTAGATTAGTGTAGCCCATCTATCATATTATATCACTATTAGATAATAGGTTAATCACATTGCCTTTTACTCATTGATGAGATCCACATCTCCTAAAAAATCAACCTCATCAACCCTTTTTAACTATCATCATATCCGTGGACATAGAGATACTAATTGTTATGGACTCAAAGATTATATTTATAGATGTGCCAATAATGGCATCATAGAATTCACATAGGGGGAATTTAGATATCCTCCATCATGGAACTGAAGATCCCATTCATCCATGACTAAGTTATCCTAGGACATTCCTTTATAGGAATCATCAGTCACTCATTATGAGAGTAATGCAACTTATAGGATAGAGCCTTAAAGTAGATATCATATTCTACCTATTCAAAAGGTTTAGAAACCCATACAATGAGAATAGCCTACATATAACACTTTAGTCTAAGGAGTACATAGTCTGGTTTCATAGACATATCCAACAAAGTCACAGGCACTACAATAGAGTACTACTCATGAGAAATATTCACTACAACTAGATTTTTTGGGTCCTATCTCATGTAGCAATCCACTACAGTTAAGATTAAATGAATCCACATCATAAAGTACTACTCATGACAAATATTCACTAAAACCAAATTTTCTAGGTCTTATTTCATGTAGCAATCTACTATGGCTAAGATTAAATGAAACCTCATCATAGGTTTTAGCTCTATATCAATCTATTTTTCAGTCATACACATCATAATAGAGGCCATGGGGTATACAATTACAAATAGATGAGCCTTCTTCAAAACACATAGTTCTTATTGCACATCTAATAAAGTTACATTTGTAGAATCTTCACAGTTAGCTATAGTTAGTACATAACATATAGCATAAGATATAGATAATATTCCTACACAACAAGAGTAGTATGGGCACTTGTTCAATTGGTCATCAAGATTTAGATAGTGATATAGCATAAAGTGATACAACATATATTCATACCAACATCAGTTCATATATTCATTTAGTAGGGTAATGTTGGAACCAAAGGTCTAGCTAGCCTTTGTATTCTTGATCCACTCTTAGGGAATTAATATGCACAACATGTTAACTTAGATCCCCACATACTAACGACTAACATTCCAAACTCCTAATAACTATCCATAGCCAAAAACTAGCATATTGAAAATCCATATCTTACTAAAATCTTATTTTTCCAACATTAAACCAACTTAAACCATCTAAATAATTTACCAAGCTCAAACATGTTCAAATTAGCCCAAAAAATTCCCAATTACAAAACCAATTTTTTTTTTAATCACATATAATCACAAACCAAATAGAATTCTTTCCTTATATATCAAAATTAAAACCTAGCATCACACTTATCAAAAAAATGAAATCACATATCCCAAGTACCATTTTACCAAACATATGCAACCTTAAACATAAATACCAGATAAATTATTTCTAAATCAATCATTTTCAAATTAATATACCATTATGTTCCACAATCTATAACATAATATGCCTAAATCAAAATCAACTCAATATCCATATATATATATATATATATATATATATATATATATATATATATATATATATATATATATATATATATATATATATATATATATATATATATATATATATATATATATATATATATATCAATGTTTTAAAAACATATACATCATATCAAGATACAATCACTCATGAATGGGCATCATGCCCTCACTCTTAGTCTCACTCTCTAATCCAATACTAATCCCATAGTCTAGCCTAGCACTCAATACCTTACACCTCCTCGAGCTCATAAATGCCTCTTATGCTAGTTATCTCACTCCATTAACCTCTCATGATCCTTGTGTAAGTACACATACCACCTTTGAATATATGTGTACTCATCCACAATCTATGTACTCACATATCCATAATTAGGTGGAGGCATCCTATGCCTATCAAGCTCAACCCTAAACTCATCTCTCTCTCCCACTATTCTAACATATGTAGTTATTGTTATAAAATCTCTATAAAAAAATGAGAATAAACACTAGTTGTAACTATAGCTCACTCTATCAAAACATACTCCACCACATCATCAGGAACATACCACATGAGCTCTCAAAGTGTCAACACAATGATGGTATCCTAGAACACATCATTTCTACCTCCTCTCCTAGTAGGTGCTTCATCTTGAGTACCTCCCACTCCACTTGCATGCAAAAGTATAACACTACATTAGATATACATTTTCCAAACAAGATAAAATAAGCACAAACTTGTACACAATTAAAATATAATCAATGCTTACCTCCCATCATCTAGATCAGATCAAGATCTTTATATTTGGGGGCATCCCCTCCATCAATAGGATATAATAGATCACACTAATGCCTCATCCACCATGTGGTATATGCCTTTTTGCATCTAACATCATCTACATCAAGAATATATATAGTTGTGTCTCATACATCCAAAGGTAATGGTGTTAACTAAACCTTAGTAGGCCTCCCACAAGCTCTTACCCTCACTAGTGCTCATGCACTCCTCACCCATACCCATGTTGTTGGGGCCACATCCTATGGTACCCCAAACTATCTAGTCACGCACTCATACTGAAAGTGATCATACACTCCAATCCAATAATCATGTAACCAACAACTAACCCTCATATACCTTAACTATAGCCCATCCATGGGCCACCTAAGGAATCCTCTATAGGGCCTCCATATGATATCTTGAACCACCAATCTATCTAAAAATCATATATAATGATCTATCCTAGGAGAAAAAATAGCCAACATACTCATCCACTAATCTCCAAATGGTTTTGTAAGTGCCCATCCCTCCCTCAATAATTCTATTAGTTTCACAACCTTATAAGCCCAATAATGCAATAAAGTAGCCACACTCATACCTCCATTGAATACCTCTTGAGTAAACTTGTAAAGATCCATATATAAGTGGGAAGGCATAGTCCTACCCCTTGAGAACATTGAACCATAAACCTCTATATTGTGCACAATCCTATGCATAATATATGCAATCAACACCCCACTCCCATCCATAACAATAAATGAAGCCAACAACATAGTCAACCACTTTTATAGGTGTAGAAAACTTAATTGCAAAATAACTAATAGTAATACATTGCTATCACTACCTTTATGATCTATGCCTAAAGGCACACCATAAAAATACAATGATTCATAATCAATAACATCTGCACCCATGTCATCTTACAAAGTCATATGTCATCCACTAACTAGAAAATACAAAATATGGTACACATCCTCTAGAGTAATAGTAATCTCCCCTATAAGAAGCTAATAAAGTACATGTGTATGCATTCCACCTCTCACATAAGGTGGTAAATAGATACCTATCCCACTTTATAGTACCTAGGTCACACACATGACCCAACCCTATCATGTCCATCACAAACCTCTCATCCACTGAAAAAGGTAATAATCTTAGTGTCTCCATCACCTGGCCTTTATAAAACTCCCTCATCTATACCTTGCCCTATAAAACACCAAAAAATAACATATATATTAATCAATCATGTCAAGTAAAATAGCTAAGCTACACAACCACAAAAAATAACTCAAAAACTCAAAAAACTAACATGAATGGATAACAATGATACAAAAGAACACTAGCACTAGAAAACAACATGAAAACCTAAGCAACAATACCACATACTAGATAGTAGTGTTGACTCTTGGATAAGAGTGCCAGAACTAGTGGAAAATTCCTAAAAACACTTCAAATATCTCAAAAACATCAAAAATAGGCTTCTAAATAGGTAAAAATCACACATTTAAACTACTTACAAGGGTAACATCACCACCATCCTTAATCTAGGCTGCCAACTACTCAAATTGGGTCATGATAGGTGCTCATCTCCTAGGCATATCTCTTGCTCTAGAGCTCAAAATCTCAACCTAGTCAATGCACAAATGAATCAAGAATCAATCCAATTTTCCTATATCAAACAAATTTTTCATCCAAAAAAATATTATTTTTCCTATAACGTGAACCTCATAGCTCCATTTTATAAACCATTTTGTTCCAAAAATCTATGACAATGATACCTTCAACATCATGCATGCCTTACTCTCTTACTACAACATCTGCCTACTATGACACACATATCTCTATACCTCTTTTATATCAAGACATATAACTTGGTCCTAACCAATCAAAGACTCATTCACCTATCAAAACTTGTTCCAATTTCAATAATTTAGTTTAATCAATAAATCAACTTCTTGATCAATTCAAACTATACCAACCTTGTTTCTATCATTCTGCCACTAGTCATCACTCTTGGCTCAAACTCCTCTATCATGAAATCACATCCCTATCCCCAAAAGGGGGAATCATTCATATTATTCCTATTCCTATACTTACCCAGCATGACTATCCACTCTCATAAGTGGACACACCATGGTTCATACACCTCTAATAGTTAGATTATTAGATTTAACTTAGATTGGTTAACATATATAGTGATTTAGATTACATGGGTCATTCAGTATTACTCAAGACATTCGGAGGGACATATCTTTAATTTATAGATACACAAACTATTTAGATATAATGGTTTAGATCATATGCATCCATAATTATTTTAACTTACAAATACATAGATTAGTTAGATACAATGGTTTAGATTATGTGGATTCATAGTAACTTTGATACAGATTCAAACTAGATACTAGATTTGGAGGCATGTAGATATTACATGTCTCATATATACAACATGACATAATTACAAGACCAGATAGTAGATTATAGGCATAGTGTAGAGCACATTATTTTGATCTCTAGTTTTGGACATGGGACATGGCATGATAGCTCATATCACATATGGTTATATAGATTACAAGACTATACATACACATCACTCACGTACCATATTTGGGGGTATGGCATAAATGTTCATATTTTTCATCATCCATAATTATATAGATTAGAATGGAAAGACATGTCATTCTCTTCTTGTACATTTACCATAGTTTTAGATTACACCCAAATATACCTATGTTATCACTAGGTTGGATTGTATGATCATCTATAGTGGTTGGTCCATAGCATTACCTAGACCTAGACTACATGAGTTTGTGTAGGACAAAGGATAGACATTAGTTTTGGGCCTTTGAGTACTTATAAATTCCAATTTAGATTATTTAGAGTGGGGGAATTATAGACTTTACTCTTCATAGTATATAAATTTTATGCACACATTCCAAATTACATGAGTTTATTTGGGAAGAGGATAGACATTAGTTTTGTGTTTCCAAGCATTTCTAATTTCTAGCCAAATTCAGCATAGGGGCAAGCATTTCCCTCCTCTATGATTACATAGATTATATATTGATATTCAATATAGGGGGCATCCATTTTAGGGATTCCTTCTTTTTTCAAGAATTATTTGGATCTCCATCCACTTCTTTGGCTAGGAAGTGAGTTGGACCCTTTTTCAACACACTTATCTCCATGTAGGTAGGTTTAGGTACACATTTTATTTTCTTTATTTTACTATAGTAATTCATTTCATTTCATCCCTAGAATAAAATGGGGAAATGAATATACCATAAATTGGTCAATAAACCACATGTATCATGTCTTTTCACAATCCTTCATAGGATACTTAGATGGGAGAATATGAGCCTTGTTCACATTAACCATGTCTTTTATTTTATTTATCTTGGTCTTGTTTATTGATTTTATAAACTTTTTTTATCTCAATCAACTAATCTATACCTATAAGAACCCCCAGAATTGGTTTATGTCATTTCTATACTATTTTTTTGATTTTCAAATAATAGAATTCTATAGGACTATAGTGCTTGGCTCCTATCCCTTTTGGTGTTATTGTCCAATAATTTTTTTTTCTTGCTTAATAGATCCTAAACCCTTCTTAGCCCCTCCCTTAAGTTTTATTTATATTTTTGGTGTTGGATCATGCAAATAAAGCTCCCCAATTCAAAATGAAGAGTCTCCTATATAAAGGACTTCACAAGGCATTTTATATCTATCACTTACTAGGTTGGTACATTACATAATAAAAACCAATCAATAGTATAGCTCAAAATTTTGCATCACAAATAGACTTGCATGCTTGATCAAGGTAGGGCCTAGGAAAAAGTCATTCTTGAATCTACCATGCTTATTGATTATGCTCATTCCCTAAGGGAGAATTACATTTACTTTGAGACCCTAGCTTGAGGGTTAATGTAGGCAACAATCAAGATAATAAGGGTTATATATCATGCAATCATTCTTCCCCTAACCTAGTTTTTTCTCCTTTTCATTTTAATGTATTTTTTTTTGTGTGTCTATAGGTAGATATAGGGTTTTTAGATTAAAATATATCTATAACAAGATCTATTAACTTCTAGCCTTCAAAACTTTGTACACAAGCTCACATAGACATAGTGAACAAAACCCAGAAATCTTAGATCCTTAGGAAAATAATGGTAGAAGAGGAATACAATCCCAATGCCACTCCTATCCACTTTTGGTACTCTTTTCCAATAATAAAATTAAGGCAAGATCTAGGTTCATGATAGTGTCCCAGTCTTGCACCTCAATTTCTAGCTCCTAAATCATTCATTTCAATCCATTTTTAGATAGGTTCATTTATATTCCTCATGTAAATTATTATATAAAAATCTATATTTTTCCATATTAAACTAGATTTTTCCCTTTACTCTAGACTCTTTATTATTTAGGAACCAAACACTAGTTTCCCAAAAATAATAAAATAGTAGGCATAGACCTAGAGGATATCATAGTAGTGTATATTTTGATTATCATATATATGTTGGACACTCTATGAATAAATACTTAAAGCTAAGACATAAGATATATGATCTAATTGATGATGACATTATTGAGATTATTAAATCTATAATGATTTAGGACCATAACCTAATAGGAATGCAAAGATAAATTGTTTTCAATCCCATTCCAAACCATGCATCAACATAAACTAAAGATATTATTGATGTGCATATGACATATAATGTAAATCCTCATCCTTTGATATATGAACACCCTTTAGTTAGTATTATTGATACACTTACACACACATTAATAAAAGTGTACTATTTTTAATAGATGGCCTTAACTTGAAGGCATTTTGTTAAAAAAAAAGAATCAAATTTCAAAAGTAATTAGGATCATTATATTATTATTTCAAAAAGCTTCAAGGATAAGAAGACAAGAATAATAAGATGAGAATATATTTAAATATGTGTTCTAAGAAAAATAATAAGGTGGAAAAATTAAATAAGGAGATAAATAAATTTAAAGTGAATCAATACAAATGGATTTGTTTATAAGGCCATGGAAAATTTTGATCAAAAGAAATTCATAGTTGTAAATAAAATGTCACAACCTTTGCAAGATCTCTATTGGTGTGTACAAAGATGTGATATTTTGGGAGTATAGACATTTTTATAATAATTATTTAAAGACTTAGTGGATGTATATTAAAAATGTTAAATCATTTATTAGGCCCATGAAATGTTTTGAAAAAAACACAATGAAATGTGATCTTATAGAATGCAATGACCACAAGATATACACGTATTAGATTTGTTGAACAAACATTGGATTTTTTTAAATAAAATGTATTTCATGGGTGTAAATATAAATTTCACAATATTTTTATTATCCTCCCAACCCATACTAAAATAATATATTTGAGGAATTCAACTAGACATGTGTAAGTGTTTAATAAAATGCCTTGGTGAAATGAGTGCAAAATGTACATAAAATTTTGGAAGCATGTTAGAGGAAAGTTAATTATTTGATAAAATGCCTTCTTAAAATGTGGTCTCATGGAATTCATGAGGGTGTGAATTTATTCATAGTTTTTATAATCATTTCAATCCATAAAAGTTAATTTATATAGATTCCAATCTAGTTTTTGAATGAGAAGATGTTAATGTTATTACTTACTTCTTAGGGATTAATATGTGTAGTTTATAGAACCTATGAAAGGGATATGTTTATATTTTTATTTTTATGATAAATATTAAATTTTTGTATCTTTTAGTATTGATATAAATCCAAAATAACCAATCACTTCAAAAAGTATTGGAATATTAGTAAAAAAACAAGGTGGCCTTATAGTTGTTGGTTCATATGTTCTAAAGACTAAAAAATAAGCTAAGGAGATATTAACAAAAGGTGGGATTTTTTTGAAAAGTATCAAAGTGAATAATTATGGTATAGTGTTTAAATTTATAAAAGAGAGAATAATAACTAATTTTCACTAGTAGATACTTTTCTAAAATCCAAGAATGACATTCTCATAATGACTTGCTCGAAACTTGTCAAAGTAAATAGTGATTTCTAAAGTCTATAAATAATTACCAAGGTGAGATTTACATTGGTTGATATTTTAATATGTATCCAAATATTATTTAATTAGCTTCTTACCAAGATAAATATTAAATATTTTAACCTATCTATCAAATCAATGTGAGCATTTGTGTGTTAGTGGTCGAGCAAGCATTGAATTGTGTTAATTTATGGTGTAAATACTAGAAAATGAATTATGTAGTAATTTATTCTTATAAAATTGGAAAATATCCATCCTAGCTATACATGTTAGTTATAAACCTAACCATTGCCAAAATACTCATGTTCATTATCTTTTTATGATCATATTACTTAATAATTATCTAACCACTATTATTTTAATGACTAGGTCTTATATACTATGCAAAAAGATATAAACCTGATTATTATCCTTCATTACTAGTTCTAGACCTGTACCTATTTTCTATCCTCCTAGACACTTACATACCAAATAAACACCTGCATTGATGCAAGTGTCCACTTTTCCTATAAAGTTTTTAGTGCCAAAAAGTCATCTATTTTTCAAATTAAACTTATCCTAAATATCAACCTAAGTGATTTAGTGTGACATATTTTTGAAAGGTATTGGTATATACAATAACAACTCTCATTCATTGCTCACCTATAAATCACATACAAGTAACAAAACAATCTACCAAGAAGCACTCAATCAATCATTAAAGTGAGAAAACCTAATTTATTCATCCCTACTTCCATATTAGTCACAGGATCAATATTTTCATAGGTCTAAAGCATTAAAAGAGTAACTCATAAGTAAAATTTTCCAAGTTTTAGTATAGGCTACTATGGGTTTATGATTATCACACATCACATCTATATGCACACACAATTAACATGTAGGGGAGAACTACATCAGTCTAAGTCCCTCTTCAAATTATATGATATGTAGGTAATTCCCATTGATAGTGGGTTCCTTAGGGAAGCTCAACATTGTAATCCCATTGACTCAGTTTACCCATAGTCACACCAAGGGTGAAGAAACTAGGGTTTAATCACTTGATAAAGAGAGACATCATATGTGCATGATATGAATACATTAAAAAAAATTGAATTTTCTTTTAGAAGGCTCTAGTTAGTCACATCCATATCTAGTCAATATTATGTATGGGAGACATGCATCAAAGTTAAACACTTGCATCAATGCAACCATCTAGATTAGATGCAAGAATTTGAGGCTACATAAATAATATTCATGGAATATGTTGATTATTATAAGATCACCTTCTAGTCCACTTATAACTCATTATATATTAGACCTGCATGAACACAGTAAACCTGTTAAGTATCATTGTTACCTATTCATTAAAATATCTATCAATAGTTATACTTTATCACTTTTTCAATCTTAGTTGTATAAATTTAGAATACTATTTATCATATTTTCTATCATTTATCCTTATCATTCATTTGGTTCACCATCCTTGTGTAAAATATAATCTAATAACCCTTAACCCTAGATACCACACATATCTAAATTTTGGGTTAAACATTTGGTAAACCCAAAATTTGGTCTTAAAACCCTATCTTGACCTTCATTTTCATATTTTTATCTAATTTCTAATTTCTAGACTACAAAATATTTTTAAAACATATTTTTATTTATTTCAAAGGAATTAATCATGTATACATATATCATTCATTTCATTTTCCAATATGTCATAATAACTTTTGTGAGTTATGGGGAATGTAAGGCTAAATAAATTAGGATTTTAAATAAAAGAGGTTAAAATTTTTAAAATAACAAAAAAAATGAATTCTTACACATTTCTCACTGTTATAGTGGTTATAATGAGTTTCTACCTATTACCACTAAGTGTTATAGAGAATCCATGAAAACCTCTCTTATATTTCCAATGCTATAAATTAATTTGAGGATGTCATTGATAAAATTTCACTTTTGAATTTATTTCATAAATATTCCCATTACAAAGATATTATTTTTGGATGTCTTATGTATAACCATACTACCAAGCAATGTGAAGCATCTATATATGGCCTCCATATAAATTCAATAAAAGGTATTTATCATAAAATATCTCTTGAAATAAAATATACACCCCCTCAAGATATTAAAAATTATTGTTTAATATTATTTATATATCCAAGTACATGTTTATAGTAAAATAGTAAAATGAGTTCTTATGGACAATGGACCAGGACTCAACATTTTTAGCCTATCCTTTCACTCCTTCCTTGGTATTGAGTGTTTAGGGATTTTATAATGTGTCATGAAAGGTGTTGGGGTAGATAACACTAAATATTATTGTGGGACCCTGTAAATTACTTACTTTATGCCAAGTTATGCCAAATGATTTAACTTATAATATGTTTTTGGGACATCCTTGGATACATGAAATATTTGCAATTCCTTCCACTTTATATGCATTCTTAAATTTTAGTTACCAATGGTTTATCTATATATTCCCCTAGATTTTGATCCCTTCAAAATTTATGCAATGATACAACCAATGAATGTTTCCACAGCATAATCCCATGAATCTAATGTTGACTCATGATCTTTGACAAAATTAGTTTCAAAAGATAGATTGTTTTCAAAATTAAAATATTACATTAAAATAAATTAATCCCTTGAGTTTGGGTTCCTCTCTTGTCATGTCGTCATTTTAGTTTTAAAACCATTTCAAATAGATAAAATGAAATATCTCCCTCTTACTAACCCTAAGGAGGGTGATGGTCACTATCCCTTTAACAAGGTCCATGTTATCACTCTTCAAAGGGGTAAGGTGGCTTATAATATGGATTAAAATTTAGGTAATTAACATGCATATGTCTTTATATATCATACCAATATTGGGCCTAATAAAGGATTATTTCAAAATCACAATCTCAAAGAAAATAAATTGATGATAACTAATTTAAATAATATACAAAAGCTAATATAATTCAAAGTGATATTAGCTTAGTACTTATTAGGAAAAAATTATCACATTACATCATTTACATCCTCTCATAAGAACAAAATATTATTCCTAATATCATATAATGTAGGGGCACCATAGAGATAATTATTTATATTTAAATAACATGATACATAAAATAGTTGATAGTGGTGATCTGATAATTGATACATCTCACTTTGTATTTTAACATTTTCAAATATACCAAAAATATAAAATAAATCAAATATTTAAAAAATGCCAAAAAAATTTAACATGTTCCTAGTTGTATTATTTCTTATGCATATGTTATTAACTTCATGTTATTAGATTTCATATCATTATTATCATATATACACATGTTTCATGATTTTTTTAAGTGTGATAATGGTGTATGTACATATAGATGTTAGGATTTATCTCTACTCATGCACTAACTACATTGGGGTTATTTTCTTCATTGATCATGATACATCTAGGTTACATTATTCTATGATAACTTTCCATGATCATGTTTGAGCTTATCTAATTATACATTCATGTATCCATTATTATAACTTTCATAGTGTACTTTATATGTTATGTAATTAACATTATTTGAAAACACATATATTTAGGAACCATTATGCAATGTTCATATTGGTTGCCTATTTTTATTGATTGTTATTATCTTCCATTATATTGCCTATTAGATAATTTGAATATGCTCAATTTATTGTGGTCTCTATTCCATGATAGTCTATTTATACATTCAAATTTCATTATTTTTTATATGTGGGCATTTGAATATGTCATTCTCTAATTTTTGGACATTTTACAAAGCCATGTCTCTTTGATTTTTATGCATTTGAGCATGCCCCTTGTATGAGGTCTCCTTAGAAAATTTCATGCTATTTTAATTTTGAGTGCTCTTATGTGTGTGATTGATTGTTTTTTGAGCTTGTAATGTTACATTATGGACATTGTCATGATTTACAACATACACCTTATGATTTAATATGATCACATATTCCATGCTTCAATTTTATATCTACCTAGACATGTTACCCCTATATGTTATATGATACATACACACCTTAAATATTTATCTTATCTTTTTGAGGTAAGGTAAATAATATATTATATTTCCCCTTACCTCAAAATTACATAGGGAATATCAGTAGGGGTATGTCATAGAGGCATAGATTTCACACTTTAAAAATTTTAGATTACAGTGGGAGCATGCCAAAAAGGCATGACCTCCACACTTATTTAGTACTCTATATCTCCAAATTATAATGGGGTTGTGTTATGTAAACATGTTATCCATATTTATAACAATTATTAGATCTCAAGATTATAGTGGGGGCATGTTATGTGAACATGTTCTCCACATTTTACACCAGTACTCAGATTCTACATATTACATTGGGGGCATGTTATGTAAATGTGTTATGCACATTTACACTAGTTCTCAAATTCCACATATTATAGTGGGGTATGTTATGCAAACATGTTCTTCACACTTACACCAATTTTGGATTCATCATATTTCATAGTATATGATTCATATACACATTTTAAGTAGAATTCAATACATTTATATTGTTATTATACCCAGATTCAAACTCGAGACATATATGAGGTGCATATTCCATGCAAAGGTCACCTAAAATTTTAAAATCAAATCATTTACAAATTTCAAATACTATTATGGACTACTATTATAACTAGGTTAGAATTGTTATTAAACTAATCTACTATAGTAGTTGGTTCACTTTTAGAAGGTTGAGTTGATTAAATTGCTCAATCTTACCAAGATTAAAAGTTAGAATTTATTAAATTTTATAACTTATCAGACTTATAGGTTGTATTTGATTGAATAGTCCACCCTCACTAGATATATATTATGAGTTGGTTAAATCACACACACTCACTAGATATATGCACTTGTAGGTTTTGATTTTTCATATAATCACATATTCAATTCTTCATAATGAGGAATCCTTTAAAATCAAATTTACAAAATGAATGATGGTTGTATCAACACATAATCTTAGCCTTTCTCTTTCTACTTTCAAACATTTTAAATTATTTAAATTTTAGATTTCATACACTAATTATATTGATTATATATTTTAACATCATTTTGGTTATAGGTCAATCAACAACCAAGCACTCAAGATGGGATGACACAAAGACAAGTTATGTTATACACACCCATCTATCCATTTATTTACTTTTATCTAACAATTTCATTACTAGATTAAAGGGGGGAGTTTAGATACTAAAATATTATTTATGCAATACTCTATTCTTGTAAATTTGGAAAATATACATCATGATTGTACTTGTTAGTTATGGACCTAACCATTACTGAAAGGCTAACATTCACTATCTCTTTTTACTTAAATTACTTACCTATTAGTTTGACCACTATTATTCTAATACACAAGGCTCTTATACTCTAAAAAAACCTCTAAACCTGATTATTATCCTTCACTAGTAGATCTGGACCGGTACCTATTTATAAATTCATAGAGACTTGTATCACAAACAAACACCTCTAATGATGCAAGTGTCTCCTTTTCCTACAAAGTGTCTAGTGCCCAAGATTAATCAAATTTTAATTTGAAACATATCTTAAATATTAGCCTAAGTGATTTAGTGAGAGTTATTTTCAAAAGGTCTTGGTATATATATAATATTAACCTCATTCATTCCTCACCTATAAATCACATACAACTCACAAGGAGATTTACCAAGAAACACTTAATCAAGCATTTAAGTGAGAAAACCTACTCTATTCATATATATTTCCATATTATTCATAGTAGTAGTGTTTCCATAGGTCTGAATCATTAAAGGAATGTCCCATGAGCCATCTCTTCCAAGTTAAAAGCTATGTCACTACATGTTTATGCTTATCACACATTGCATATTTTTGCACACACATGCCAATATGTAGGAGATAACTACATAAATTGGATGCCCTTTTCAAAGTATTAGATATGTAGGTAACACCATTGATATATGGGTCCTTAGGATAGATCGACACTATGAACCAACTAACCCATTTTCCCATAGTCACTCTAATGGTGAAGAATCTAAGGTTTGATCATCTAAAAAAGAGTGATAGCCTATTTGCATGATTTTAAGACATAATAATAAAGGAAAATATCCCTAGAAGGTTACAATTGGTCATGTCCAAATATAGTTAATATTCTATATAAGACACACATCAAATGTTGAAACCTGCATTGATGTAACCATCTAAATTTGATGAAATCATCCAAGGCCACATCAAGAATTTTCCCATAATCTAATTTTTTTGGATCACCATCTAGTCCACTTATAGCTTGTTCTATATTATAACTACATGAGCATAACAAACTAAGTATCATTATTCCATATTCATTGTAATATCTGTCAATATTTGTACTTTACTATTTTTAGTAATCTTAATTATATATCTTAAGAATACTATTTATCTAATTTTTATTAATTATCTTGTTAATTAGGCTAGTTCACCATCATTGTAAAACATATAATCTAACACCCCTTAACCCTAAATACCACACATCTAAATTTATGGTTAAACATATGGTAACTAAGACTTTAAGTAAAGACCATGGTGTTCATTATATTATATTAATAGGTAATATTGGGGTGATTATGTGTTGGTGTAGGTTGTCAAAAAATGGTCCTTTTCGGCTAGATATTCAACTAAATATCTCCTTATGGAAGATTAAAGAGGTTAGTATGCTATGGTAACATTTAATGTATAAAATATTGAGGTATTTTCAACTATTTTATTAGTATCTAAAGAAAATAAATCCATGATAATTTTGAAATACATCCATGTACATTAATACATGGAGGATTACCTTTGGTTGTATGTTGTGTCTCAATTTTAGAGTATGATTTTGTTCCAATCATGGTGCATATTGATCATGTAACTAATCTAGATGTAATATATGGATCAAAAAAAGTGTAAAAAGAAGTCAAGATTAGAGGTGAAATATGTAGAATAAGCTAAAAATCACATCTTTAAAAGCTCTATAAATATATGGATGTAGCTATAGGACTATATTTGAAGTTTTATAATGAGTTGAACAACTCAAGAAAACTATCCAAATATGATTATGAAATGGACTCCAAAGCTTGGTGCATCTAGTTTGAACCCCCAATATTTTTTTAGCATCTTTTATAAGCCTCTTTCTTATTAGATTTAAGACCAAGGCCAATTAAGAGCATTTATTTTATGTAACATTCAATATTTTGTGAGTAGATACATTTTCCTTGAGAATTTTTAAAATATAATTTACATGAATAGGTAGTCATATTTTTCAAGGAGAATGTAGATGAGGCTAGCATAATAAAACAATTTTCCATGGATGATAAAGTAATGGTGAACTTGAGAAAATATTGATTCCTTGTAGGAACATGAAATAAATCAAAACACAAAAATATGGGTGTTTGTACCCATTATAAATAATATTTTATAAAAATAATATAAGGATATATGAAAATTCAAAAAAAATGAGAGATGAAGGAAACATTTATTTTTATCAAAAACATTAAAACTATGAAAATTAATGGATAAGACATTAGTAGAGAAATTAATTCTAGTATTCTCTTTCATTCTACCATAAAATATGGTTTTGTAGTTAGAGATAGTTGTTGTAGTGAATATTTTCATTCAATTATCACTATTCAAATTAGTTAATTTCAAATGATTTTAATAATTTTTCTTTCCATAATGCTTTATTTGACTCTACAACTTAATGGATATGACAAGGATATATCCAAATCTATATGGATTATTTTTTGAAGATGATGTTCATGGGCCCAAGGTTTAAACTAGATTAATTAGTGGTATTAAATTATATTAATAATTTTTAATTAACCAATTTCATTTAAAATCATAAAATAACATAAAAAAGAGTGCCAAGGAATAGAACCAAAGAGCACCAAGGAAAAACCATATAAAATTATATATATATATATATATATATATATATATATAATTTGATATGGTAAAAGCTAAGTTTTACAGGGACCTAGAACCATAAGAGTGCATTACAATAGTTTTAATAAGCCAACTAGGGTTGAGAGAACCAAAACAAAAAAATAGTACTTAGAATGAAGATAAAAAATAGAAAACTATAGTAAAATGAGGAGGGTCCCTCTAGAGGATCATCAACAATAGTAATATCCTTAACCAAGAAGGTAGGTTTGTCTTTTGATACTTTGTCTTGAGTATGGTTCTCATTTTGTCACTTCCTTAGGGAAAATCATTCTGGGACACTTCCTACCGTTTACCTTCAAAGGAGTTTGTTTAGGGGGGACCTCCTTGGGGGAATGCAAGGGGGTTTTAAAACATTTAGATATTTCATAACAAGGGAATGGGGTGGCTAAGCAGAGTGTACAAAGGTCTAGATAGTAGCCTCAACCACCCTATGAAGATCATTTCAATCTTCGATAAGCTTAGCCAGGCCAAAAGCTACCTATTGTACTCTTGATTTGAAATTTTCTAGTAGTTATTTGTTATTTTCCAACTCCTCCATTACTATGGTCTTGCCTTTCCAACATAAAGTTGTAGGTGTCCCAATATCAATGGGTTTAGGCTTGGGGATAAATAATAGTAGGAGGGAGAGGTCCTTAGGGGGAGTAGGATAAATTGTTTAAGGGGATTATTTAGAGGGGATGTGGGATCCATCAATAGGGTCCTCCACTAGGGAGTCCCCCTTGAAAGAGGATTCCCTAGGGGGACCTTTCAGCCTAAGGGCCTAATCATGTTTAACAAGTAAGAGTATAAGACCTTGATAGAGGATTGGATTTGTATCACTTACTTGATGGATCATAATGGTACTTTGTAAGGACTTGAGTAATAAATATGGAAGATTAATTTTAAACCCAATGAATTGATTAGGATCAAGAAATGGTGTGAAAAAATTAAATTATACTTACATTCTAGAGTCATGTACTGCATGATCTAAATGTAGATATCATGCCAATAATGTGGGAGGTCAGATCATGGGAAACATTTCTTGTAAATATGCATGAAATAATTCATTATAAAGAATTGTTAGATGGATTCTTGATTCTTTGACTAGTCCTTAAATTTCTTGGTGCCTATGCAAGACATACCTATGGCATCATCGATGAATTCTTCTAAGATGTTAATGGTGATGCCTCACATGGTGACCTTTTCCTTTTTCCAAGCCACCATGAAGTCTTGAGCCACAATGGTGTTGTGATCAGTAATGCATTCCATAAACTATATAAGGCCCCCTTCATGATAATTTTTTAGACCTTATTTTACTCATGGACTTCTTTGCATGATGTGGGCTTTAGGTAGTCTCTATCCCCACACATGAGAGTTGGAAGTGTAGAGATGGAGTGGGAGAGACTAATTTTATAGATATTTTAAAAACATTTAGGGCTTAAATGGGTGGGAATGCCCACCAAAGTCATAAAAATAATTAATCCCCCTTTCTTTGCAATGAATAGGAATCAATAGAATTGGGATTTGCCTCATTGACTTAAGGAGTTGCATGTGTGAAAGGATTATTTTTTTAATATATATTTGTATTTCATCATGGATGACATTATTCACATTTGGTGGGGTGATACCTACATCATGATATGAGCATAATCTAATTAGAAGCTCTAGGTTGATACAGTACAAAAGATGGATTTCTAACTTCCTTTGTGAGTGAATAACATGTAAAAATAGATAACTCTTGATTATGAAACATGTTATTTTCAATTTCTACTTTGGGGAAGGGTTGGATATGAATTTGTGTGTGTCATGTGATTTAATGGATTTGATTTATGGAATATAATAAAATAATCAATATCATTCTTAAGATTTTTATGTTCTTAATTATCTTTATTTGTGAACCTATTATTATTTTTTATAGATATATAGGCCATTAAAATTATTATAGTTCTTATTAAATTTATGTTGAATCCCTATCCATGTATATGGTATTTATAACAAGTGAACCCAACATAGCTACATCTAACAATTATTTTCAAATGAATTATCATGACTATATATTATGTGTGACTAACATGGTACTTTTACATGTAAATAGAAATGAAATTGATCTATAAATCAATCCTATCTTAGAGAAGATAAATCCTACTTAAAATTTTGATTGTTGATACATTATATATTCAAGGTCATGACCAAGATGGATCTGCTAAACCTAGCTAAGGGATCTATTACCACAATAATATCACTAGGGAGTGTTAAAAATCCTCTAGTCAAGCAAAACTATGCAATAACCCTTAATAGGTCCTATGTTTTCATTTTTGCTAAACTCATAACTAGTAAAGTATAGTATAATATAGTGCTCACCAAAGTTTGTGGCATAAAGTGGGGGTAATAAACAATAAAATTAAACATGCGTAGAAGATATATACTCATGTCAATGTCGACCAGATCTTAATGCATTGGAGATAAGTTAAAATTCATATCTATCTACTCTTACAAAGGAGGAACAAAGTTAGGAATACATACCTTTGAAGATGAACCCATTTAGCCTCAATCTCTCCCTTATCCAAGGTGATTTTCAAGAGGTTATTGTGGTATGTAAGGATGAAAAAGATAAATCAGCTCTAGGATACACAAACTTCTCCACAAGATAAGATATATATCTCTAAAGAAAGTATGAAACCTTAATCTATGATCCTCAATTATAATGATGGATAAGCAAATTCATAATATATATATATATATATTCCTTTTTTTTCTTGTTTCTTCCTAATAAATGACAAAATGAGTGTATATACATAGATGAATCTAATCCTAATCCTTTACAAAATTTTAGCTTACATAGTTGTCCCAAATGACTCTGTATCATTATTGACAAAAATAAATTAGGTCCTAGTATAGGTTGACTAGGATATGATGTAGAACCTAAATGAATTATTTTAAATAGATTATAGGGTCAATGGAGCTAATATTGTATTGTACATCATCAAAAAAGAGTTTAATCTATGGAATGTCTAATGAAGGTGTAAAATGACTAGAGGAGGATGAAAAGTAAGAGGCAAAGCTTAGGGGAACATTTTTTGGAGATGGTTGTGTAGATAAAAAGTGGTAGTATAGGGACAATAATTCTTTGAAGCACCAATGGTCTATCCACCCCTTTCCTGGTGCACCACTTAAGGTTTGCACTTAAGTAGATTGAGATTCAACAAGTTTTTACAAGATAGAAAACATTAATAGTTGACAAATTTTAAAAATATTATGTGTATACATATGCCCCACTCAAAGCTCATCATGTGTCACATTAGTATAATGTAGGATGGTGCTTCAATAAAGGAACATAGTAACACACAATGCTAAAGTTAAATAAATTACAGTAAAGAGAATAAAATAAATGAAAGGATAGAATTGAAAAACACATAGCTTTACTTACTTTAGTGTTGTAGATAAAGGAGATGTAAGAAATGTGAAGGTGTCCAATATTGGGAGCATTAGGTAAACCTATAGAAGTTAACATAAAAAGAGTGAAATTTTGAAAAAAATTTAACATATACATTTAAAAGGTGAAAATATTCTCTACGATGTTAGGATTCTATAACATTTTAATTTTTTTAAAAAGAGCTAGTAGAATTAAAGATCTGATCAAAAGATAGAATATGATAGTAAATATTTGAATAGTAAATAAATTTTGAATAATAAATATAAATAGGGTGAAAAATAATTCATTTTTTATTTTTATTATTCTAAGAAAATAGATCTCTGAGAGACCTAGTTGGAGAATAGAGGCCATCATGGTGAGGACATGATAACTAAGATGAGGATGACACATAGCGGCCATAACGAGTGCATCACAAGTAAGCAAATGGAAATTTCAATTTCTTAAATATTTTTATTTGAAATCAAGCTAAATATATAAAATTGATTGGTAGGAAAAATATAGGTATCAAAATGAACCCTAGGAAATTTTTAGGTAAACTAAGGGTAAAATGTGGTATTGGGTAGGAAAAACTCAAACTAATAAATACACAAGGCATTTATGGTAAATGGGTAAAAATTCACTACTATGGATAAATAAAATTGACGTGGTCAAATTAGTCCATAAGGTAAAGTAAAATGGTACATCTAATTACATAGCATTGGGTAGATTTAGTATGCTAAAATGGGGCTGACTATGTAGCAGTAGGATAACCTAGTTGGTAAGGGATAAAGGCCAACTACATATGAAAAGGCTGATTTAGTATATTAGAGAAAGAAAATGGCTGATGCAATATCAATGTGGCCAATCTAGTAAGAAATTGAAAAGGCCGATCTAGTATCATAAATAAAATATAGGGCTAATTTAGTATTGAAATGGATTGAGGCTATATAAAATTAGGAAACTAAATCAAAAATGGCTATTTTTTTGAAATTTTAAGAATGAATTTTGATTATTTATGACAAAGAGGTTTGATACACCCTTTGTGGTTTTATCTTTTTTAGAGATTACAAAGGTATTGGTAACTGATAGATGCATCATAGATACTAGATCTATTAAAGAGATTGACTAATGTGAATAGAGTGTGATTGGTCAAACTAGGCTTTGGAGGAATCATCAAGATGAGGCATATCCTACTTAGTGTTGATATCATTATCATGTTCTTTGGTATATGGGAATGACTGACCAACACTTTTTAATGGGTGGTGGATGGGGATACCTTTGAGGTGGGTATCATGCTATAGGATGTCCACACATTGCTAGGAATACCAATAGGAAGGACACTGATGATCACATATGATCTAGAAGAGAGGTTAATACTAGCCTAGTGAGTGATGTGCTCAAATAGGATTTACCTGATATTTAGTGTCAAATTGTTTGATGTATATATCATTGAGATTTTAGACATATAGAAGGCTATGATTAAAAAATTTATAGAATGAGTTCTATGTCACAAGTCAGAAGATAAGGTAGTGTTATATGTGATAGCCTTGTGTTAAGTCCATTTTTGATAAAAGAGCATTATATGAATTTGGGGATATCATCTAGGTCCAACTCATGCATGATATGTATGAGATGTTGTTTATATGGGTAGAAGAGAATGGGGCCTATTGTTTTATTAAGTTTTTTGATATATGAGAGGTTTCTTATGTATCAACCAATTAGGTTGCCCCACGTGGTCAATGACAGGTTACCTTAGGTGATGAGATGGAGACATGACCATGTAGCTTAGGTTGTGCCCCTGTGCCAATGTTGTAGACTATCATATGAGGGTATATTGTGTAGAATCCCTACATGTAAATTGTTACTATATGGCCTAGTTGATCTACCATTATGATAGGGATGACATGGGTACAGATCATAAGACACTATACCTCATGGGTAGAGTTGCATTCGATGGAGTGCTTGCCAAGGTAGGTCAAAATACCACACCCAATGGCCCTTATAGTGGTGATTACTTATTGTTCATGACATGATATACATTTTAAAGGTAGAATTGGAAGAGTATTACTAGTGGAGATATGTATGATTAGACCATGACATGTTATACCATGGATTGGTCGAGCATGATAACAAGCATTTGAGGGATGTGATGACATGGAGGTGGATATAAAGACATAATATGCACCATAATAGTAATGAAGACTTTAGACATACCATATATGGAGGCAATACAAATGAGAGTTATCACAAGTAAGGGTGACAACACAATATAAACTAGCTACTATTCCATGACATAACTAGTCTATTAAGACATCTCTCAATAAAGGGTCATGACATGCATGAATGGTGATGCTAGGATTTACATTGATGCAAAGGTGATCCTTAGAGGAGATGCTTGGGAGATGATTAGATGGAGATACTATGATTTATAGATGAATGGATGGGGAAATGGTGGTTGGTGATACTAGTACTGGTGATAAATGTTGTAATTTTGATTTAAGATTTGATATAGAATACTAGTTGCATATGGTTATAGTAGATAGATATATTTTAAGAGATATATGTGATCAAATATCTATCTATTTTTGGTTTTTTATATCCTATGATAGAGGAGGTCAGATGGTGAGCCCTAATTTTAGATGTGCATCATGACATTTTAGATGGGGTGTTAGCACCATACAACCCCACCACTCTAGATGTTCTTGTGGTAACATCTTCCCCATCATGGGTAAGCTAGTTTAAACTAGTGGGGGAGGATAAAAGGTATTTTTAGGCATGTATATATTTATTAAATCCACTATTATGGGTGGGAAAGGGAGAGGAGTATGCCTAAAAGTCCTTAGCTCAAGAGAGAGTAATGCATATGGATACCATAGTCCATCTTGGATAGGTACAATCCTAGGTGGCCAATTTATAGGGACATGTAGAAAGTTTGAGATCCTAGACTACCTTATTACAATGTATCATTTATAAGGGGTATTCTAAGGCATCTATGGGAAACATGCCTAGGCCACATGATAGGCATGATGGAGCCTAGTCATAGAGATGGAGCTATGTATTTTGTACCTTGTATTGTATAAAACACATGATATCTATAGATATTTATTTTGATAGTTGGATTTGATCTCATGATCTATATTGTTTTGTGGGTTTTTATGCATGGATTTTTTTATATCACATGTATTTAGATATTATTTTATATTCTATGTGAAATATATGTGGGGTGTTTTCTTTTCTAGTATTATGTGATACACATGCATGGTTAAAAATAAAAAGTCAAAAAAGACTTGGAAAAGTACAAGTAATCACAAATTTTTTTACTACACACTATATCATGATGGGAAATGTGTAATAATAAAATATGACTATATATAATAAATCAAAATGGTAAAAATATATTAAAAAATTGTTTTTAAACCATGAAAATATTTGCACCAAATTAAAACAAGCAAAATCACACTATATAATGTTGGAAATTATAAAAATAATGTAATAAAATATAAGGTATAACAAAACCAAATGGTATAAAATAAAATCAATTAATTCAATAAATTATACTAAATCATGTTAGAAAGTATAAAAGAGAAATAAAATTGTAAAAATGAACTTAAATTGATCACACTAATTCAAGTTGGGAAGTATGAAAAACTTAAGAAAAATGGTTGTAATCTTACATGAAATCAAAAAATAAGAATATACAAGTTAAGGATCAATGAAGTAAGCATAAAGCATACTATATCAATATGGGAAGCATTTCAATGATGTGTAACTCATAATTAATCACTACTTATCTAAAATTTGACACATATAATTTCATTGGGACTTGGATATTGGAAAATTTTCTAAGGGAGGCCTAGTCCTATCCATGGTCTTACATTGAAAATAAAAAAGGGAACACCAATAAAGTGGAAATAACTAAGAATTATTTGTGAAAAGGAATGTTGGTAATATGGTAATTTGGGTAATTTGTGAGGAAGGCATAGTCCTATCCATGGTCTTACACTACAACTCACAAATGGAATCCCTAGGAGGTGATCAATGAACAAAAGAATATTTTTGAAGGATAAATATTAGTATTATTGTAAATGAAAGAGGTAATGTAAAAACCACAATGTAAGCATCTATCAGAAGACCTTAGGAGACATGAGGCATACTAAGGACATAGAAAAGATACTAAGTGACTAGTGACCATCAATATATAAAATATACCTTATTCAAAATAAACGCAAAGCTGTATATGCAAATAAGTAAGGTAATAATATTTAATCATGTTGATTTATTAAATAAGGAAATTAAAATAGACCTACTTTCCCATAACATGTTCCCCATTCTTTAGGACCTCTTACAGAGACAAAGATTGGGGACTTGTGTGAGAAATGAGGTAGCAATAAAAGAATTTTTTAGTCTTCTCCTTTTCGAATATATATTAATATCACACCTTAATTAACCTCAAATATATCATGAGGCCAACTATGGAGTTTAATATTTGATTAAAAAAAGGAGGTGTGCTTTGAATCACATATTTTAGTGTGATTTGACTTTTGAAATATTGAATGTTGCCTTTTATATCATTGCCTTTTTATAAAATGATTAGGCTTATAATTTTTATGGATTTTAAGGTTCCTCCTCCATATGGACTAAACCAACATGAGAGATAAAATGATACACACAAATAAGCTTTAGACTTTGGATAAAGGAAGCTAAGTAACCAAAGATAAGATTGACTAAAACACTTAGGCTTACATATGAATTGGTATGTTATATCACGTTTCAACCATGTATATGATTAGTTTATGAAAGGAAATATAAGGGGAATAAAGGGAGATACAAGGCGGACCAATAAAATCAGATTATAATGAGATAAATTGTTTGCTAAATGATCACATGGTAAATAAAGATTACTAAGGGGAGCAAGGGTTGTTTAACCAAGTCACAATAATGATTGTCTATGTTATAGATATAAGGTAGAAAATAATCATGAGAAAATAATAAGACATCTGTGGAAATAAATGAACTCATAAAAAGAAGCATGTAATCATGAAAATAATTCATAAGAGATCATAAGGAAAGAAAATGACACCATAGACAACATATAATGAAAAATATAAAGAGCCATATAAAATGATACAAAATTAGACATAGAGTTAAATGATATAAAGAGTATATATAAATAAAATTAAAAATGCATCCAATCCAAAAAAATGAAGAAGAAAGTGAAAGAACACCATTTTATTTTCATAAATACTAATAAAGTTTTCCACAAACATTGTCCATAACATTTGATATATCTTTATGAAGTTGGACCTTAACTATAATGAGGGTCTTATCAATCTTCATTGAAAGCTAAAAAAATACCTCTAATCAAATCTCATTGATAGAAAATGTAGACATGACTCAAGGATCATGTTCATGAGGGAATGACTGAAGGATCATGTTCATGAGGTCGATCATGCATAAGATACTTAGGAGAAGGAATAAGAGAAAAATTTATGGGACATGGAGCCACTAGTGGAGAAGGGACCATAGGTAAAGGAGGATCCATGGGTGGAAGAACCATAGGTAGATAAGGGACCATATGTGGAGGAACCATAGGTGAATAAGGGACCAAATGTGGAGGAACCATGGGTGAAGAAGGGGTAGACTTTGTGTGTTAGTGACTTATGGGAGGAGGGATATCAGGCACATGAGTGGTCATAAGGTGATCTTGGATATGCTACTAGAGGATGTAGTAATGATCAATGTGATGGTTACCACAATGGTGCCACAAATGTTATATCTATACATATTTGGGAGTATAATTAGGTAATAACTTGGGAATATGTATAGCCTTATCTATAGGTTGAATAAGAGTAGGATGTAAGGTGTCAAGATATTGATGAAGCTTCAGATAATGAGTGGAGGAATGATTATCTATGTTATGGAAGTAATAGATACACTTGTTATTAGACTTTGTGGGTGTACTAATAGATGGAGTAGAAGTAAAAACTAGGGAAGGATGGTATAATTTAAAATATCTAGTCCAATGACTAATGATTCTATGAATGTCATAGTATAGTTATTTAACCCATTAGGTAGGCATAAGAGTAAGCTATGATAAAATAAGTAGGCCATCACCTAGGGGAAGAAAGGCTGGTGGAGAGAATGGGTGAGGCTCGACTGAAGGAGAAATAGAACCATAAGTAGGAATAAACTCAACTAAATGAAGAGTGTGAATAAGTTCTAGTCTAGGCTCAACTCAAGGAAGAGAAAGGTACATAGAGGTCTTAAGGATAGTAGAAAAACTTTCATGGGGAAATTGGCTATAGGGATCTTGGTATCTATAAAAGTGATAGGGATTAGTCATAAGATGATCCATAAGAATGCTCCTAAGAGTTTCTTTAGAAACTAGAGGTGTGAAAAACAACACTTTACCCTATGAAAAAGAATAATAATGATAAAATTAAGAACTATATAAGACAAAGTATGATAAGATAAATAGAAAGACTAGAACAAAGAAGAATAATAGTGAAGGATCTAAGCATATATAGATTGAACAAGACCTCCTAGAAATGTGTCATCTAAATTATAACCATAATCATAGCTATGTGTATTAAGGTCAATGTCACAAGTAGGTATGACCTTCTCATCAGAGGTGGTGTGATGAATATAGTTTCAAGTCTTAGTTAAGACTATGGGTATATCATCGCCTGATGGTTGCTGGGAATGTGGCTTCAAATATGGAAGAAGTTTGGAAATGAGATGAGGAGAGAGAATGGAAGTTTTTATCTTGAGGTCAATCTCATCTAGCTCATCTTCATCAGAATCTAAGAGGTTAGGTGGTATAATCTTGATGAGTTTGGGGTGACCATGATAACCTCACATAGAGTTGATAAGGAAATTAAAACATTGAGATTCTTGAAATAGAACACTCAGCAAGGGTTCAAGGGTTAAATTTTTTAATACACCATGGTATTATAATTGTTCAAAATTCTAAGTGTTAGTATCACCTTGAATCCTATATATTTTACCATTATGAGGAAACTTGACAGATTGGTATGTAGAAGATGTGACATCCTTCATGCAATGAGTCCATAGATTGCTAATCAAGATATTTTAGGAAAGGGGAAAATTTAAAATCATAACCTTCACTCAAGAAATGATAGGTGGGATGGTAATAGGGAGCCACACACAACCTAAGGGAGGTATTTACCTTTGATCATAACCTTGACACATGCTACATGTAGACTTAAGATTACATTCAAAGTATCCAAAGGTTTTAATGAAGTCAAGAGAGGAAACAAAAGTACCTAAACCCTCATCATTTAAGGCATGCTTGACTTATATGACACTAATTTGGAAACTTATAAAGAGGGGAGGATCATTTTCATGAAACAAAATCTCATCTAGAATGATAGAAGCAATAGGAAATTTGAGAGAGAGAAGTGTACATTGTTTCATCAATGTGTATAAACATCTCTTCACATTGTTGTAAGATGTTATCTTATAACCTAGATAAGGTAGCTTCACATACTACTAGGGGAGGATGGGTAATGTTCATTTTGAATAGGAGTTTGATAAAGCAGTTACGATGATGTAGAGAAATTTCCATGAGTTTGAGAAAGGTAATTTGAGATGGGAGATTGGTGAGCTCTGTTATAGGATCACACTCATCATAACCCATGAGTGGAGTGTTTGATAGAGGTGCATAATGTTGTATTAACTCCTTAGAAGGAGGATTATAAGTGCATGTACATTTGTGTTGATAGCACGTGGTAGGTTTAGTTTGGGGATAAATTGGTTGATTATTATGATAAGATGGGATAGTTGTTTATGTTTATTTTTTAATATATTTGAATAAGTGGTATTAGAAGGTTGAATATTATTGGTTATGGGTAATGAGGTTTGAAAAATTATAGAAATGGTATGAGATGTTTTATCCAATGGAGGTTTTTTAATTTCTTCATCTAAAGAGATAAGGTCCTCTTGCCCCAACTTTATTAGGTGAGTGGGATAAGAATCTTAGATAACTTTAAAAGTGTGAGATGATTGTGCATGTGGGTAGGATGAGAATCAATAAAATCAACTACCCTTCACATATTATTAATATTTACCACATTATATTTAGGATTTGGGTCTATAAGACTTTCATCATTATTAGTGGAAGGAGTAGGTTTATCATTATTGTATTTATAGTTTGGAAGGTCATCTTTGTAAATGGCTAGATGAACATTAGCCTGGTTCAAAGATTGATTTTTACTTTGTGTTTCATTAGTTTTGAATTCAATGTCATAGGCTTGTTGACCTTTATGAATGAGAGAATTGTGATCAAAATTTGGACGAAGGAGGAAATCCATAGCTAAGTTATGAAATTTCCTTTAAGTCTCATGAGAGTGACCCCAACTAGCATGAAACCAATAAAATTTATTTGGATCATACCATGATTTATAGGGTGAGTGGGATCAATTTCTTATGGAAGAGGTCTTGGTAGATGCTTTAGGAGTTCTACTAAGGATAATGACTTATGAACTTTGATGTTTTTTATTTGAGAAAATTGAGGATTAGGGGTGTGGTTTACAAGGGAAGATAGTTCTAGAGTAGGGTTGGGAGAAATATATTAAATATTATTAATGGTATCATAAGAATTAGTGACAACATTATTAGTAGCATAGAAATTTTTATTTTTGATGAGCATGCAAGTTCCCATAGGAGGTTGGGATGGCTCAAACTGATGCATAAGAAAATATTGGATCTTGGCTTGGTCAATGGCCTCTTTGAAAGTTCATGAAGAGAGAGTCCTAACTTGATATTGAAAATTAGGATAGATATAATTGGTGAATACATGAAAGAGATTATTCTTTACCATGTTATGTTCACACTTATTAAATAATGTCTTCTATTGTTTAATGAACTCTTTTGTAGTTTCAGTCTCAAGTTATTTGTAATTAATAAACTGAGCCAAGGTATTCACAAGGAGGTCAATATCTTTAAACTCTTGTAGTAGACCATTAAATATATCTTCCAAAAAAGTGATGGAATGATTCTTTAGTTGGTTATACCAATCTAAAGCATCTTTAGAGAGGGGTTTCACTAAGATCTTGGTAATGACAAAAGTGTTTAAATTTACATAATATTTGTATAGATTTCCAAATGTTTTTAAGTGTAAAGTAGGATTAGTTATCCTATTTTAAATTATTTTAGGGGTGATACCTCTTATATTTATGTTGTAAATTTGAGGTGTAAGAGGTTCATTTTGAATATTTGTAATTTTTTTGTTAACAAGAGGTGGTTGGGGAATAAGGTTGCCATGGGAATACCTAATGGGGTGGGGGGTAATTTGATTGTTTATTCTCCATGGAACCTATTGAGGTTGATTTTGGAGATAAATAAGGTGATTTTTCATAGTACAATTTAGTTGGCATTATTAACCTGGAAAGCATTCATTTGGTTAAGAGTTTGCAATAAAAGTTGATGGGTTTGAGTGGTGTTTTGATTAGTGTGAGTAGAATATGAAGTAGGATTGGTATTAGTGGCTTAGGTACCACTATGAGTAGTTTCATGTGTGGCACTAGTGACTTGAGAGGAATTGGTAAAAAATTGAGGCACAAGTGGCATTATTAGCATGTGTTACAAAAGATTCACTAGTAGTAGGATTAGAAGACAAATAAGTGCTAGTGGCACGATTATCATTGGTAGCAAATGATGCACCAGTAGAGGGACTGAGAAGGGTGGGTATTCAAAAATTCCCCATATATGTTTAAATTTCCATGTTAGTAGAGATACTTGGCATGGAGGTAGAAGAAATAAAGGAAGAAAACAAGTCATAGTATGAAAAGGGGTGAAAAGAGAAGGAAGAGGTTGAGAGGCAAATAATATATTACCCCCAAATCCTTGTGAGAATATGGGGGAATGTGAATGGGGTTCTTCTTCTCGATCACTTATCTTAAGATTGTAAATAGTGTAAGGGTTTTTTCCTCTATGTTTATGAAATTCATAAATGAAGAAAAGAATTTCCAAAGTATATCTAATTCAAGATGTCTTCTAAGGAGAATAAAGGGTTATGAACTAAATATACATGAGGAGGAGTCTTTTAATTTATAGTGCAAGTGGACACATGCACATTACTTTCAACTAAAGTGAAATACACAAGCTATTTATGGGGAAACATATTGGTATTGCTAAATTTAATCATATTTGTTGAGTTTAAGTCAGTGTTGTCTTAAAACATGAAGTCCATGATGAGATAAAAAGGCTAAGAAGGATGATGATGATGATGTAAAGTTAAAGTCAAAAAATAGGATATGAAGTTGAATCAATTGACTATGTTCTATAACCCAATAGATAGATAAGAATACACAGTCATTTATGTTGACTATGTATTTTAGATAGGAAAACTAAACAAGTTAATAAGGACACACAATCATTTTGATAAATTGTGTACTACTGGTAGGAAGATAACACATAATATGTAAGAGATTATATCAACCAAGATGATAGTGTTCTAAAATAGGCAATTTTTTTTGTCAAGATAGCTTAAAGTAAGAATGAAAGAAAGCACACAAATAATTCAATCGATGTGATTGATCCAATTAGGGCACACAACACCAATGTTGGCCAATACAAGTTTTGTAATACAACACATAGTGATAAAAAAGAAAGCGATTGACTGAAAAGTAAATGCTAACTAATTGGTCACCCTAAATGTTATTAGATTATTATTAAACTTTTATTTTAATGTAATAGGAAATTTAGCTAAAATAGGGATCTAAAAAGTAGTCTAAAGTTGTTTTCAGGATGTTTGGGTTGAAAGGGATCTATGTTAGAAATGGTACTAGATTGGTATTGGGACCTACCCACTCACTTCATAATCCTTCAATGATAAAGGTGTTGGATACTTTTCCAATACATACCATTAACCACATATTTATATTTGGCTAGAAAACCAAGTCGACTTCCCCCTTAGTGATGAAATACAAGTAGGTAGGCCTTAAGAAGACAAATGTGTAAATGTGTTTCGAATGTTAAGTGATTTGGTAGTGTGTGAAAATATTAAAATAGTGTAACTAAAATGGTAATTCGAAAAACCACCTATTTAGCTATGTGATTTAATCTAAGTATATAGATAACTAAAAAGGAAATGTGAATTAATTACTAATAAATAGAAGTTGATTATTTGATTAAGAATAATATAGAGTCAATTTAGGTGATAGTATATGTACACAATATAGAATAGAATTGAATTGGTAGCTTCTATTCTATAGAAGCAAAGTATTTAAGAATAGAGTCAAATAAGTCAACCATGCCTCTTAGAGAGAAGGTAAACTATAGAACTACGTCAATCAGGTCGAACTAGTTAGATATAGGTTTGAGGTTTTGAAAACTACTAACTGATGAAAAATAGAATTAAAGGAAGAACCAAAATGATAGAAAGAAGTGATAAAGGAACCTTGGTTAGATTTATGATGATTTAAATTGAAATTTTTTATGTTTTAGTCTTAGTTGCTATTTTCAAATTATTCAAACTAGGTCGACTAGTTCGACCAAGTTTGAAAAAACCCTATACATTGAAGAATAATAATGAATAGATTCAACCTATTTGAAATCTTTTATTGACATGTATGTTGATAGAATAAAATAATAGACACAATTAAACTATTTGATAGTGTATACTAATATGGAACTCAAAAAGATTACTATGTTGAACTGATCAATCCAGTAACCTATAGTTGATAAAGACCTACACAGATAAAACATAGTCATTTTTAAGTGACTATGTGTTATGCTTACACATATAAAGTTAGAACTATATCAACTGGTTAGATACGATACCACAAATATGGAAAAATATAATAAAATTATAAATTTTTTGTCATGAAATAAATCTTTAAAGGGTTAGATTCATGTCGAGCTCACTAGAATGTATGAAAATGGAAATGCAACTAATGTATAAATCAATCCTAGTTTAGAGAAGATAAATACTACTTACACTTTTGATTTTTGGTACATTATGTATTTAGGGTCATGACCAAGATGGATCTTATTTACATATACAATGGATATATTACCATAATAATATAACTAGGGAGGGTTCTAAAGCCTCTAGTTAATAAAAACTATACAATAACCCTAACTAGGTCTTATGTTTTCATATTCACTAAATTAATAATAAGTAAACTAAACTCTAATATAGTGCTCACTAAAAATTATGGCATAAAGTGGGGGTAATAAAAATGAAAATTAAACATGCATAAACTACACATACTCACATAAATGTATATGAAATCTTAATACATGGGAGAGAAGTAGAAATTCATATGTATCTACTCTTACAAAGGAGGAACAAAGTTAGGAATACTTATCTTCGAAGACAAACCCACTAAGCCTCAATCTCTCCCTTGGCCAAGGTGCTTCACAAGATGTTGTTATGGTATATAAGTATGACAAGGATAAATCATCTCTAGGCTACACAACCTATCAATGCATCCAAAAGACTTCTCCACAAGATAAGATCCATATCTCCAAAGAAAGTATGAAACCCTAATCTATGCCAGTCAAGTATAATGGTAGATAAGTAGATATACAATATATATCTCTTCTTATTCTCTTCTCTTACTAATAAATGATGAAATGTGTTTGTATATATAGTTGAATATAACCCTAATTATTTCCAAAATTTTAGCCGACAAAGTCATCCCAATAGATTATGTATCATTATTGATCAAAACAAATTAGGTCCTGGTATATGTCAGCCAGGAGCTGACCTAGACCCTAAATTGGTTTTGTAAATTAGAGTATAGGGTTGATGGGGCCAAAATTGAATCATAAACCATCAAAAAGGAGTTTAGGATAGGGAAGGGCTAATGAAGGTGTAAAATGACTAGAGGAAGATGAAAGTAAGATGCAAAGCTTAGAGGAATGTTTTTAGGATATGGTTGTGTAGATATAAAGTATTAGTATAGGGAAAACAATCCTGAAAAGCACCAATGTTATGACCACCCCTTTCCCAATACACCCTTTAAGGTGTGCACTCAGAGATATTGAGACTTGATGGGTTCCTGTAAGATAGAGAGCATTAGTAATGTGATAAAGTTTGAAAATATTATGTGTTTACACCTTTCCCTTGGATTACATGTTTCATAAGTTCTTATAGTGTTCAAAATATTTCTACAAGTACATATCTTATCATTCTTACACACATATACTTTACATGATTATACTTATCTATATAACACATGATTTAGATAATTATTTCTTTTTAGATGAATGATTTAGAAGATTCATAGCTCATATCAAAATGGGGCATACAATGGTATTTTATTAGAGATTTAGGTTATTATAGAAAAATAATTTGCATTTTTTGATGAATTATGTGATTTATATGGGTTATATTAAGAATATTGATACATATGTGGGGCATTCTAAAATATTATGAGAACAAAGTGAGTTATTTTATATACTATGGTAGATAGATGTTAGAATCATATATCAGTTTAAGGTACAAATGAATCATATTCATGTAAACACTTTTATAATTTTTATATTCAGGATCAATGGTATTATGTAATCACTTTGTGTCTATATTATATTTATATTGTTTGATATTTTTACATATGAACCTAGTTTTGGGCTTCCACTTTTACATACAAACCTATTTCATGGTTTCACATTTTACATACAAACCTATTTTGGGGTTCCACATTGACATAGAGCCTAGTTTAAGGGTTTCAAAAAATAATTATGATGATATTTATAGTAGTAAAATGAGAGTTTCTATAATGCTCAATTTTTAACACTACTTCTCTAATGATGGTTGAGGAATTTAAACTACTCAACTTTTGGTTTTAGTGATTCCGTCTCCTTGGGGCATAACCACTCCATGATTTTCTCCAAAAAGTTTAACAAGTGGTATCATGGTTCACATAAGCTCATGTGTATTCATTCTTTGGATTTTCATTTTTAAAAATTTCAAATAATCTATATTACTTTGAAGTTATTATCTTGAGAAAACATTTACTATACAAGTATTCTTTTAGGTTTGACATGGAGAAAATAGGATATTTGATGGCATACCTATTAAAACCAAGTGTGTCTATAATAGGTACCAAATTTATTCTTTTTATGTTTTTAATTTATCATTTTCAATTCTAAATTAAAATTAGGCCATCTATAGACACATAAAATTAGTATTAGACACTTTGGTAACATCAATTTTGACACAATTTGACATATTTGGACACTATTTACACATTTAAAAATTGTGCATAATTTCCCTCTATGCATCTACCCATTTTTTTCTTGGTCAATCCTATGATCTAGAAAAAATTATTTAAGATCATCCATTTCTAAACAAGAATATTTTAGAATCCAAAATAGGGTATCTCCATATCTCAATATCATATCCTCTTAAAAAATATAAATGTTTTTTCACAACTACGTATATTAGTATTTGCACAAATTTTATCAATAATTGAATGTGTGTTTAATTATTTCTAATTATACCTCACATTACTTTCAGACTTATCTTCACTTATATTCATCATGCCAAAGTTCTAAGCATGAACCATATTTAGATTAGTAGGGAAAAAATAAATTTTATCATGGAAGCTTGACTAGGATCATATTAAAAAATAGAAAGGTCTCATGATAATTGTACATTATTAGTGAGGTTAAAAGTATCATCTCAAATGGGCAAGTAAGTAATATCAAATAGAATCACCTTTAATCAAGTAAATCTACCCTCATGTTGCAAGTATTGTTAAAACATGAAATAAACCTATTTATATTATTCCCACAAAAAGGAGGCCTCTTTCATTTAGTTTCAACAATGTCAATTGATTTAGGGATTAGATTTCATGATTTGCATAATATCAAATATTAAAATTTATGTAAATTTTTCAAAATAGTTCAAGCATAGATTTATTAGTGTTTGCATCAAATATATAACAATAGACAAGGATGGCTCAACAAGACTATAAGTTCCACTTGGAATGACATTCTTTTTATTTATACATTAATTCCAACATAAAATACCATGAATTTTGATTTCATGTATAAGATTCAACACCTAATTTCATTAAGAAAAAGTGATATATTTTTCAACTAAGCATTAAGGAATAAGTATTAAATACTTTCCAAAATAGTATATCTAACTTACATCATGATTAATCATCATTTCCTTTAAATAATTTATAAAATATAGAAACATAGTACTTATGTCATTAATTAATTTACAAACATGATACTAAGCTTTAAAAACATCAATTCACCTCATCATTTAATGGTATCATTATAATCACTCTTAGCATGACTGGTCTTATTCAATAAAGAGATAAAAAATGACTAAAATGCATGTAATACTAAGCATATAACATGTTAAGGAACTAATTTCACTTCCAAAGAATCTTATCATAATGTTTTAGATTATGGTAAAAGTAGGTTTTGAAGGGACCCTAAAACCCTTTAACAGAATCAAGAAAGATAAAGCATTAACAACCACTAGGAAAAGCATTCCTAAAACCTACTGAAGAACAGTATCAAAATCAGGTTTTACAGGGACCTAAAACTACAAACATAGTCCAATAAAAGTACCCAAGTTTTACAAGGACCTGAAACCTCATCAAAACTAGGTTTTATGACTTGAAACCACAATGATGTTATAAAATAGAACTGAGCAGATCGGGACATTAAAATTCCACAAAATACTCTTGGATTCTCTGTCACTTTGATTTGATGGAGACACTGTCAGATCCAGCAATAATGAAGACTATAGCCATGTTAATAAAAAGGCTATGTTCCACCATGCCCTCAAACCCTAAAATTGTACTACCTGCAGCCTTGGCATCCTTAATTGGCATCTCAAAACATTTGTGGAGCAAGAAGGATCTAGTGTTGAGGTCGATCCAGTTCTTGTGATTGTAGATGAGCTCATCCCAGCCATGCATGATGAAGTTGTGGTCCTTGTAGCGCTTGAATGGGGGCTCAAAGGCTATGTTGATAAACATGACATTATTGTCCATCCACTAGATGAACTCCACCTTAGGGTGCGATAGCATCAACTTGTAAATCAGGGGCAATTTCACCCAAAATCTAGACATTTTAGAGTCCAAGTGAGAAGATGATCTCCCATGATGTTCTCGCAATCCTTGGCGGTTGAACCCATGTCCAACAAAATGTGAGGCCATCCATTGGGCAAAAAGTTGGAAAACACAAGGTTTTTCTTCAACCATTCACGATGATGCTCGTCCCAACTAGATGAGCAGTGCCTCCCTTACATAACTTTCTTACAATCTTATCATAATGTTACAATCACATACAAATAATAGGTTGTGGAAACTCAATATTGTAAATAATGTAATTGAATCTTATCATAATGTTACAATCACATATAATTACATTATTTACAATATTGAGTTTCCACAATCTATTATTAACTTTATTGAGTATTGAAAATGGACGTGTCAAAATATTTGCATACTTTCAAGAATCACTTATTTGAGACATATATTATATTATCACTATAATGATTTAACTAGTGAAGATAATATTCTCATGCAACTTATTAATAAATCATTTCACATTCACTACATTAGTAATAGTATGAAAACTTACTAAATAGTTGTAATCTAACTATAATGAATAAAATATTAACCCTACTTACATTTATCCATATCCACCTAATGAACTTAGTGAAAACATAGCTTATACATGTTTTCAAGTTTTCATGTAATCCCATCAACTTTAAATTTATGAAGTATGAGATCCCAAACCCTAAAATATATGCTTTAATAGGGTCATGAAGAGAAATACACTGAAAAGAATAGGGAATAGAAAACATGTCATTTCATAGATACAAATTATAATAATAAACTCAAAGAATATAATGGTTCCATAAGTGAGAGTATATAATCTAGCATTAAGTACTTAATATAATTGAGGAAATGTTTCATACTCTTGTACCATGCAACATGGTAGAGCCACACATATACAATAATTGAATAGCTCATCTCAATCAAATATAGATTACAATCAAGAATTAAATTAATAAATAAGTTATCTTTGTGAGGTAACAATGGAGAAAAAGATTGATGTTATCTAAAACATTTAAATAGAATTTAAAAAACATAGTGACATATAGTATTTCATCACCAACTCATGATATTTATAGAATAGTAAAACATAACCAAATGAAGTACTTATCTAATATTCAACTCCCTAATTGTATTTGATTGTACACAATATAGGATAAAATAATAAAGTACAAGATATGGGTCATGTGAAGGCTTTATAATATTGAGAGTATGCATTTCCATATTGAAAGTATCCCAATATTTTAAGAATAAAAAATCTAAAACAATTTCCATTTTAAGTAGCAAGATTACTTAGCTAATAATTTAAAGAAGCATGATTTTCCTAGCATAGTTAAATCTTATCATGTTTTCAAGTCCATGTAAACTAGTATAAAAAAGACTATTGAAATACTTTTCAATCAGGTGACTACACCAAATATTATCCAAGTCAACCACCAATTTAAGTAATAGACATACCATATGGGTGATGTACTAGATCAAAATAATTTAAGATGCAATTAGGTTTTGAGCTAAATATGATTTAAGTAAAACATTCATGTCTCAAATAATTTAATTTTGATTTCAACACATTTCTTACCTCTTTTAATCAAATTAACATAGGTAAGGGTGTTCTCCAAAAGAAAAATATTAAAAGGGGGTTTCATATAGAACAAAGCATAAAAATAACATTAATCTATGTTGTATCATTTATTTTTCCCAAAGAATGTGAATTTAGATTAAATATAAGGTATCACTTTATCCATGTTTAATATATACTTGTCATGCTAAGTCTTAGTCAAGGTATTCATTTTCATGTCATTCTCTTTACAAGGGAACAAGTTTAGTCCAAACCAAAATATTTTTAACTCAAGTAATAATAAGGACCATATAAAATAAACTTAGTAATAAGCTATAACAAATTTATAATAAGTTAGTTCCTTTTGATATTATCTATGACTAATATGGTTCATTCAAAGATTATAATTTAAGTGTAGAACCCTTGAATGGGTCTCCATCAAAATTTCATTCTAAATAATTAATAATATTTATGGTTCTTAAAGGCAATAAAGGAAATGAAAAAGTGGAGATATGGTTACCCCTTATTAATTTTGATGTACCTTAATTTTTCAAGTAGGCTCATCATTGGTAACATGTACTAAGTTAAACCCATTCCACATTTTTAATCAAGTGGAAGACCCCAATTGTTACCTTCAAACCAAGTTTGGTTTTATAATAAATTATTATGCCCACTCAGGAATATGAATAAAAAATTAGTTCTAAGTGCATTTAATTACATTATATTATCATAAAAATTTAATAAAATCCAATTATTTATGTTTAATAAATCACAAAGGTACAATAATACCAACATTCATGAAGTAATTTCATAGTGACAGAGATAATCATGCTTGATAGATAATCTCCAGATATGCCATAGAAATCCACATTATATTACTATAAATATTTATCTAGAATATTTATGAAATTAATTTCTTATCCTTCATATTATTAGCTCTTATATATTTAAAGAACTAACATGAGTATCAAAATCAAAGAAGTTATTATTATGAATAAAAAAATTATGAATTTCATAATTACTCATCCATAAAAGGAAAGTTTTATGTCACATAATGTGACATATAATGTGAAAACCTTACTCTTACCATCTTATCAACATTAAATATAGCTCTATCCTTGAATTACATTTTTATTAAAGATAAAAATACTCATAAACATCATAATAATTTACAATAACATTACTATGTTAGAATGGAAACAAACAACAAATTTTTATAAGATTGTTATTAAGGAACATAAAGCATGTAAAAATACTCATAACAATGGTAATCATTCCATCCTTATCCATGTAATTTACCATCAATATAATGATAATGAAACATAAGCCTTCAATATATCCATTCCAAAATATCATGGAATTTATGTCCATATCAAGTGTTAATGCAGCTAAGACAATATCAAGCTAATTATGCTTACATGAGGTGAAATATCATTAATTCATTATGAAATCATACTACCATGTTAAGAATAACATCAAAAACAATATTATTATGTATTGAATTCATTAATTAAAGTGAAAGAAAATATTTTTGGTACAATAATACCTTATCCTTGTTCTTAAAATGACAAGGTCTTTTCAAAGAAGAGTGAAACAAACAACATACAATAAACCATTCATGCCTCATGTAAATATGAATCAACATGATTATTGCATGCATAGATATATGAGTCTCATTATATATCCCATATTAGTTAATAGTATAAAATTAAATTTGGCCCTCTAGGATTCAAAACCTGTACCTAAAAATCCAAGAGACAACATGTGCAAATATAACATATTAAATTTTACATACAATTAAATGATAGGTAATTTTCACATGTCCTTAACACTAAGAGATAAATCTTATTGAATTTACTTTGTTGACTTGAAAATATGACTCAATAGTAGGAAAGTGATGCTTACCCCTAATGCAATAGTTCATCCAAGGAAGAGATATATAGAAAAGGATAGGGATGGCTCTTTAAAACCATAAGTTTCACTTCAAACAACATTCTTGAAATTTATAAATTATTTATAACATAAATTACTATACATTATTAATTCATGTAAATGAGTTAACACTAAATTTCATTAAGATGCAAAGTGAAATAGTTTTAAATTATACATGAATGAATAAATACTAAATGATTTCAAAAATAATAGATATAACTCACATCATTATTAAGCATTCATTCCCTTCACCACATGGTAAGAGATATAAACATAATACTTATGTCATTATTTAATTAAGAAATATGGGATTAAGCATTAGAAACACATCAATTCACATCACCATTTAATGGAATTATTATAACCACTCTCATCATGACTGAACTAAGCCATTAAATAGGTAAAAATGACTAAAATTAATGAAATATTGAGAAAAGAATAGGTCAAGGCCCTAAGTTCACTTCTAAATAATCATATAATCATGTTACAATAACATGCCAACATATTATTGCCAAGATTAAATTTCTAGAATCTATTATTAACTTGTTTAAATAATGAAAATGGACATGCCAAAATCTTTATAAGCATAAAATAATCACTTATTCAAGCAAAATATCATATTATTTTACATTCAATTTGATTGATGTGATTTAATAAGATGAAAAAATTGAATTAATTATATTTTGTAATATATGAAAATAAAACACAAATCTGATTTCTAAATTAGAATACGATTGAACAGTTACATGTTACTATTTATGGAAATTACTAAGAGTATTTATTTACTTAGCTACTTATTGTTATTATTTTGTAATCACTACCTATGTGCAGTCAACAAAGAAGGATGAAAATGGATTTGTGATTGCTTAGATCAAGAGATTAATAGTCAAAACTTATTTGGATGGTTTTGGAAATGTTATATTCCTATGGTAAATGAAGGTTTCCACATTTGATTAAAATATCCTCAACATTTTTGGTGATCTATTTTCTCACAACATGTTGTGCCTATCTATTAGGATTTATCTTATGAAACATGATATCTTTAGCCTTATGTGAGGATGTTGAATACTTTTTCCTTCACCTTAAAACCATAGTTTTGATTTTGACATTGATTCAACCTTTTAAAAATGGAAAAGTGATGGATTGACATGACTATAACCACTCCCTAGTGAATGGCTAAGTGTTACCTACATATCCAATTCTTTGAGGGTGGAATTCAAACCACACATAGTTCTTCTCTACAAGTGAATGTGTAAAATTATGATCCACCAGTGTGAAGTCATCCTTTTATCTATATTTTGACACTTTATAATTTAAAATTTCACTTGGCTTAAGATATTCATATTTGAATAGGGTTTACTCCTTGTGACTAATTTATGATTTGTGAGATTTAGGGTTGTTCCTCTCAATATGAAATTTATATATAGATGCTTGATAATTCCTTTATAAATATGGAAATTAGGTTATAATTAGTATGTATTTATAAATTAATCTTTGGGTAACTTCTCATAACATTGTCATCCAAAATTTATAAGCTATCCCATAATCATGATTTGAATTTAAAAATGATAGTTATAAGGTGTGTGAAAACCTTTGTAAAGGTGTATGGTTCTATTACATAAAATCTTCCACCTCTAACAAATGTGTCTAAGGAAAAAAAAAATCTAATAATAAATAAATAATATGATAAGGATATTAATCAGATTAGGCATAGATTATGGAACTCTTATAGGTGACTAATATAAATTTGGGAGCGTTAGACCCATAGAAGAAAATCAGATAGGAAATAAGGGAGTGTAAAATAAATGTGTAAGTAAAATTAATTTGAGGTAGAGATAGGTCATTCCTAACATTTACAAGTATCCAATATTATATTTTAGTGTCTACATAGATTGGTACAAAAATAACTAAAATAGTGTTTTTATCAAATTTGGAAAAACTAAAAATTAATTACCTAAATGTGACAAACTACTGTGTAAAAATAGAATGAAATATATATATATATATATATATGAAATAATTGACACAAATGATTTATAACTAAATTATTTTTAAAATAATATAATAGAGAAATTGACAAATAAATACAACTTCATTGTAAATTTGATAACATGAGACTAATACTAAAACTAGTAAAAGATTTTGTGGTTGTGTTAGTTGACTATGAATCAAGAATAGGATTAGATCAATCTATGAACAAGACCACTAAAATAAGATATGGGAGTGTAAAATTTTATCCTTAGGGAATAATAGCATTTTATATGGTTTTATTAATATGTGAGAATTTTGACATGTTCTACTTCACCTATTGACTTTGTGTATGCAATCAGATCTATGTGATTTGATGCAATAGATGATATATGCATTATTATTCACTTGTAAACCCTATATTGATAGGTAATGATGAATAAATGAAACAAAATATAAAAAGGGGTTAGTGGTTGAAGTTGTGCTAGACCTCAACACCCCTCGTGTTGAGGTTTGACTACTTACCAATGCTCAAAATAGGGATTGAATTACATGTAGTTCTCCCATGCTAAACTATTGTGTGTGAAATAATTATGTAATTATATATGCTTTTGTAATTTGTGCATGAATATATGATTAAAACATAAATTATGAGTTTTTAAGTGTATTTAAACTTTAGTTTAGGGATACTAAGGTTGTACGTAGTTATAATTGGGAGAATAAATGAATTTACTCTCAATGTGCAATTAAAATTATGGAGTTGTTCAATATGTGATCCTCTTATGTGAAAAATGGTTTGAAATATGTATTTATACTAATATTTAGGTAATTACCTAAAATATGTCTTGATAAACATGTGGGAGGACTATTTACATGAATTTAAAATTGAGAAATTAATTATTTGTTGGGAGGACATGATCGATGAAACTAGACAAGACATGGGAGTAGGATAGTCCAAATGGCATGTTATTGTCATAGGATCAAATATATTTTAGTTGGGAGTATAAACCAGTTATGGGATATTATTTTGGAATGAATAATAAAAATCTGAGATCATTAGTTGCTTATAAGAATGGGTCATTCACATAGAAAGTGAAGGAAAAGTGGTTGAAAGACTATGGAATGAGGCATGAGATCAGTGTGTAAAATGATGGTCACACGCACATTTTTTCAACTTGTATGCTAATTTATGTGCCTAACTCCCCCCCCCACTTTTAATCTAATAATGTAAAAATATTTAAAGTACTAAAGTAAAAATAAAATGCATACCTAAACTTTCTTGCATTGTTGAACTATACTTCACATATAACCTACAATGAAACATATATAAATCATTCCTTAAGACAAACTCAAGAATTAAAGACAATAAAACTTATATATATATATATATATATATATATATATATAAAGATTGGTGATTGGATAGGGTAGAAACCTTAGAGATTATTCATTGATGAACTTGGATTAGACTATGCATATCCCAATCCTTATTGATAGGTGAGTGTACTTAATAAATCAAGGTGTGATTAACTCGATAATTACATATTCAAATTGGTTATCTATTTTGGAATCCATTTATGAATTCCATTAGATTATTTTGTCTAAAAAATTGATGAAAAAGTTAAACCAACCACTACAAATGGAATAAGGTTCATTTTTGGTGGTAAATTGGCATAAAACTGGTGAAAAAGATAGTATGATCTAAGTTTGGTGTATACAACATGGATAATGATATGCATTTCCACTCCATATATGAGAATAATTTAAAACCATAGTAAGGAGGTTGTCATGTGTTGTGCACATGCCTCTAATTTGATGTCTTGGTGTATATGGATTCTATTACTAAGTAATATCATGTGATTTTTTCAGTAAAAACATATGTGATAGCTTGGAACAAATTATTCACATGATACCCCCAAACTTCAAAAAAATTGAGATAAACCTATATATTTCTAAAAACTATAACTGGGTACATGTTTCAAACTAAATTGTATTACTATTATAATGAGAATTTATGAAAATTATCATTTTCTACCTATTGGGACAACATGTTAGTTTGGACATAGTCAAATTATGTCCTTGTATAAATAGAGATTTATTGTCCAAAAATAATTTTTGGTTGATTTTTAGTGATGAACTTTGTGGAACCTACAAAATTATTTATTTGTGCTACACTATATGAGCTTAATCTCTAAGACAAGCCATTGTGTATGCCCCCTCTTTTGAGGTGAGTTATTGAACCTGCACAATAACTTAGCTCAAATAAAGTACTTAAAGATATGTTATGAAAAGTTATAAACCTAAGTAGTAATGATAAAATGGAGGAACATGGTATCATCATATGTAAATAGAGAAAAGTATTAATACAATATGCATTTTGAATCAAGTGTACATAATGACATTATCAAGATATATATTAGTAATGAATCACACATATAAGTAGCCAAAATTAAGTATTGAGATATGTATATAACTACTTAGGGAGGGAAGCATGATATTTATCATGGAATAAAAAAATGGGGTAGATGCATGATTTCCATCATGGCATCAAAAATTGAGCAAGCAAGAGCAGACAAGTTTCATGGCCATGATAGATACACACAAAGAGTGAACACAAAACACAAAAACACACAAGATAAGACCAATGGGCCACATACAAGGGACATTTTAAGATTCCACTCACATGATCATAGAAACATAAAATAGACTTAGAGCCACACAAAATGACATGTTCAAATATCCACAAGATAAATAGAGAAAAACTTCAAGACATGAAGTGGGAAAGCAAACATGAAAACCTTGCATGAATATATGTAATTGATCAACATAGGTAATTTGAAACATAAATATATTAAATAAATTGAATATATATGAAGATATCAATGTAAATGTAAGTGAGAAATGTTGATATATTTTAAGCAATGTAAAGAATAGAGGTATGAATAATAAGGGATAACCAAGGAATGATATAAGTTGTGTAAAAGAATGCCTCTAGTGAACTTTTGGATGTATAAACAAGTTGTAGGATTCTTGTGATTTGTTTGAATTTGTAATTGTTAGCTCATGTTCACTAGGACTATACCAATGAAATTAGATAATGGTGTAAATTTATACTATTTGGGTAGAGTGTTTTTGTCTATTTGTAATACATTAGTCTAAGATAGTGAAATAACCTATAACTATGTCTATAAATGGTATCTTGTATGTTAAGCCTTCACTCATTTGCAACTTGTGAATAATTATTGATAAATAAATGGATATATTATAAATATTGAGTATACTAATAAAAAAGTAACTGATGCAAATAAACTACATAAATTATGCATAGGTCCTAAGTTTTGGATTTCTTGATATTTTTTTGTCTTTATCATATATGAACTAAAAAATAGAGAGAAATATAATAACTAATGAATCATGTAAGGGATTCAAAATTGATAGGTTATGTGTCTAAGATAATAATGGTGACTTTTCACAAATTTAAGTGTCATACTACTATGACTAAACTAAGATGAATATAGGATCTAAATATTTATTTCCTTATATACCTTAACTATGATTGTCATACTAATGATATATAACATACTATGAATATGGTTGAGCATGATGAAATCTATGTTTTTAAAACCCTTTGTGAAGTGTATGAACTATGTGTTGGTGCCTTATATGAAACACCCTTGGTGCCCTATAAGATCAACATATGATGTGTAGGAGTAGAAAGAGTCTCTCTATATTATTTGAAACATCACTACTAAAGGATCTCAAGGATAGGCCTTCATGGAAGGGTAGACACTTTCTTTTGCACTTTATAAGTAAAATAATATTTATTATGTGGCTCAATTTAAATGTATTATATAGTAATCATATCTATCTATGGTAGGGGATATTCATATAAGATACCCGAAAATGTGATGGCCTCATTAAATATAATTTAAACACTTATGAATTGTAGATGTGTTGGAACATTAATATTTGTTGGGTTGCTTTAGTGTCTTGCATTATTCCGTAGTGTTAATAATAAATATTATATTTATTATTTAATTAGAACAAATTATTTAAAAATTATATTGTGTAAATATAATATTATGTATGTATGTATGAATGTAAACAACTAAATTAAACAAGTTATGTTGTTTGCAGAGGTTTCTGATTTCCCAAAACTTACTAATTACAAGTATAACTGTGGGAGAGGTATCAGACTCATAATTAGTAGAAACACATATTCCTAAGGACCTATAGTAGAATTAATAGAAAACATAGATATTTGGATTGGTGTGATTCTCATATGAATTCCTTTTAGTTAATAATATAGATTCATCAACTATTACATAATTTAGATACCCAAATACTTATAAAATCTTATATATAGTGAAATGTTATCATAGAGAATACAAAAGTCTATAGAAATGTTACATAATCAATTTAATTACACAATCATAGAAATTGGTAATTATTCCATAGGGATCAACTCATTACACTACACTTATACAAGAATTCTATGGTACATGGGTCCAAAATCTAATTCTTCAATGTCTAACTCATCTTAACTCTTCATAGCTTCCATATATATAATTCACTTTCCCTATCTTAGGCACAAGGTTATAATAGACTTCATTTGGAATCTTCAAAAAATATAACCTCATTATAGACTTCCCTAGTTAGAAAAATCTGAATCCATGCAATTTGTTCAAAATGGGATATAGTTGCTAACTATCTCATATATTCTAACCAAGTATATGGATGACATGTCTTTATGCTACGATGGCACCCTATAGACTACTGACATATTGTTAAGTTATGATGGCACCTTGTATACATATTGTCCTACTAACATATGAAATGGAAAAGGTATACCCATTTGCTAAATATATATTACCTTTGTGTAAACTAACATTATGACATTATTAATTATTTGAATGTAAATTCTTTGAAATTATTGTGAATGAATTTTATAAAGATAATTTTACTAGGTTTAAAATATTTCTTAGTTAATGGATATATTCTTTATGGGTTTTTTACATCAATGAGGTGTTTCCACATTAAATATTATGTGTCTTATTGTGTTTATTTTCTTTTACTTGCTTATAGAATTATGTGGATGACAATTGGTTAATCCTACATACTCTGACATGGTTGATCCTATAATATTTAATGTGTTTCTAGTGTTCAGATAATATATGTTAAAAGGGGAAATTTAAGGTTTTATAGGGAGAGAAAAGACTCCTTATGACTATATCAATTTCTATAGTTTTAAAATTTAAGGAAAACATATAACATATCATAAATTTTTTAAATTTAAACATGAACATTTAAAATGTATCTTATTTACAAAAATGTTTTTTTATTTCTTTGAATTTACCTAAGGAGATGATGTCATAGTAATAATCTCCATATTTATCACTTGGGATATAAAAAATCACTTAGGATAAAAGTAAATTTTAGTTTAACCATCTATAGAATTGAATTACTAAGATGAAATTGAAATATCATGTGTTTATAAAAATATAAATAAAATGTTAAAAAATAGGGATAAGTTCCATAAAAACTACATTGAATTGTTTGGATTAAGTAGGCCCACTTTTGATAACTAGTGTGGGTACTAGCCTAGTGAGAAACAACTAGCTAGGATTACAAAAGGGACCCAGTCAAAAGATACCTCAAAAGGACCAGGTCTCCTCCCAGCTAGAAATAATTGATGAGGAGTACAAAGATAATCCAACCAAAATATGTATTTATATTGAATTACAAGAAGGGCCTAAAAATTCATGGGACAACAACTACCACAAAAAGAACCAATGAGGTCCCCCAAGGGATGGAATAAGAAAGACAAAAATAAGAAGCAACCCTAGGCACAAGGGGTCCTAGGTCCCCAATAGGAAATGCCAAGAGAGGAAGGTCTCCCTCAGGGATCCATAACATAGGAGGTCCAAATACCATTATGATCAAATGGACCCAACCAAGAGAAATCCAATGGTCCTTCATAGAACTTGAAACCTCCAAATGACATTACCAATGGTCAAACTATACTAGTTTATAAATAGCTAAGAGAAAATCAAATCACCTCAAGGTAAGTAGAATAATAAAAAAACCAAAGTAAAAACATAATTGATGTCATTAAATTATTAGAATAGAAGTTAAATCAATCACAAATCCAAACAAAGTTACAATGGCAGGAATCTATTAGTGCAGTCAAGGTCAAATGTTCAGTTGAATCCAAACTAAATCCCATCCGCCAAAGGCTAGATAAATCAGCATCAAATCAAAACAAATTCCTAGCCAAAGCATCCACTAATGAATAAGTCAAGTAAACCAGACATAATAGTATGGAAATCAATATCCATGAGTAGAAAATCAAATTTTCAAAATTCAAAAAATCTACCCCTCATTTGCCAGAGAATAGACTCTAAGAAATGAACAAGTTAATGATGATGATTGTTAGTTATTATATATCCAAACATCATTAATGATATCTTCAATAAGTATTTCATAGGGCATCCAAATCCATCTTCTTCATCCACCATCTTGAGGATCCTACATGAATTCCTTCATAGTTTTTAAGGCTATTTTTGTTATCCTTAATCAGTGTGTAGAAATCAAAAGAGCATTTATTAAAAGACAATTTTGGAATAAGTGCCAAAGAACTATACAAGATAACTATGCATTACTTAAATGGATCATATTCTATTATAATCAGCCCTTTATTGATCCCCTACCCTTTAGAGAGTAACTCTATATTGTATTTATACTCATAACCAGCATTCAGTCTTTTATAAGTTTGAGGTAGTGTAGATCCCATATATTTCAAAATATTTATCTCATTAGGGGGATTAGAATCAAAGATAAGAGATAAGATTAATTCTAGTTTACCTTTCATTATCTTGTTGGAACCATTGATCAATCCTCCTTCCTTCATCTAGTTCAAAGTTGGTCCAATCTCTCTATTTGTGTTTTAAAAACATAATGACCACCTTGGTAGGGGGAATATTATTTGTAGGTGTTGGGGATGTAATGTTTTCAAGTACATGTGGTGTTAACCTATTGAGAATTGTTTTTTGATCCCACATTTATGACCAAATATGTAACACTTAGAGAAAATCTCATCCTCTCTTTCATACACAATGTTCTATGTCCAAATTCTAAATTTATATTTCATCTTAATGGACTTAGGTAAAACCATTTTGCCATCAATAATGACACAAATTCTTGCAAAAAAAAAGTATGCTTCTTATTTTAGTCACCAAATCAATAGAAACAAGGGAGCTAATAGAATTTATAATCCCAATCAAAATATTATTCTTCTATAATTATAGTGAGAGATCAAGAATTTTGATCCAAATAGGGAAGGTGATAATAAATTCTTAAATGGTTCAAACCCAAACTTCCAATTTTGTAATAGAAAAATAGATTTACCCAAGACCCAGGGCCCTTATTCAAGAATATGAACACATTTCTCATGGTTTGAAAATGATAACAACAAGAATCCATTGGGAATGGCTACAATATACATTATTTATCTCAAAGACCACATTTTTATATCCCAATCTCTTACAATAACAATATTTGGTCTATGCATTTTAAACTTGCCAATGAGGTTGTTGTAGTACTCCTCCTCTGCTTGGTCTACTTCAACATCTGTAATTTATAGTATGGCTTCCTTTATAATAATATATGGGATAATAATGTTGATATTCTCTTTTCCACTATTATTTCCTCAAATTATTTCTATTATAATATTTTTGATATTTTATAAAAATCAAGAAATCTTTGTTTAAGGGAAATAATTGAATATCTACATAGTTAATTTACATGAGGAGAATGTTATGTGACTAAATCCCCATAAATAATTACGGGTGATAATGAAAAAAAAGCTTAAATAAAGTCACATAAAGCTATGTTAAAAAATGGTTTTAGTAAATAAGATAAATAATGTTAAATAAAAATACCTACATATGTGTGTTTATGATTAAAAGAGATGTAATAATAAAATGTGAAAATACTTGATGATGGTGAATTATATTATTAATATTATTATGTGTTATATTTTTTTACAAATTTAGAACAATGTTGGGCCTCTCAAAATTTCCATTAAGGGGGAGTGTGCATGACAATGTCACCTCCTAATTTACCATGTGTTCCTTTTCCTATCTATACTTATTATCTAATGTAAAACCATTGTATAAAGTCACTTAATGTATTTTTTATGTAAACTTCACCCTATGTGAGTTTATGGTGTACCTAGTGATAAATAATATTTTTTAATGGAAATAATTATGTTATAAAAGGATCCAAATGATTGTAAGATTATTAATGAAAAATAATGGGATGTAGTCCCAATAAAATGTTATCCTAAACTTATCATGGATGGTTTATGGATCATAATTCCTATTGTATAAAAAGATGACTATGACATGTATCCCCACTAAACATTAAGGGGGAGTGTTGGAACATTAATATTTGTCAAGTTATTTTAATGTCCCACATTATTCCATAGTGTAAATAATAAATGTTATATTTATTATTTAATTACAATAAAGTATTTAAAACTTATGTTGTGTAAATTTAATACTATACATATAAAAAACTTTAAGGGGGAGTGTTGTAACATTAATATTTTTCATGTTATTTTAATGTCCCACATTATTCCATAGTGTAAATAATAAATGTTATATTTATTATTTAATTACAATAAAGTATTTAAAACTTATGTTGTGTAAATTTAATACTATACATATAAAAAACTATGTAAATAACTAAATCAAACTAATTATGAAAGTAAAAAGGTATAACCACTCAATTATAACCATTCACTAGATATATATTACCTTTGTGTACAAAAAAATTATGACATTGTGAATTATTCAAATGTAAATGTATTTAAACATTTTGTGATAGAATTTTGTAAATATAAGTGAGGTGAAAAGGATTTTACTGAGTTGAAAATATTTCTCAATGAATGGATATATACTTTGTGGGTTTTTGACCTCATTGAGGTTTTCATACCTAAAATATCATGTGTTATGTTATTCACATTTAACTTGATTTATTTATATAATTATTTGGATGAAAACTATTTGATCCTACATACTCTAATAATAAGTAATTATGTGAATATTCTCAATCCAAGGTCGCCCTAATAATATATCAAAGACCCCTGAACTAGGTACTACTATAAACATGGTGGCCACATGTGTTGGATCAACCTATAATGGTAATGTAATCTCACCAATGAAAATTTGAATGTGACCATTGAATCCTTTTATTACTATTATAGATGGAAGTAAATATTCATCTATATATCTGAGGTGATTAAGAAGTGTGATTGTGCACATATTCATATGTGAACCATCATCAACCATGAAAATATGAATAGACTAATGATTAACGTGTCATTGACTAAACAAATAGTTCAAATATAAATCATCATATAATATTTCATGTTCTAAAAAAATGATGAGAGGACCACATGGCACTAGAGTATGATAGTACCAATGATGCCATTCAAGGGATGTAGTGACTCTCTAGGAAAATGATATGAAACTAGAGTAGGGTGTGTATTATATGTGTGATGCATTCCCAATATATTTTATCTCTTGACCCATATGATTTGGAAAGGGGTATTTAAATATTTTCATTAAATTTATTTCACCTAGTTTCACCATTGAACTATTTATAGGTGTGGCCACATCAATGATGTTTGCATCAATCAAATCCTAAATCTTATACCTTAGAATAATAAACCTATTAGTAGTGTTCCCTGGTGCTCGATGAAAGTCACAAAAGACATTCTAGTAAAATAAATTTGGAAGAGGCTTAATCACATAAACCTATTTAATGGGATGGATATTAATGCAAGAGCATTTGAGGTCTTGATCAATCTCACATCACCAAAAATAGAGTGTGGCTTCTTTTCTATTATTTGCTTTTTATTTTGGTTATGGTGTGCTTTGTGGGAGGAAGTTTATCATTTTACATGCTAATTCATCTTAACATGATCTTGGTGATATCATAAATATACTTACATCATCATATTTTATAATGCTTAGTTTAATTGGTGGTTGAAGTCAAATAATTCATTCAATTTATAGACTTGTAATTGTAATCAGACATCTCTAGGTCCAAATAGGTCTTATTTGGAAAAGTTGCATTCCTTAGTGCTAATGAGATATTAAATCATTAATTAGGTCTTATTTTCAAATTAAGTTCATTGATAGTTATAATTAGGAATCACTTCACTAATTAAGTCTATTCATTAGAAAAGATTATTTATAAATTATAATCAGGAATGCCAGCCTCAATTAGGTATATCAATGGTGTGGTTAAAATTGCCTTTGATAATCAGAGTTTTGGTGACTAATTAGGTCATGAGTTTATCTTATGTTCATCACCTATGTTAATCAGGTTTTATTTCTTAAATATAACTATAATTTTGTTTTATGACTTCCATGTGCTATGTAAAGTATTGAAACCTACATGGATTTCATCAAGTAATGTTTGGAGATTGTAATGTAAATTGAGTTTATTATCACAATCAGGTCTCTCAATGACCAAGTTCTTGGTGTTTAGTGTTAATCATAGTCAACAAACCAACTAAGTTGAGAAACATTATGATTATTTACTCATAGTGCTATGTGGAGGTGGAAGTGTTGATTAGGTTAGTAGAGTTTTGAATGATAGACTATAATGATATCTAGGAAATAAATCCTGACTATGAGAGGAACTTTCCAACAATTATATTCAGATATTTAAATCCTAGAATGGTCTAACTCAAGATAGGAGTTTTAATAGTGAGATGTATAAAATATAACCCAATTAGATATTGAACTCAAAAATCCTATTTCTTAGTTATAATTAGGAATGCAAAGCCGAACTAGGTTGTGGACATTTTTAAACTTGTTTGTCACCTTGCTAAAGCTTTATTTGGTATTGTTAGTATATATTATTCCCAAAATCCTAACTAGACCTACCTAACTAGAAAAAAATGTGTTTTGATCATTCTTGATGTTGTTTGAATAAATAAAACACATGGGTGGAAGGTGAAACATTGGTGAGAGTTGACGAGACATTGGGGAAAGATCTTAGGTCATCCCTTTTTTTATAAGCACAATAACTTAATATTTAGATGAGCTATTGATGATTGAAAAAAAGAGACTAGAAATACATTATTTTGATTTTATTGGTCTAGGAATTGTGTATTATTAACAATTTGAAGGCAGAGAGTTTTATTAAAACTAGAGGGTGTATGTAATTGTTCCTCAATGTTTTTGTAATTAAGCCTAGTTAAGGATTTAATCTGATTAGAATTTTATTGTGTTAAAGCAATGAATATAATCTCTTATGGTTGTTTTAAAATTATTTGAATAAATGTATGTGTTGTCCATTTGAGTGATGTAAACCACTAAAACATGGGAATTGGAGGTAGACTTTAATTATTCACCTACCCCTCATGTGTGTACCACATGGAATTAGCGTAAGGTAGTTTACTTATATTTGTTTATGATAAAACTCCTTGATTTGTATTTTAGGCTATGAGAGAAGTCTTGTTAGCAATTAAATGTGAGAATAAAACTACTTTATCAAATATAATAGCCATGTGGATAAAATTATAGTTTTATTCTATTATATAGATGTTTTATGTTGTTTCATGGTTAATCTATTTTGGTATTGTTGGTGTTACAAGTAAACCGAATATGCATTAGCAAATATGTGTGCTAAACATGGATTTAGAGGTTAAGAATGATAAAAAATTGTAGGATATATATTTATTTAGTTTGTAGTAGATTAATTTTGTCAGATGGTAATAGAACATGTTCCATTTCTACATAGATGATAGTTTATTGTAGAGTATTTTGATCACATTGAAAAATATTGTAATAGAGTTCTTTGCTCAAATTATATGCATCTATATGTATGATCATATTTTTTAATTATTATGAATAAGTATGAATTAGACTTAATCAAATATTAAATATGGATTCCCTATGTGTTATTCTACAAGTTATAGAATTATATTTATAATAGTGCATATTATGTTTAATTCATTATTAGAAATTTATTTGCATTTGACAAGATCTATTTTCTATGTAAGCATATTCATAGAAGCTAAATATCTATAATTTTAATATAGATGTGTAAAACCCATATTTGCATATAAGTTACTATAAGTTATCCCTTAGATCATAAGGTTATCCTTACAATTAGCATGTTCTTGGGAAACCTAAGAACCACTACTAAAAATGGTGTGGTGAGCATGGAACTCATCAATAAAGGGGATGTTGCAATGGCTACCTAGTCAAAGAGGGGTAGAAATTTGTTTAGAGTAACAGATTCATAATTTTATAGAAGAAGAAAGAAGGATAGGTAGTGCCAGAAAAAATCATACAATAACATATCTATGGTGAGATCTATGAGATATTTTGGTGAGAATTATTTGGGCTATTAGCTGCATGGTTGACTAGATTAGAATTCCATTATTTTTTATTTATAGATATCTATGTTATTGTATGGATTGAAGATAAGATTGTGTGTGTGTGTGTGTGTGTGTGTGTGTGTGTGTGTGTGTGTGTGTGTGTGTGTGTGTGTGTGTGTGTGTGTGTGTGTGTGTGTGTGTGTGTGTGTGTGTGTGTGTGTGTGTGTGTGTGTTTGTGTGTGTGTGTGTGTGTGTGTGTGCGTGCGTGCGTGTGTGCGTGTGTGTGTGTGTGCGTGCGTGTGTGTGTGTGTGTGTGTGTGTGTGTGTGTGTGTGTGTGTGTGTGTGTGTGTGTGTGTGTGTGTGTGTGTGTGTGTGTGTGTGTGTGTGTGTGTGTGTGTGTGTGTGTGTGTGTGTAACATTTGAAGCATGTGATTAATCACTAAGTAACTTCTACCATTGATAAAAAATCCATTGAGTTTTTAGTATAAGGGTATTTAGCTTTTGAGGTGGTAAAAGATTTATTTGTTATAGGTATCAAAGGTAAATTTTTACAACTTATTTTCTTGACCAAGATGTTGGATGTATAAAAGGCCATGGTTCTTATTCCTTTTAGTATGAGTAGTCAACCATGGGGATGTGTGTGACTTAAGAGTGAATGGTGAAAAGATGAGAAGGTAGAACTTGAAACTAAATTTAGAATAGAAAAGCAAGAGGATAAAAATCAAAATAAGACTCTAGAATTAGAAAGAGAGTTGAAATAATAGAAAATATGGAGTAAATAGATGGAGATATAAGAAGCTACAAGTAGGAAAAGGAGTAGTAGAAACATAGAAGACCAGAGTGAGAGTAAAGGAAAATGATAATAGATAGGAGATGAGAGAAGAAGTAAGGATCCTAGGTAGAGTGAAGAGAGAGGAAGATAAAGTGATGAATAATGAGTTAGAGAACATGAGGGAAAAGGTAGTCTAGAATTAGATCAAGTAGTTATAAGCTCACAGGTTTACAAGGGGATATTCCCTAGAAGAGAATAAATATTTTCATATAGTCACAAACATAACATACATTCAAGTATTGAGAAATTCATCATTGGAGGTACCAATCATTCACCATGGGAGCACGCATTCATTAAGCCTATTTTTTCAAAACCATGGACATTTTTATACTACTTTCTAAGATAAATATTGGCAAGGTCCCATCATAGAAGAAATTCATAGGAGAATTAGTAAAATATAGGAGGAAGTGCATCATGAAGTTTCCCAAGGATTTTTTGATCTAAAAAAGAACATAAAAGCATTGTTATTAATAGAGATAGATCCACTAATTATTGTATAAGATAAATATTTTATCAACCAAATTGAAATATTATAATAAAAAGAGGAAGATAATGAAGATACATCTAAAATTACTTCATCATCAATAGCACTAGTATAAACATAACAAGTGATGCTACCACAAAAATAACCACCAATACCACAAAAGATATAAACACAAGTTACATATCAACCATCTATGATACATGAAATAAACCTTAACATGGTAGCCTAGTTGAGGGATTTGATTCATCTAGATTAGTATGATGGGTCTAAAGACCCAAAAGAGTACCTACTCCCCTATACCATGAAATGGTAGGCTAAAATAATTACCAATTAAGAGGTAATGAAGTGTGATTTTATTGGATATTTAAGCGATCATGTGATAGAATTCATATTATATAAGGATACCAATATATCAATGCTACAAGAGGTAAAACATGTGAATCATAGAGTTTAAGATTAAGAGATGTTCCAGCTAAACTATTTAGGATCTAAAAGAGATTTTTTAGGGAGAAAAAGAGTTTATCAATGACTACGATCATATATTTTATGATGCTATGAAAAAGAATGTTTATTTTATAAGATAATGATAAAGAAACATGGTTCGTATAGGGATTTAGGGAAATAATATGGTTTGCCATTGTGTAGACCTAGTTTGGCATTAAGGTAAATGCTCGAGTAGTTATGATAAGGGTAAAATATATCAAAGATTATGGTGATGATATGACTTTAACTTCCTTAATAGAGAATACTTAGCAAATTTTATCAAGAAATATGAATCAATATAGATGAGAAGGAGATAAAAATTAATTAGGCATGTGGTGTATAGAGTGTGGCTAGGAAGGACATCATAAGAATGAGTGTCTTAGAATCAAAATAGAATCTATGAAGTTTTTTGAGTGGTAGGACATGAAATCTCTCATTTTCATCTCCTCAAATATTATGTCTAATATCTATAGTATTTGTATTTTAACTTATAAAAATCTCATAATCATGATGAAAAACATTATAGATCTCCATAAGAGCTCAAAGAAGATATTATAAAGAATGGTTTTGCAGTCACCACATAGAATATATATACTACAACCTTCATAATTTCCAACCTAAAAATTATCATGACAAGTTTAATATAATAAATTGTACCTTGGATACCAAAGGGACCATAGTATCAACTACAAGATGGAATAAACTAGACAACACCATCTCAAATGTGGACACCTCTAATCACACAATATCAATCTTTTGCCTCTTGAAATCATGTGATTCCATAGGCACAATAGGCAAGTTGGGCCCCATCACTTCCTCAATACCAATATGGTAGATATGATAACCTATAATAACCATAAGGGTGGAATGCCCTGTAGGATTTTGGAAACTTTGGGCCTCAAAAATCAAGTGGCTGGGGATTCCAAAATAATCAAGGTGGATTTATTGGAAGTAGAGGAGGATATTGAGGTAGTGCACAAGGAGGAAGGGGAAGTAATCCTAAGAGGGGTCAAAAATAGTGTTATTTATGTGTATATTTTAACTGGTATACAAATAAATTATCTTATGAAACCCCAATAACAATCCTTTTTATGCTTATTTTAGGATTTTAGAATAGAAAATAGTGCATGGAGAAGGATGTATAGAATATTAATATGGTTATCACTCAACCCTAAGTAGATGTTGTATTTCAAGCTATTACATGCTAACAACATGTAGAACAAGGATTACCACCATTAGAGATGCAAAAAGATTAAGGGATAAGGAAATCTTGACCAGATAAGTACCTTCAACTTTTTATTAATAAAGAATTAATGCATAAAGTTATATAGAGTTTGAAAATGATTCAACAATAGGATAATAGAAAATATGGTGTTGTGGTTACTAATGCACAAATATATGGATAGATAGTTTAAATTTTGAGACAAGATGGTGTTATCATTTCTTTAATGAATCTAATGAATTTCTCAGTACCCTATGGAATGAATACATTTCATAAAACATCACCAACTTATGACATAATATTTTGGAATGTGCATAGAAAGGTCAAAAATAGATTGATAGAATGATCTGCTATGTTAAGACTAAAAACCCTTAGGATTTTAATTCTAGAATGTATATTAAAGTCATAGGGTATGAGATACCTATTGCAGTATTTAATTTTAGCAACATCATAAATACTATTCCTATATCCATATGGATTGTTATTGGTGGATCTACATTGAGTTTGAGCCCTGTCATACAAAGCCTTGCATATTATAGATGAGATAGAACCTTTTAGTCACATGGAATACATGTAAATTAGGGTGACAAAGCTAATCCTATATGGTGATTTCAAAGTCATTGATATGAAATAGATACAACTCACTATCCTATGATGGTATGAAAAAAGTGGGAATATGATGGTTATATGACCATCATTACAATCATTAACCAATTAAAATCCCACTAGGGAGATAATATTATAGTAATACATTAAAAAAATATGGGCATAGACCCTATTACATTCCTAAAAAGATAGATTAACCATATAATAGTGTAGATAATCACTAGATGAAAGTGAATGTAGAGGATAATCAATGATCCCTACTAGCCAGAGGTTGTCATTTTATTTATGGTGGAACCAGTTTAAAAAATTATCCTTTGCATAAAATATCTATCTCACAAAACCTAGTCTTCAGTATATATATATTCCATAGATTGAATTGGAGGATGTGCAATCTATGTACATAAGATCCCTAACTTAGTTAGAAATAAAATTCATGTATCAAATAGGTCATATAGATAGAGATTACATATAGCCCATGTTATAAGGCATTCTACCATGGGATATATCTTTGTTGGTAAGTGAAAACTTGGATACACACATTATCAACTAGTCTAAGGTAGATCATGATGTATCTCTTCTATAGATGGTTTTTACAATAGATCATAGTCTACCTTAGTACTTCACCACTAAAGATTTTGGTCAATTTATCATATGATTTTAATAGCATGTAATATATATTAACTAAAGAGTTGGGTCTCTAAATTATGCACTTAAGGAAATTGTTGTGAGCTTATTGTCTATTCATAAGAATAAGTAGTTGTGCTAGGATGAAGCATTTAAAATGATTATAGCTAGGTTATAGTTACTACAAATAATCATAAAAATGGCCACTATTCCATAAGGGATATTATCTTGAGATTTACCTTTATCGGTGTATAGAACTATCGATTATGTAAGCTTTAGACTAAAAATATTGGGTGCCTATATTTAGATATACATTAGATGTTCTCACAATGGATGGATACATACATCAAGAATGTAGGGGGGGGAAGCATTAGGCACAAGTTCAAAGTGATTTTAATCAAACATTCATCTTTGAGGATGAGAACCCTTTGACACATAAGGCATTGTAAAATTTAAAAAAAATTATATGCCACATAAGGGTTGAATACTTAGATAGTGGAGTTGGATATTCTTCACAAGAAAGCATAGCCTATGATCTAAACAATGCCTTATAAACATATAAAGTAGAAAATGGGAAAGAGCAAATCGTTGTTTAACCATTTCATAGGATACAATATTATGAGGCTTGGATGTTCAATGTAGATAATGATGATAATATAGAATTATCCAATTTATTTGAGCCATAACATGAATAAAAACAACTCCCATCACCTATCACAAATCAATCTGAAGAGGAAAAGTTGTGAAACCTAAAGATAATAGAAATAAAATCTCAACTGATATTGTGTGATTCGATCCCTATAGAAGAGAAAAATATTTATCATAAAACATTGAAGGAATATGTGGGTAATGTATAAATGGATTACATTCCTAATTTGACACATATTAGAGACTATTGGTCTTAGGAAGATATCTCATAATTAATGCAACTCTTAAGAGATTACCAAGATGTGTTCCATAAAAACTTTTCTAAGGTTATGGGGGTGGATCCTTAAGTAAATTAACATTGAGATGAATGAATGTTCTATGACTATTAATAAAATATCTTATCAGTTAAATCTAGATATGAAGATGAAAGTGAAGGTAGAGCTAGACCGCATGTAAGAAACTGGTATTATATTTCCTATGGAGAAAGATGCCTAGGTTTTCACCATGGCCATAAAATAAAAAAAACTAGTGAAATCTGAATTTATGGTGACTATCACATTTTTAATGAGGCATGTTTGAATGATTTTTTTATTATCCCATTCACTAATGAAGTTTTGGAAGTAGTCATAGGCCATGAAATATATTCCATTACAAATGGACTCAATGGATATCATTAAATCATGATCATAGAATAAGATATATCTGAGACTACTTTTACATCAAAGTGGGGTTCTTTCACATATAAGGTAATGCCATTTGGTTTGAATAACACATTTGTGATTTCATCTAGAGTAGTATTCACTAAATTTAAGAATTTTATCCATGAACTTATATAGGTTATCTAGATGATTAGGTAGTATTTTTGTTAGTTATAAATCATTTATATAAATTGTGACTAATGTTGGAGAGATGTCGAGCATTATGTATAACACTCAACTTAATGAAATGTTTTTTTACACCCTTTAGGGTTTTGATAGGTCATGTAGTTTGTAGTATGGGTATACTAGTATATCAAGATAAGATCATAGTAATAGTGGGGATGACACCACCTATAATCTTAAAAGAGTTGAGATATTTTATTGGTCGTACAGAATATTATATGTTCATCAAGGGGTATTTAATTATAAATGCTTTTTTACATAATTTATTGAGGAAAAGAACATATTTCCTCTAAATAGATGAATGCCAAGTAGAATTCATCATCCTAAAATATAGTTTGGTGACTCAATTAATTTTGATCTTTCTAGACTGGAGTAATCCATTCCATGTGCATGTGGATGCTTCTATAATTGTAATCAAAGTCATATTAGCACAACCAAGTGAAGGCAGTTTAGATCATCCAATCCATTTTATGATCAAAAAATTATCTACTAATACAAAGAATATACTATAGTTGAGTGGTAGGCCTTGGCCATAGTGTATGCCTTACAAAATTTTAACCATTATCTATTGGCCATACCCTTTTATTTGATCATTGGTCACCAAGAATTATAGTACCTAGTCAATAGACCTTTACTAGGAGGATGCATATCATAATGGATAATTCTCATCCAAGAGTTATAGTTTAGGATCAACATTAAACCAAGGTGAGAGAATGTGGGTCTTAACTACTTGAGTTGACTCTGAAATGTTGAATAACTAGAATAAATTCAAGATGAGTCTCTTAACACACACTTATTCTATGGGTCTATATTCTAGAAAAATTCAAGGAAATCACTCAGTTTATAGAATAGGGGACATTTATAAAGCATTTAATAGAAAAGGACAAGAAACTAATAATCACTAAGGTCCTCCCATAAGTATTTTTGATTGATTTTTTACCATTTAGGAAAGGATGAGGTGTTAAACAGAGTTACACTAGAACATGATCAGCCTCAAATACTAGAAAAGGAACATTAGGGGATATATAAGGTCACTTCATATGATATGCCACTATGACAAAATTCTTATAAAGTGGGTTATGGTAGCCTTACTTATTTCAAGATGCTCATAGAGTTGTATAGGGGTTTTATGTGTGCCATCAGATGAGTAAACCAAACTAGATATGAAATGCCTTTACAACTAATGCTTACATAATAGCCTTTCAAATAATGGGGAATTGATTTTATGGGGCCTATCAACCCACCAAAAAAATGTAGTCATGAAGGGTATATAATTACTATGACAAACTACTTTAAGAAATGAGTATAAGCTGATACATGGTCAATTGTAGTGCAAAAATATATAGTGAAGTTATTATATGCGAACATCATTGCCTAATTTTTTTACATAGTTAGATTGGTAAGTGATCAAGGTACACATTTATCGAATAAAATAATTAAGACACATAGATGATTATTTATAGAACACCATGAAATTAACACTTATCATCCCCAAGAAAATAGCTAAGCTAAGGCTATGAACAAGGTACTTGATAAGATGTTCACTAAGGTCTAAGAAGTTTAAATACATGGTTAGGAGGATAAAATTCATGTATTGATTTGAGAATATCAAACACACTACAAATATGTGATGAGGTTCACCCTAATCTAGTTGGTCTATAATTTAGAAGTCATTATACCCATGGAATATGTTGTACCTAATTTGTGAATCATAGTCATTATGCATATAAGAGATCAATAATCTTTGACAAGTCAGATCTTGGAGATAAATTACATGGATAAAGATAAACAAAAAGCATGTTAAACACATGAAGTAAATAATCATAGACAAAAATCCTAACATGATAATAATATGTAGATGAATGAGTTTCATGTGGATCAACTAGTCTTACTCTATTAAGGTCAATTTCAAGTTGTCTTAGGTAAGCTCCATATCAGATGGAAAATTTTATATATCATTCATGAGTTGAAAAGATAATAATCATGGTTTTAAGTGATTTTTAGTGCACCATCATACCTAGAAGGGTGAATAGTAGTAGGCTCAAACCCTATCACTAATAAGATGTGTAGCCAAACATAATTAGGTGTTAAATCACACCATCCTAGATTTGGATTCGTTTAAATTATGTTTTGTGGTGTTGTATTTTTTATTTAATTTAGTGTGGATAGATTATAAGTGTGTATGATATTTGTATAAATTGGAATTTGAGACCAAAACATAAAACCACCATTACTAACATGAATGGTGTTGATAAGATGGAACTCATGGTTAATAGGATCGAGTGTGTCAACATTTAAGTCTAAGAAAGACATGAGTGGTGAGATATTAATCATATAATGACTAATGGTTCTTTGGGGTGGATCAAGAAAATAATAATCATGTATGGAGAGTGAATGGCCAGGTGACTAGTCACATCACTCAATCAATATGTCATACAAGGGATGTTAACTTAGCAAAAAGCATGCCAATCTATCAAAAGGAGATCTTGATAATTAAATGAAATTAATACTAAAATTAAGGATGTCATGGCACATTTAAAACATTGGGATATAAAATGGCACACAAATATTTATAAATGGGGTGTTTTGATCCTCACATCATCATTTTAAACTTTGTAGAGTTTTGAGCATAGTGCATTATAGCTATGATGAATTGCCCTTTTGTATTCGTACATGTGAATAATTACCTTATGAAGTAGTATCTATGAGTGATAAAATTTTGATCATAGTGATTTACAATTTATATATCTTACAAGATGGTTGTCTATTATCCTTCTTAATTACAATAAGGAATCATTTTTTCCCAATAAGAAGACATTAGGATTTGAACTAATCTAAAGCAAATGAAATTTATGAACCTAGGTGCATATCCTTATATTAAACTTTCCAAAGAATCAATTTGTGCCCCTAATTTAGTTCAAGGATTAAAAAAACTTATCAATCACCCCAATCCATCAAATTCACAACATAGATGTTTATTGACTCATTTGATTGCCTACATTTTAGAAATTGGGAGATATTACAAAGTTGGTTCTCAACCAATATAATCAAAGGAATATTTATCTTTCCCCAGACATCACCATCTATGTTAATGAAGTTACAATGGCATGTGAAAATGAATTGTTAGCTTGAGGAAGGCCTCTAAATCCATACAAATTTAAAAGACTACCTATTCATCCTAACATCTTTGATGATTACATCAGAGGCCACTGAGGGATACCACTATAGGATAATAAATATGAGTTAGTTCACATTCTTGTAGAATGAATAAAAAATAGGTTATGGAAAATGACCAAGGCCACCAAAGAGGCAATCAAAGGCAACATTGATGTCACCCATTTCATTATCAACCCTAATGGATAATTTAATTGGCTAGAGTTCTTAGTGTCTAAAGTCATCAAAATTTTGAGAAAGTCGTGTCCTCTATAAAATAGACATTTAGTACTAATTATTAATTTTTTTTTTGGTCTTCATATAGAGGAAGTATTCAAAGGGCATCATTCATATAGACATCAATTATTGGCCTAATGTCACATTTTATAATCTCATTTGGAAGTGATATAAAAATTATTTTACTCATAAGTAATTTTTCAATGCATGTGGGATGAGATCATTAAACTATTTGTTAGTAACCCATATATCCCTCCAAATGTCATGAATTATTTGAGACCAAAATTTTTTAGGAACAATCATCCATATTCACAAATTACCTAAGGACCCAAGTTCACCTCTCCCATTTTTCATTGATATGGATACTGTGAAATGTGAGGTTGAGCATTAGAAGCAAATAACCACATGCAAAATAACTCCTTTGAAAATAATAACACCAAGAGTCCCAATCATCAATGTCATCGAAGTACCACTAGCTACACCATAAGATCATGGTAAACATAAGGTTCCCATAGATCAGAGGTCACCATCTCAACCTCAATGTAAGACATAGATATAAAGGACTTGGTTGGATGACCCTAATGTTCTATGAATCATAACACAATGTCACTTATCTAATATCTAAACGAATGAGCACAAGATCTACTGCACAATGATGGATGATATGGCTAGAGACATATATGAGAAGGAATAAGAGGATTTATTCTTCTATAAAGTGGTTTAAATTATTTAAATATATAATACAGTGTCATATAATTTGTGAGTTGAATTACCCCCTTGTCCCCCTTTTATCATTATCAATACCATTGACAAAGAGGAAAAATTATAGAAAATCTAAGAGGTGTTATCCATAGAAGGTGATTTTAATAGGTCTTCCCAACCATAACCATTCAATCATTTATGTAAAAGTCCTTCAAGATATCTTACATGAAATAAATATATGCTTCAACATTACCATCATTTAGCCAAAGTAGAAGAATAAATTACACTTCATGCCATGTCTTTGCATGAAGGAGTACTTGCACTAGTTTCAAATGTTTTTCTTCCATTGCATGCCACACAATTGTAAAGGTCTCAATTGGTAATTATTCAATCCAAATAAAATAAATATCATGTGAATAATACCACTATAGAGGCATCTATCATTTATTCATCCACTTTGTCATTCGATGATCCTGTTATCAATTTTAATTTCACCCTTTCGAAGGCAGTTCAATCCTTCCAATTTTCATGAAACATGGAAATAACTCAAGGTTATTGGTACCCTATTAGAAAGGTTAATATATAGGTTAAAGGGATATATCCCCTTGATGAATAATTTAGACTCAAACAATAATCTACTAATTGCTAAGAAAAGGGAGAGAAACCTACTCTAATGGAGATGATGCACCAAATATGAATTGATCACTACCAACCAACTTTAATTTCACTTCAAATAGAGACCAAACTACACATGACCTTAATCCAAATTTACCTCTCTACATCAATATTTCTCAAGAAGGTTTATGAAGCAAGCTTGAGATAGGAGGAATACTCAATAAGTCATGGCATGACACTAATGAAAGACAACTCACTAAATCACTACACACTCCATTTGAACACTTCAAGAGACTTAAAAAAATTATTACAAACTAAACATGAATGCTAAATAAGAATAAGCATGTTAATGAAGTAAACCTATCACTTATAAAGATCAACTAATCAAGCATACATATAGAAATTATTCCATGGAAAAAGTAAACCTAGGTTATTATTCATTTATCAAAGGATATAAATGGGTAGGTATTTTCCATACCTAGATGGATGATAAAAACTTATCTAATTAAGGCTCAATATATAGAGGAAATGAGAGAAGGAGAGAAGGGTGTAGGGAAGAGAGATGAAAAGTGTCTCATGAGTTAAAATATAGAAGAGAGGTATGAAAATTACCCATAATGTCTTATAATACATGTTTACTCTCCTCAAGATGCTCTTTTTCTCCAAGTGGCATGGATGTTTCAAACTTTTCTTGATACCTTACCTAGCTCTCCAAAACTACCCTTTGAATTAGCTTGTAAAAAGATAAGTGGCCTTATTTATGTTTATATGATGTTGAGTTACACCTTTTATTTTCTATTGAAACCTCATAGTTTATCTCTTTAGGTTCTCTTTGAAACATCACTTCATTCTCTTGCTAGGTGTCTAGAAGTCTCTTCACCTCACTAGGCCAATCTTGCTTACAAGTGTCAAAACTTGAATTCATCTCCTCAAGATCATACTCTCTCCATTTATGGCCTATTAACATCATGAAAAATATTTAAAAACTCATTTTGAGGTCTCAAAATACCCTCAAGAATTAGTTTTGAACTAAAATCCCCCTTTTGGCATCATGCTTTGTAACCCTAAAATCATGCCAACTTCCTTGTGTAAATAAATGTAGAGATGGTAATAAGAAATTTAATGCATATTTTAGGACCCATTATGGCCTTATATATCCATTCCAACTTTCATTTTCTTAGAGTGAGTGGAGGTACCTTTTTCGCCTCTCTCTCTCTCTTTAATTAAGCCTCCTTACCTAGAAACTCAATTTTGGCAGAAAAACGCACACACATGTGAAACTTAGTAAAATAATATAATCCACTTTACCCAAGTAAATTCCAAGTTCCATTTTAATTTTTAGCTCCTAAGACCCTGTACGGATGGGTCAACCATGAAATGGTCAACAAACCTAACCTAAGCACTCATGCAAGCATGGGAGACAATTAGAGTGTTTTACAAGAAATATTAAGATTGTGAGGCTTGGAATGAGTTTTTTTGGGTCTAAAAAATCCTTAGTCAAATCAATATGTTTAAGTGAGGTCTGTTATGGTACTTGCTAGGCTTATGCACAAGTTATTTATCTTGTAAAATAATGCATTATCACCTTCTTGGCCAACTTCAAAACTTTTAGAGCTCATATATATTTGTATAAGACCTTAATATATGTTTTTAATATAATATAACCTATATAAAGTATTTTTAGACATGTTTCATTGATTTAGAAGCCAATTTACACCCTTCACCTTCATAAATTCACTTACAATTATGTATTTTGAGTAATTCCATACAACTATACCTTTAAAATGTATCATCAAGTATATTCTCCAAGTATCCATGAGAGATGGGAAATTAATAAAATTCATTCCAAGGTTTAATTAATCCATTTTAATCCATTATATTCATATTATCTCTCATCAGGTCAAATTTGCTCTATTATGCAACCTAAAACCAATATGCAGTCTTAGCAATGGTTCATAAATACTAGAGCTTATTTATATCTCATAATTCCATAAAAGGGAAGTGATGGAAACTCTATAAAACCTCAAAAAACAATCATCCCCATATATATATTTTTAGGAAATATGTAGCATGTTTAGGAGACCTTCGGGCTAGTAAACTGTGTGTTTATGAAGTCTAAAGAGAGATGAAGTTTATAGGTGGTCATATTGAGTTTTTATTTGACTTTTAATACTTTAGGAAGATAAATTACAACCATATTAAAAAAAAATCATAGTTTTACAACCCTTTCCATTTACTCCAACCTATTTTATCCGTCATCAACTCAAGCTAGGGTTCTTGAGCAAGTCAATGCTAGTGACCTTACCTGATTATTATTTGAGTCTTTTCCTCTATTGTGGGGTCTAAGACTTCATGGAATTATTATTTAAGTTTATTAACATCTCCATATAGTCTTAATATTATTAATTTACCTTTATATACCCTTTCATATAAAAAAATCTCACACACGGGGTTGTGTCTTCAGTTTAGGCTTAATAGTGCTAGAAGGAAAGTTGTTATCAATCATATTTTAGACTTGAGGTCTTCAAAATTATGTTTATAATATAAATTATTAAAAAAATAGATTTCATCATTCCAATTCAAACCTCATGTAACTATCAAACATTATATATTCCCTTTCTCAGTGGATGAATCACTAAGTTGACCTGTAAAATGCATGTTTGAGCCTGCAAGCTTCAAGGTTCTTGGTTTCAATTACTATACATGATCTCCTCAATTATTATTTTTGTCTCAAATGAAATTTAATTTATATATTATTTATCCCAATTTAATTTCAATGAAACCATTGTGTTTTCATTCCAACATCACTATTCAAGGCAATCTTCTCAATAAGTGGTTATAGGTGACTATTTAAAAAGTTTGACATGAGATTAAGACTAATATTATCATTCCATAATGTCAGATTAAAGGAATTAATAACATAATTTAATGTTCATTTCCATTTTATTATAAATTTTATTAACCTTTTAATGGCATTTTCAAACCCTTACTTTCTTGCTTTCACATGTAGACCTATGTAGGACCATTAGATTTGTAAACTTAGTCTTCTCCATTTTGTTGACTCTCATTTGACCTTAAAAATAGTCAAATGATCTCATATATTTGTGACTGATATCATATACACATATATAATGATTCAAACATTTGTATAAATCCTTTTCATCTAATCTTTGGCTTAAGTTCAAAATGAAGACCTATAGGTTTGGGCTAGTAGGTCTTATTTTTATTTAGGTGATTGGTAGAGCACCTTCTTGAGAGCTATTGGCAATTTGGCCTATCAAGGCCAAATACAAACCCATATAATTTAAAACTTTTCATGGCCAACATAGTTTTCTTAACTATCAACTAAAGAGAGAGTTTGTCATAGTGTCATATCAATGGTGTCAAGTGTCATTTTGAGGTATTAATAGAGAATTCAAGTAGATTTTATGATCTAAAGTGCTTTGATGGAGATAAAAAAATGTGTCAACTGATTAATCTCATATATAATCATTATTTTCAATCATAATTATTTATAATCCTTAAAAAGAGCTAACTAACATACATAAAAGTTTCATGGAGAGCTAAATTGAAGGTGATAAGGTACTTTTCTAAGTTATTCATCGCATCTTCTTATGAAGTTATGTGTATGAGGTCAAAAGTGAAGGTTTTGGATTAAAATTATTAAATCATACATTGAAATTCCATTAAATCATTTTCAATACTTTGAAACACCTTAAAATTCATGTAATTACCTTAAGCCATAAAGTTTCATACTTTGAAAATATCATTTCATGCAAGTTAACGCATGGAAAAAGCATCTAATGAGCTCACACATGAAATTTGACACCAAAAATATGTCAAAAGTTTTAATTTTTATAATCTCCTTTATGACTCATTTTCTCTCTCTCATTACACTAAATTGGCAGTTTCAAGCTCAAACTATGAAGAGGATGCAAAGAAAAGGCTATTTTTAAGAGTTTCATGCAAGGAGTATGGAATTGTATGACCCTTTCTATACAAGAGGCATCAAGATATTGAATATGAAGATATTTCAAGTGTTATATAATAATTTCAAGGCAAAAGGATTCAATATAGGCCTAAAACTAGTTCCCTCCAATCACCTTACTTCTTTGCACATAATGAAAGCCCTTTACGTTTATGGATGGTACAACAATGAGAGAGAAAATCAAGGTCTAAAATTTTGGGTAGAGAAATTAGTCTCATGGATATTACATATATGTAAATTTTTTCTCAATTTTTTCCTCTCTCCTTCATGAACCAACCCTTTGAACTCAAGTCACTCACTATGTCTCTTTCATCCAAGCAGGGAGTTGGTTTTTTAAGATTTCTCCTCATCTAGGCATCTTAAATATTTTAAAGGTTATTAGAACCAATGAAATGAACAATAGTTACCAAAGATTAGGTAGATTTAAGGCAAGAAGACTCATAGCCTATCTGAGTCATATTGCAAATAACATTATGGATAGTGTAAAAATTCATATTAAGGAAGTGATCAAGAATACATAGCTTGAAGTGTGTGGGAAAAAGTGAATTATGTGTTTTGTGTGTAGGGCCTAAGGACAGAGAGTAACCAATTTGGTCATTGTTAAATAAAAATTGGTACTAACATGAATTGATGTTTAAAGATAGTGAAGAAGAGATCTAAAGACATTTTGAGAATATAATAAAGCTTGATAAAACAAAATGGCAGTTAGGCGGATATTATAGAGGTAAGAATTGGTAAGAGAGAAAGCTTATTGTTTTTTTCATAAAATATAAATTTGTTGTTATGCTTTGCATCGTAAGGAATCTACAAATGTGTTCTCAACATATTCATGGATTCACTATATATCATCATATGTTAATGTTTCTTATTAATTTTTAAGGTTCTTAGTAGACTCCTAGGTTTTACTTTAGCACCATATACCCCTTTCAAATGCCTCCAAATTGCTAAATCTTGTTGAAAAGGTGTTCATGCTTGCTTGAGATATTCAATTTGTTATTAAAATATCCATTTAATTCTCTTATCACCTCCATTTTTCTCATCTCAATCACACAGTCTTTCACTATCATTTCTCATTGTAATAAAGATCCATTTTCACCTCTGTTTAATGTTCCCATCATCCTTCACATCGTATCACTTTCATTCACCTCCATCTCATGGATCCACATCATAAGGAGTAAAAATGGGTAGATAATATCATGTATTTGAAGGAAGATATGAATACCCTAAGACCATGCTAAACTAAGATATAATGATCACTTATAGAAAACTAGACGCACAATCAAGAGTTTTTCATGAAAAAAAAGGAAGAAGGGAGTGAAGGATATCTCCTTAATGGTATTTTCTTAATATCTACACTAATTTATTAGGTAAAAGTTTAATAATAATTATTTTGGTGACCTAATTAAGGCCAAATTACATTTTTTTTATGCAAAGGGACCTTACACAATCACCTACAGTTGTCAAGAAAAAACATAGTCATTTGAAGGTTAGGTCATGGAATAAATGTATGGGTGAAAGTTGGTAAAGAGTGAAGGGTTATTGATCTATGTAATGACTTAATTAATATCATAACACAAGGATTAATCCATAATATTTCATTCAAGTGTCTCACAAGGCACCTACAAGCCTATATACAAGTCTAAACATATAGTAAACAAGTATCATGGAAGCCTTCAAACCTATCTAAGTTATTGAAGGCTATTTGGTCCAAAAAAATTCATAATTATTATGAATTTGATAACCTAAATGAGTTATCTCAAATATAATATAGTTTAAATATATTTAATATCTTATGAGACACTTTAAGAGAGACCTATATACAAGACTTTCAAGGACACAATCATAATCCCAAGGAGTGGGAAAATCTATGAGAGAGAGTTTTTGGAAAGTTGTTCTTCAAGAGAGGTTTTGAAACTAATATGAATCATTGATATAATAAATTTTAATTTCATATCATATATATTATACCATCTTCTAGCATCCCATCTGACATAGTCCATACAAGGGCCTAAGTTGATGCACAGTCAAGTATATGATAAAAAAAAAGGTCTATTTTTAAGAAGATGGAATGATGGTATGAAAAATATAGTATTTCAAGGAGATGGATATGATATTTTCATCAAGGGAAGAACAAAAATTATAACCAAAATAAATTCAACATACATTCCCATGGGAATCATCACCTATAGCTAGGTTAAAAGACTCTTAAAGCATACACATACTATATCAAACTAGGATTGTGAGATGTTGTCTTATTATTTAGGTTCAATTAAGTTTAAATAATTTTTTAAGAGTATTTAAATTGTGTTAAGATTAATTTTAGTCTATTAACTTCAAATTACATAATAACATTGTCATAAGGCTCAGTAAATCACCACCAATAGCTTTCTCAAGAGAACATGCCTATCTCCAAGTTATAAGGGAATGAGACAAAGTGGTATATGAAAGAGTTTAATGATAGTATAGAGGATTAATATTAATAATTAATATTTTATTGATGGTATAGGATGAAGAGTTTGGATGCAAATACTTCTTGATAGTCAAGGTCAAACTAAAAATTGCATACCTACAACCATACTAGAAGACAATTCCATCTCACAGTCACATACTCTCAAGTTGTAATGTAGGACAATTCAAATCAAGGAGAATAATTATGAATTTAATTATGAAATTAAATTGACAAATTTAAATATCCAAAACTTTTCAATATCACTAAAAGTACTACCATCACATAAAGCGAAAGCACATCGCCCTGTACAAAATAAGACTGTGTATGAACTTAAGAATACCCTTGAGGAGTGAATATACTCAAAAAGAAATATTATGGAGATATAAAGTGAATTTATTTTTTATTAAGACACAAATATATGATTAAATGGTTACCAAACACCTCCATTTCTCACAAAACCACTTACAATAGTGTTATGACAGTCATGTCATAATGAGGTTTCTTAAAGAAGCATGGTTTGATGAGGGGTAACATAGTTCAATAAGTGATTAAAAAAGAGGTGAGTAATTTAAATAGGTATTTTAATATACTAATAAAATCCTATTCATCATCCTCAATAAAAAATACAAGGTGGAAAGAAAAAAATTTGGTCTTATGACTTGAAGCACAGGCAACCTACTAGTCAATTTTAGTAAAAAGCATATAAAAGCCTCTATATGCAAAATCAAACTATGAAACTTGGTAGAGTTTGTAATTATTAGTGGTTATACATAAATATAATATTTTTTATGTAATTTTAATAGTGTAATTATCCACTATTTTAACATATTCAACCATCTTTCTATTGATAGTCAAAGAATAAGCAAACAGATTTTTGGATTATTATAAGGTTTGAAAAAGGGATTAAACCTCATGTAAGGTTTTATCATGAATAATATGTTGATTTTAAGTCTTAATAAACTTTTTAATATTGATAAAAATTTATAATTACATGCAAACCATGCCTTTGAAGGATAAAACAATCAAACACTCAAAACCCTTGAGAGACACAATCACCATTTTAAACTCTTCATAGGCTTTATCTTCATTTGATGAACATTGGGATAGTGTGGAATATTATTGAAAATTTTATGTAGGTGTTGGAATAGATAAAATTAATAATTTTTTTTTGTCATGACTCCTAAACCTTTGTTCTTTCACACATACTTCTTGACAACCATTGAAAGCATAATTTCACCATGTAGACATCTTGATGCACCTTTTTCCTAGGATATAATGCTTATAATGGTTTATGAGGGGGTAAATGTAATCCATATTCATCTCAATTGGTTTCCAATCAGGGTTATGTATGATCTGAACAATCGTTAAGAAGTTATGGACCCCTCAAACCCTTACAAAATCTTGATAACCACCTGATGGAGGAAAGAAGCCAAATTATGAATCCAAATGATGGGTTTGATATATTAAATGAGTTTTAAAATATTATAAACTTCCATAAACACATATATGAATTTTTTTTGACACATTTAGTACTTATATTATATGCACTAGGCCAAATAAGGTTGTTTTGAGCCTAAAAGCAAAGGAATTAAGGGTAATTGCAAATTCAATGAGTTTGAGAAGTAATATGGAGTCATAAAATTCCTCAAATAACACTACTATATCCATATACAAGGGTCATTTAAGTCATTTCCATAGGTAGATAGGTCTATAAGTCAAGATAAAGAGCTATTTGCATACAAGTGTAAGAGTAATGTCTTTATTAAGCCATTACCATGACTCCAAATCATCATATATAGGTTATTAATTGTTTTATATAGTATAAAATATCATTTTAAACTCATTATAAAGTCAAAATGCTTAAAAAATATGCATACATCTATGCCTCACCCTTGACATCACTAGAAAAGACCATCAGTAAGGGGTTTTAGGAGCCAAAATATGGTCATAAGGGCACTTCAAATCACCATAAGGTCATAATATATATGTATTACAAGTTTTAGTGATAGGAAAAGTATTATCAGTGATCATTTTGGCCAAAGAACACAAGACACTACCTAGAAAACCTATTTTCCACTCTTAGAGGTGACTGCACATGATCATAATGGTACACACCTTTTTCATGGTATTATGAAGAAATTGGGAGAGTTATAGGGCCTATTAAACTAATGTTTTTTTTCATTGGTTTAGCCATTCAATGCCTAGGCTTTATGAACCATCATTAAGAACCTTGAACACTCTAAACCCTTTTAAACCCTACTATAGACCTATTTGTGAAGAATTGAATAATTATGAATTCAAAATAATTGAAACCTATTGACTACCACTTGGATTAGAAATTGAAATCTGATATATTCATGTATGTGACCATTTTTTATATGGTTTTTGTATAGACATGATAGAAAATAGGATTTTAAGAAGAAAAGTGCACAAAGATAGGTACAAGGTAGTTCAAAGAAATTACAATCATTGTTGATAAAATATTGACAATTTTTATTCCTCCTTAGATCATCAAATGATAAAAAATATGCTCGAATGTGCCTTTGGGAGCTCATTCAAAATAGCTAGTCTACAAGAAATGAAGGACAAACTAACCTAGTCAAATAGTTTGACTATTTTGTAGGTGTTACTTGCCAAGGAGAAATCATTTCATGATATAAGTAATTGTTTTATGTATTGAAATAACCATATTTTTAGGTTTTAATAGTTTTATTTAGGTTATAATTTCCATAAAATATAGGTAGTTAGGCTACTAGGCCTAATTTGGCCTGATAGACATATTTACTCAATCAAGTGAAAATAATATGGTGTAAAAGACTATTTATGAGAGATAATTTTGATTTATCATGCCAAAAAACTGATCCATATCATGAAAAACTGATCATTTATGTTATCTACATGCTTAATTGGTCCTTATGATGAATCAATTGGTCTACAACCGATCTAAACACATGCATAACTCATCTTGCATTCCAATTCATGAGTTAACTCACCTTAAATGGAGTTTTAAAATCAAGATATGGTGTATCATGCTGGATAATGAGTTTTTACAAGTCAAATATGTCCCACAACCTCATTCCAATGCCAAATATCTCATTCAAAGAGCATGCAAGGCACTAGACATAGAGAGAATTCTTAAAGACTATTTGTTGCAAACTATAACTAAAGTTGTATTTGATTTGATGATTAGTTGAATTCTTCTTATCTCATTTGTACCACATTGGCTTATATTATCCTCTTTTCCTATATATTTAGGCCTTTAGGCTATTTTTTAGGATCCCTCATGCTAGTATACAAAAACTATACTGAAATTGTAAATTGCACCTAAAGTCAATAAAGAACATTTGTTGAATATTAATTCATGGTTGTAGTGTGGAATTTTGATTGTTTATTTTTAGATAAGTGTGATATTTATCATATTTTTTATGTCCTTTCTTCAAATACTACTATGATTTCATCCTCTACAGGTAACCTAAAATGTTAAATAATAAAAATTATGTTGAAGAATGTTAGTATGTAGTTTTTTTAAAGACCTTCATTCCTCTACCTTGAATTTTCAATCCTTATATCAAACCTTCATCTAAAATACTTATCTTTAGGATTTCTATAAGAAACTATTGTTGAAAAATTATTGTATTTTGATTCACAAGTGTGCCTAAGTTCAAAGTTTATAGATGATCATTCATCATTTAGGTGCATCACCATTAATAACCTAGATCTTCCTTTTCAATAATATTTATAACTCTTTTCATACCAAATAAAGTATACTTAGTAGTTGATATAAAATTCATATAAATAGATGATCTAGCCTCACAAATTATAGGTCTAGTATATTCTAGGTATCCCACAACCTTAGACTATTCTAATGTTAGACTAGGTTTAAAGGGGATTTGAGCAAACAACTACAGTAGGCAAGTCAACTTGGGTTATTAATAGCTATAGTACACATAATGTGACTACTTATTCATATTACTTGGAGCATACATCTAAAAATTTGATTATAGTATCAAGATTCAAAGGTGTTAGAGTCATATTTATAGACATTCATGCCAAGAGTGGATATAAGTTCTTCATTAAAAAAGAAAGAGATTGAATTCACTGAGTTGTCTTTTCAATCAATAAAAAAAAGAAGGATTCTCAGTCTAATCTAAATCCTACACCACTTATTTCTCCTATTTTTGTATAAATAACTCTACCTACTCAAACAAATATGTTTCAACCAAACATTATTGTAAACCCCTTACCCCAAATGGCTAGTCCTAAAAGACAAGCTTTTGTTCCTTTTAATGGTGGCAGCCCCATAAAAATTAATCAATTTGATGATATTCTAGTTATTTCCCTAAATATCCTTCCATATTTTATAGGATAAAATCTAGTTACTCCTATTGAGAATATCATAGATATAACCAATCTTCATTCAATGCATAATGTAACTCAAGAAAATGTGTGTATGACATTATTGGGAGCTTATTTCAAAGGCAAGACACTCTAATAATATAGAGGGTTGAACATGCATCCATTAACACTTGGAATGAGTTTGGAGAACTCTTATACAAACACTTTGAAGATAAGAGTGATCATATTTCCTTGGTAGAGCAACTGACTAAAATCTAGAGATTCCCTTATGAGTTCATGGTGGATTTCAACTACCAGTTTTAGAAAACTTGGAATAAGATCTTTGAAATTATCAAACCCACTCCTAACAATTCATTCTTGTACTATCTAAAATATCTCAATTTAGATGTGGTAGTTATGATACAATCCATGGGAGGAAATACTTTTCCAAAGGCTTATGGAGTAGCCACAAGGGCTAAAAACTACCTAATATAAAAAAGTAAATTATCTCCTATACCACCTATGATTTTGTTTATATATACTCATCCTTTGATGCCTGATATTGTTCCATTAATAAATTTATCTAGTCTTCATCAAATAGAGGGTAATCAAGTGGATAGATTGGGAAAGATATAGATTCTATTTAAGGCTCAAAATAACAAGTTGGTAGTAATATAAAGGAAACAAGTTCCACATTATAGGCCTTATCAAGATCCTATCCAATATTATCAATATAATAAGCCTCCTTATCAGCCCAATCAACAAGAGAAAGGGTAGAATTGATAATCAATGTCATACAATGCTTACAATCCTAATGTTGCTAGAAATCTTAGAGCTTTGGTACCAACTCAAAGTAAATATGCTCAAGAAGGCCAATAGACTAATCATTGAAATCAATAAAACAACATGGAAATGGATCCAATTAGTGAGGGTAATCAACAATTTTTTATACAACAAGGTTTATCTCTTCCTTCACATAATGATCAACCACATTCACAACATAATGAATCTTCTTTACCATATGGAGACATTCCATATTTCACTAAAGTTAAGGTGCCAAATCAAAAAGGAGAAGGTAAAATAAAAATACCTACCAAAACTAATTTTTTTAATTTCTAAGAGGGTAAGAATTATTTTGATAAGATGGTAGAAAATTAAGGCCAAAACATGTCCAATGTGGAAAACTCAGTTTCATCTCATACAAGGTCCAAGAGAAGGGTAAATGGTGATAGTTTGGGTCCTAAAAAGGAATATCATCTTCATTTTCAACCACCTCAAGAGACCACCACTTAAGATGTACCTTAGAAGTCATCAAATCAACAAGTACAAGATGGTAAGGGGAAGAATTTGAAATGTCTTTGAATTCCATAATTCACACAACATTTAGGTAGCACTTATGCTCCTAAATTTCAGCTTAGGACAACCACTTATCCACTTAGCATTTTGGATCAAATGAATAAGTCCTATGTTTCTATTTTTATATGGGATACATTGCTAATTCTGGGTCAAAAGGACCTCCTGTAAGAAGAGATTTTAAAGCTACATGTTTCAGATAAATAACTAGAAAGAGTAAGTGTTTTTATTTCCAATTTTGGTGAAATTTTTGACCTCAAAATCTAAAGGTGATTAATCAACCTCAATTATATCTTTTAGTTATCATAAGATATTGCCTTATTCATAATTGTATGATTGATAGTGGGGCTAGTGCTTTTGTCATGCCTAAATCCATAGCTAACAAACTAGGAATTAAATATGAACCTCATAAGAAAGGAGTTTTAAAATTAGATGGGTATCATACTAATATCATGGGTGCTCTTATAAATCATAAGGTCATACTTGTTTCTTGTCCTAATTTTACCATTTCACAAGATGTAGTAGTTGTTGATCTTTCACCCTACTTTGCCTTATGCTTATCAAAAGATTTCATTGCTAAAATAGGGGATATCTTTTTTCTAATTGGTCCTACAAGTTTTCTAGAACTAGATATGGAATAAATCTCACCATAATGTTTGAACCTATATCAAGATTCCATTTATAACCTTATACGCCAAACTTGTCAAATGTGAATTGCACTATCTCAGAAGAAGATGAACATTTTAGTGATAAAGAAACTTATAAATCACTTAAAGGTATACTACATATACTCCTTGATGAGTGGGTAGTTGATAATAATGGTTATGATCCCTATAAAATTATTTAAGAATCAAATTTTGGTGTCTACTGTATGCATGAATAAGGTGACATAATTCCTAGTCTCATTAGTACAATGCAATATCAAGAAGGAATGTGGAATCTATTTTTTTATGGATCCAAATCATATAATGGGAGTGGGGAAGGTGTTATTATTATTTATCCTCTAAATAAAATGTATTACTCTTTTGTAAGATTTAAATTTATTTATACATCTAATATTGTAGAATATGAGGCTCTTATTCATGGTCTCTAGTGGGAAAGAAAAAAAGGGTATCAATATTCTACAAGTTAAAAGTGACAATGAATTGGTAGTGTAGGAAGTAAGAGGTCTGAGTGAAGATAAGAATCTACTTCTAAAGGCTTAAAAAATAGGTTTTGGGACCTTATGGAATATTTATAGGCATTTGACATTCACTTCATTCCTAGAGGATCTAATCAACATGCAAACATGCTAACTACCATTCGAGCACAATTTGATATTACTAATGAGCTAAAATATACTAAGAAATAGTCCCAAAAAAAAAATTTATGAATACCCTCAATTTTCAATAATGAGGTAAGTTGTCAAGTTTTTGATAGTGAAAAATAGATCGCCTATTTCCTATAGAATGAAGCAAGATTTTTACCAAATAATCATGATAAATTACAATGCCAACATGAAGATCAGATTATTCAATTAATATAAAATAATTTGCCTAAGGTTTTTGTGACTTTGGAAATCATATTAAATTAGGATTATTATATGATAAAATATAAGGTAAGCATCTCTATCATTAAAGAACATTATGAGAAGATTGCCATAGTTGAAAACAAGATAGAAAAAGTGATTATTAAGAATGAGAGAGAATATTTCATAGCTTTGTGAAAATATTTTATGGATGTTTTTTCATGGGAATATCATTATTTGAAATTTTTGATCCTAAGTTAGCACAACATACTATATATCTTGAAGAAGATGCCAAACTAGTGAGATATAAGTAAAGGCCAATCAACCCCAAGGCTAAGATCCTTATGATATAATAACATATAAAGCTAATTGAATCCAATTTAATCTATCCCATTAAACATTCTACATGTGTTTCAAATATTTTACCTATGAGGAAAAATAATGGAGAGATAAGGTTGTGTGTAGATTTTAGATATCTCAACAAACTATCATTAAGAGATCACTACCCTCTTCCCTCCATGGGTTATATTTTGCAAAGAGTTTTAGGTTCAATTTTTTCTTCTCTACTTGATAGATACTCAAGTTATAATCATATATTTGTGAAGGAGCAAGATCAATACAAAACTATGTTCACAACTAAGTGGGGTACCTATGCATATAAGAAAATGCCTTTTGGACTTTCTAATGTTAGAGCTACTTTCTAAATGGTATTGGATGTTGCTTTTAAAGGGATACTCATAAGTGAAATGGTACTTGTTTATCTTGATGGAATTATTATGATTTTTAAAGATCATAAATATCATTTGACACATTTGAGACTGGTATTTGATAGGTGTAGACAATTTGGGGTCTCTTTGAACTACAAAAAGTGTATCTTTATAGTTCATGACAAAAAAATTCTTGGACATGTTTTATCTAAGGATATACTTTTTATTTATCATAAAATAATATATTAAATCCTTGGTTTATGTTTACCTAAACACAAGAAGGTATTTCAAATCTTAATGGGAAAGATCAACTTCATTAGGATGTTCATACCTGGATTTGTAGAATTGGTAAGGCCACTAACTCATATGCTTAAGAAACATCAAGAATTCACATGGAGAAAATAAGGTAAGATAAGTTTTGAGGCCATAAAATAGGACATTAGTCAAGCTCCTACTTTTTTCAATCCTTATTTGACTAAGGATTTATTCACGCATGCCTTCTCCATATGTAATACAATCTCTACCATGCTTATGCAAAAAAAATACTGAAGGATTAAAGCAGCCCATTGATTTTATTAATCAAGCATTGGAAGGATAGGAAGAGAATTATTCATTTATTTAGAATTATGTGATTTTTATTACAATAAGATTGAAAATAATACAAACATTTGGTCTCCAAAAACAAGATTTTTTTGATGGTATCTCATCCTAGTGTGAAGGATCTTATCCTTAACAAAGACTTAAGTGAAAAGAGGGTTGGTTGGATGAACAAGTGTATGGAATATGACATTTAATTGAAGGTTAGAAATTTGGTTAGAGGTAGAGGAATTTGTGAACACCTTATAGTAGATGTTAAAGAATAAAAAAGTGATTTCTATAGTTTAAGACACTCAACATGCAACTATCTTTCCTTCCAACTAGACACAAGATATAGCAAAATTCATCCAAATAAGAGAGTGTCCTATAGGCTTAGATGGCACAAAGAGGAGACACTTTAGGATGTAATATATATGTAATCATAAATTCATCATGTTTATAAATCAATCTTAACTTGGAGAAGATAGATCATATCATACACTTTTGATTGGGGACACATTAGATAATCAAAAGCATGACCAATATGGGGATCCACTAGACCTAATTAAAGGATCTCTTATCATAATACAAAATACTAGGTAGGGTTACAAATCCTCCAATAAAGCACAATCATGAAATAACCCTAAGGGGGTCCTATGTTTTCATAAATTACTAAACTAATAATAAATAAAGGAAATCTAATCTAGTGCTCACCAAAGCTTGTGGCACAATATGGGGGTTAGTAAACAAAATAAACATGCATAGGATAATCTCAATTAAGATATGTATGAGTAATACCTTGATACATGGAAAGAGAAGATTAATAGTATTCAAAGATAATACTTATAATACTTATATTTACTAGAGATAGGAGTAAAGTTAGAGAATACTTACCTAGAATATGAACCCATCAAGACTCAATATCTCCCTTAACAAAAGGGGATTCACAAGAGGTTTTTGTGTTTTTTAAGGATCACTATGAAAGGCCAAAACATCCAAAAATTATCAACAAAACTAGATTCTCCAAGTAGAAACCCTAATCTAAGACTCCTCAAGTGGAATGGTGGAAGATCAGATTGTAAAGAAGCACAAGTGAATAATAACTCTTTTTCATTGGTAAATAATGACAAAATGATCCTGTATACATAGATAGATTTAAACCTAATCCCTTTTAAAAAATTTGGCCAACAGGGTTAACCAAGTCAACCTAGTACAATTAAGGATAAAAATTCATTAAGTCATGGGCTAGTTTGTCTAAGAGCTGACCTAGACCCTAAATTAATTTTACCTAAAATAATATAGGTTCAACCCAATTGACCTAGTACATCTGACTATCAAAAGGGGTTTGAGGTGAGGAAAAGAGGGATGGAAAGTGGGAAAATACTTGAGAAATATGTAAAATAGGAATAATATCTTAGGAGAATATTTTAGGAACTAGTTGTATTGGTAATAAGTGCTAATAAGGGAAAACAATCCTATGAAGCACCAATGGTATGTCCACCCCTTTCCCAATGCACCCTTTAAGGCATGAACTTAGAAAGATTGAGTCATGATGGGTTCCTACAAGATGTAAAACATTAGTACTTGATAAATTTTTAAAATATTATGTGTATACATATGCCCCACTCAAATCTCATCATCTGTTACTAAGGTACAACATGGGATGGTGCTTCGAGAAAGAACATAAGAACACATTATGTTGAGGCTAAAAAAAGATGAAGTATTTTAAAGCATAAAATAATTTAAAGTAAATGATATAAATTGAAATAAATGAAAATTAAATGTGATGTATACCTTAACTTACATTTATTATTAGATGGTTCTGTTATGTTGTTAGTTTTGATTGTGGAGGGTGTAGAAACTGCTTTTAACAAACCCAAGAATACAAAACTAAAAAGCAAAAAAAAAAAATGTAGCAAAGCCAAGATAACTAGTGCTATGTGGACAAGACGTACTTGGAATTTTGGAAAACTAGGGTGACAAGTGCTATGTTAGACTAAATGACCATGTCAAAAATAAGAGTAAACTGAGTAACTAAAAATCCAAGGTTACTAAAGACTAAAAAACTCAAACAATTAAACCTCAAGTAAGAAAGGTAAACTCACCAAGTCAAAATAAAGATATATGTCAAAAAGGATGGTAATCAAACACCTATGTAAAACTAGTAACAATCCTTACTTAAACAAAGATGGGTAAGCAAAAAATGAAATGGTAAAACAACATTGATGGGTGAGTAGTAACAATCATTATCTCAATCATCAATGGAAAAAAGTGCATAAAAGGGAAAACAATATTGATGAGTGAAAAGTAACAATCCAACCTCACTTAATAATGGAAAAAGTACATGAAAGGTAAAAATGGACTCAAGTGCCCACAAAAAAGATAGTACATCAATGACAAATGGTCAAAGGAAAGCAAAACAAGTCTAGTAATGTAAATCTATGGTGTAAATAAAGTAATCAAGAGTTACTCAAACATGTTTTTTTGCTCTAAGGATATAAAAAACTAAAACAAAATAGTGCTAGCATAATTCTTTTTAGCTATGAAAAAGAAAGAAATAGAGAATAGGGAAAACAAATTTGGAATCACACAATCCTATCAATGGAGGAAATGAAATGGGTGGAGGGGAGAATGAAGGAAAAACCAATGTAGAGGAACTCTTTATCAAAGTGAAGACACTCAAATTAGGTTTATCAAAACAAAAGGACATTTGACCTTAAGTACTTTGAAGAGATTCTCTTAGCCACACAAGTCTTAAGTCAACAAAATAAGTATATAAATCATCCCATGATGTCTATATGTATGAAAATTAAAATAGACTTACCTTCCCACAATGTGTTCCCAATTCCTTAGGACCCCTTATAGAGCCATTGATCTACTACAAAGATTGGGTACTTTTGTGAGAAAGTAGGTAGCACCATAGAGTTTATTGAATTTTCCTATTCCAATTTACTGGCCTACCTCACCCTAATGAACCTCAGCGCTATGTGAGGCCAACTATTGATTTTGAGCTTCAATTAGAGATAGGAGATGTTCTTGTATCATGTCTTTTGGTGTGATATTGAATTTTTAGATTTGTAATTTCAATTTTTGTATGGATTTTTCTTATTCTTCCTTTATATGTATTTGGAAAACCAAACATGAGTGCTAAAGATGAATTTCATTTCAATACATGGGACTTGGTTACTAAGAGAGATAACTTTAGAGATCATGGTTTCTAAGAGTCTCATAAATCTAGGTGAAATAAAAGTGCTATCTTGAATTCAACCTTGTTTTATCCAATGTGGAGTGAAAGGAAAATAAATCAAGAGGAATGACACATGGAACAATTTGAATTACTTTAAATTGTGAAAAATGTGGAAAATGGGTAAAAATGGATACAATGATAGTAAAGGTGATTCATTATCATAATCATAAGAGAAATGGAGGAAAACATGCTAGTATAGATTATTTTGCGACTTCCATCTATCAAAAGAATTAAATGTTAAAGCTGAGAACAAGAAAAAACAAATTATAGAAAATGAATGACAAGATGGTAATTATATGAGGAAGGATAGGTTCTATCATGGTCTTACAATACAAATCATAAAATAAAATCCCACAAAGGTGCCAAAAATTGTGGGAAAAAATGAAAGAATATAAGCAAAATATGGTATTTATGAGGAAGGTCAGCTCTTATCTATTGTCTTATAGTGAAAATCACAAAATAAAATCCAAAGGATGCCATAAATTGTGTAAAAATAATATGAAAATAAATAAAACTATGGTACATCATGAGGAAGACTAGGTCCTATATATGGTTTTACAATGCAACTCATGAGACAAATGGAAAACCAAAAGACCAAAAAAGAAGGACTAAAGGTTTGTGAAAAGAGAGAACTACTACAGAGGGAGAGACCTATGTAAGTAACCTATAAAAAGTGTTAGAGATATAATATATATAGAAATCATGAAAGTAAGGAAAGGTTTAGGCAAAATATTTCTTGAGGAAGTGCATGTTGGTGGGATATTTGAAAACATGACCTTCACTGGTTGAAAGGTGATAGGTGTTTGGACCAAGAATATCTTTGACTAAATAGGGGCCCCATCATTTTTGGGTGTATTTACCTTATTTATCATGAGTGTAGTCTAATTTAAGGACAAGATCACCAATATTAAATGTGTAATTTTTAACACAATTGTTATGTTATTTGGCAAAAAGAGCCTTATATTGATGGTTATGTTAGGGATGTTGATGTTCATCAAGGAGATCAAGGGCATGAAGGTAAAATTTATGTAATTATTAATTATGAATGATACCATGAAGAGATATATGGAGAGAGAGAAGCTCAACTTATAATGGAAAAAATGATTTAGAACCATAGACTAGAGAGAATGGCATTACCCCAGTGGCATTACATATGTTATTCTAATAGGCCCAAATAGTAGGATAAAGATGAAGGTGCCAATCCATATAGGTTTCATGAATTGTATTTTGGAGTATTTTTTTAAGAATTGTTTTAGTGGCTTCAACTTGGTCATTACATTATCATTGATGAGGTGTAGAGAATTTATGATTGATCTTGAATTTAGCATAGAGTTGTTTGACATCCTTATTTTTTAAATTACCACCATTATTAGAGATGATAGTATGGGGAACACCAAATAAAAAAATGATTTTGTTAATAATGAACTTGGTGATGGTGTTACCAGTGAAATTAACAAGGGGTATGGATTTAACCCATTTGGTAAAATATTCAGTAATTATGATGACAAAAACATGCCCATATTGAGAGAGTGAGGTAATTTACCGATGAGATCTAATCTCCACATGGAGAATAGCCAGGGATATTTGATAGTTTAAAGATTGGTGGGAGGATAATGAATGAGATAATCATGAATTTGTCAATGAGTACACTTTTTAGTGAATTTTATTTTATCTTTTTCAATTTTAGGCCAAAAATATCCCATACATAGGCATTTATGGGTTGTATCATGTTCGTTACAGTGACCATCACAAATTCCCCCATGTGCTTGTTCAAGAAGAGGATAAAACTCATATTACATAACATAATAGATCAAAGTACTTTCAGTGCTATGATAATAAAGGATGTTATATATAAATACATAATTAAAAACTTATTTACAAATATGAGTCTTTTCATGAGTCTAAGTTAAAAGGATAAGTTTGTTGTTATATAAATTGAATGATGTATTTATAACATGGCCTTTCTCAAATGGTGAAATCCTTGATGTGGAAAATAAGAAAATATTATGGTTGAGTAGAGGATGGATATTTTATTATTTGTATAAGAAAATTTAGATCAGAAAGAACCTAGCGTGGATGAAAGAGAGTAGTTGAAGAAGCTGGGGAATTAGCAATGGAATTTTGATCTTGAGAGATAGGCTCAATAGTGAAAGAAATGAATTCCTTATCAAGAGGTTTAAATATTATTATAGTTAATGATATTATCACTTTTTTATTGGTAATCACCATTGACTTGATAGAAAATTAGCTAAGAATCACCTAGAGAATGTAGGTATTAGATGTCTAAATCAAGGCTAGCTCTCATGCCTAAGATTAAATATTTTTTACTTAGCCATATTATTGGTGACATCAAATGTTAAATGAAAGGATAAAATAATGATTTTTACAAGAGGACTTGTAAGAATGCAACCTACCCTAGCTCCTTTAAGGTATTCAGCACCATCAAAGTGAAGGGTCCAAGTATCCTCATACAAGTCAACATTAATTTTAGGAAGTTCTTCAATAAATATTTTTTTGGTTTGATAGTATCAAGGGGAATAACATATATTAATATTAGTGGTAAATTTATGAAAACAATCTTTGAGATAAATATCTTGATTAAGACCTTTAATGTAGAGAATATTGTCATCTAGAAGATTATCTTGAAGGGGATTGGTGGCCGGTACAAGATCTATGACAAGTTGGTCAACTATGAATTGTCCTTTGATGCCTTTTTAGGTTACAATGTGGAGATAAAATTCCATAATTAAGACCATCCATTTTCCAATTCTATCTCTAGGAAGAAAAGATTTGGAGAAAAAATGATGAAGGGGGTCAAAATGAATGATGACATAAGTGTTATGGTATATCATGTAGTGATAAAGTTTTTGAGATATGAAATAGATGGTAAGGTATTCAAATTCAAATTTGGTATAACATTTCTCATAATATATGAGGCCTCAACTAATGTAGTAGATATCATACTCTTTTCTAATATCATCTTGTTGGGTAAGCATTACTCCAACTAATATAGGTGTGGAAGAAGTATAAAGGATCAAGGGTCAATCATTAGAAGGAAGATGAAGTGTAGGTAGGTGAATAAATGACTATTTAATGTTATCAAAAGAATTTTGACAACATTCTATCCATTCAAAGGCATTACCTTTATTAAGAAGAAAATTGATAGAATAGATGTGATAAGCCATTTTGGGAACAATTCATCTAATTACCCCAAGTTTGCCTAAGTAAGTGTGAATGTATAGAATGGAATGAGGAATGGGTATGTTGATGATAGAACTATTATTAGGTGGGTCAAAGTTGATGCTATGGATAAAGACTAAGAATCCTAACAATTTTCTAGATATAACACCAAAGAAACATTTATAAGGATTTAGTCTAACTCAATATCTAATAAGATGATCAAAGATGATAAAAAGATCAAAGAGATGAGTATTATGAATTTAAGATTTAGCAATGAGATAATCCACATAGTTTTCAAAAAAATTATGGATAAGATCATGAAAGATGTGAGTCATTTCTCATTGGTAAGTATCTCTAGCATTTTTGAGGCTGAAGGGCATTTTGACATAGAAATAGGTGCCCCATTCAGTGGTGAAAGTTGTCCTATGTTGGTCCTTAGGGGTGATATGAATATGATTGTAGCTCAATAATCCATCCATAAGAGATAACATTTCATAACCATCTATGGAATCAATAATGGCATATATCAAAGTTAAGGGGATGTTTTCCTTAGGACAAGTGAGATTAAGATTATGGAAATCAATATAGATGTGAATGACCATAGTGACCTTTTTTTTAATGGGAATAATGTTATAAACCCATTCATAATAGTCCACTAGTTTGATAAATTTAGCATCAATAAATTTGATGATTTCATTATGACATAAGGTGTAAACCTTGGGTGGAAATTTCCTATGCTTTTGATGTATAGGCTTGGCATCAAGATAAGTAATGATGTTATGTATCAAAATGCTAGGGTTAATACTAGGTATGTCCTCATAGGAACAAGTTAATATCTCATTATATTTATCTAAGAATAGACTAAACTAATAGTATTTGGTAGGTGAGAGTTCACAAGAAACTATAATTGGTCAAGGATAAGATGAATTACCTTATTCAATATGAGTGGATTCTTCTATAATCATGTCATTACCATCTTCAAAGTGATATGGTACATTAGATAAACAAGAAATTGGATTAGTTTTGGGATCAATTATAGAAATAAAGTTATTAAAATAAGGGGTTTTGGCTTTAAAATTCCCATGTTTATGATGTTTCCAAAGAAGTTGAGATTATTGAGCATGAATTATTTTAATAATTGCTTCATCACTAGGCAAGGTAGGAAGAGGACCATAATACTCAACATCTAATTCAAGATCTATAATTTTATTACCATGGTGATCATACTTAGAATGTATCTAAAAAACATCGATTGCCTTGGCATCTAGTGTAATCTCAAGAGTAGGAGAATTAAATGGATCAAAAAGGATAAAAGTGTTGGTGGTTTTGGTGATGGGGTAAGGATCACATGCAATGATTGGATCCATAGGTGGTAAAAAAATATGCAAGAATTTTTTGAGGTTTAGAGGGTATAATTTACTTGACCACCCAAGGAGTATCAAGAAGTGAAAAATTGGTAGGAAGCACATGAACTTTAAGATATAAGTCATGATTTATAAAAATGGTATGGACATCCTAGTTAAAATCATATATTTGAGCCAAGGTTTTTTAATAATGATAGACATCCAAGTCTCAATATTGAGCTTGGGCCATTATGTAATTATCATCATATGTTGGAGAAATTATACATGCTTGAGATTTAGGGGGGATTTTAGAAGGTGATATCCTAGTATTATTAAATGGACATAGAGACATGATAAGAGGATATTGAATTAATTTGGCCACTCCAAAGTCATTTCAAGTGAAGGCATCTTCAAGTAATGAAGGCTCTTAGGCATTACATGGAGGGGGAAAATCAGTGATCTCATCAATAAGAGGAATAGTATGGTCCATAGGTAATAAATAAGAAGGAAGCCACTCTAAAATAGAGGGAGGAAGGTTGGTATTATTTCAAGTATGTTTCAATTCATCACCATTTGAATCAATAAGAGTAACTTATAAATATGGATTGATGTTGATAAACTCATGTAAAAGATCACTATTGATCTTAGAAATGGTAGCAATATGATACTATGATTTGGGATTAGGGAGTTGAATATTTCATGGGTTGGGATCATCCTCATGCTTATACTATTTGCCATTATGTAATAATTTAATGCATTGTCTACAAGAAGAAGAAATGTCCCTAATTTTATGAGTCCATGGGTGACCAAGGAGTATATTATAAGATAAGGGTAAATCAAGGACCATAAGCTTAGTTCAAATGGTATTAGGTATAATTTTTAATGGAATCCAAATGCAACCAAGTGGTCTTTGATTATTTTTATCAAAACCATGACAAGTAAGATAGGTTTACTTAAGATGATCCTTGTTATAACCAAGTTATTTGATAAGCCATAAAGATGTCACATTAATACCAGAGCCTTCATCAATTAGAACTTTATGGATAAGGGTAGTATTAATGGCTATTTTAATGAAAAGTGATGAATCATCAAAACAATAAATATTTTCATCATTTATCATGTCCTCTTTAAGAAATTCAATAAAAGGCTTGGAATAAGGGCATGTGGTTTTAATGGTATGCACGGTGGTAGATTAAGGTTTAATAGAAGGTGGTTCTTCATCCACAGAGGATGAATATTCAATTTCATATAATTGTTGCATAAGGAACTTGCAATGATAGGGGAAGTACAAACCAACTCCATGAGTGTAATCTTATAAGGGATAGAGTTAAGTTATTTAAGAAATTTCCAATTAGATTTAAAATAAGAACTAACACAATGTTTATAAGGTAATGTATATTTTGATGGAATGGAAGTGGTTGGAGGTTTGTAAGGAGGAAGTTGTTCGTCAGGAGTCTTTGAGGATAGATTGATGGTGGTAGTATCTTTGAGAAGTTGTTCTTTTAAAGATGGTTTTTTAGGTGTAAAAATATCTGTGTGAGCCAATTTATGATGATAATTGACCTTAGCAATGTTAACATACTGAGAATTATTATAATATTGTTCATAATCAACATCAAATACACAAACATCCTTGGTATTTTATTGACTATTTATGGAGAAATATTTTTTGTTATTTGAGGTAGAAGCATTAGAAACCTATCATTTTTTAAAAGTAGTGGTGTACACTTGGTGATGAAGGTTGATCATGGCTTCATGATTAAATTAATTACCAAGAATATAGGAAACACCAAATTTAGTGATCCCTCTACAAGCTTCGTGGGAGTGACCAATGTCAGCATGGAACCAATAAAGATGATTAGGGTCATACCACTTAGGAGGATTGTTAGGATAGGTAAAAGGTTTGGAGGTTGGTAAAAATTATTTCATTTACTTCATTAAGAGTGGTGTATGATAAGATGAAGGAATGTCATCTTTGGAATCTCCTAGTTTGTTTTGTATAGTATTACCAATGAAAGCATTAGTAGATGTTTGAAAAGTTCCTTTTAGAAGTTTAGGATGAGGTTTGAATTGCCTCATGATAAATTCTTGATGCTTAGCTAGATCAAGAGCTTCATTAAGTGTTTGGGGAGTAAAATTTCAAACCTTATATTGAAGAGAAGAATTCAAAGATATTATAAAGAGTTTTAACAAGTTATCATTAGTCATATTATGGTCAACTTTATAGGCCAATTATTTCCATCTTTTGATAAAGTCATGGTCTAATTTAGTGCAAAATTGCTTAGAATTGATGAAGTAGCTAAGATAATTTTTGGGAAGATAATTTTTTTGAAACTCTTTAACTAAAGGATTTGCCAAATCTTCAAGTTACTAAATGGAGTGTTGTAAAAGTTAGTTATACCATTTTAATACATCACTAGTAAAGGTTTTAAATAAGATTTTAGTTGTGGAGAAGGTATTAGTTTGGATCCACTCTTTGTAAAGGTTGTTAAGGCTTTGAGAAATGAGTCTAGTTATTTACTCCCATCATAATTAATAGTTGGTGATATGTTATCAATATTAATGGACATAATTAAGGGAGCTAAAATCTCATTTTAAATAGTTTTAAATATCTTGTTATTCATTATGGGTTCAGGAGTAACATTGCTTGAATAATCTCTAATAGGTGGAGGGATATAATTGGGATTAGCTTGAGGATGGATAACCATAGATTTATTAGCCATATTAATCAATTTATTTTGGATTTTCATTATTTAATACATGTTGGATGTTTTGATTATGTTCAATTTTTAGATAACCTGGGCAAGAAGTTGAGTTGTATCAATAGGTGGGTTAGTGTTGGTAGGAGTACTCCTTAAATTGGTATTAGGGGGAGGGTTGTTATTATTATTATTATTATTATTATTATTATTATTATTATTATTATTATTATTATTATTATTATTATTATTATTATTATTATTATTATTGATTAAACTTGTATCAATTGATCCTACATTAGTTTGAATATTTTGAAGATGAGAGGTATCTTAGTATGTATGGAAAGGATGATACCTATCAACTTCATCTTAAGGTGTGATTTACACCATGTTACAGGTCATGGGTGAAGGAGGGGAAGAGGTTCCCCAAGAGTGATGGTTTTCTTAGGAGGAAAAGAGAGAGAAATGAACATCCCATATAGTATATAAATGGATTCAATCTATCCAAGAAGATTATAATAGGAGACTTCATGATGACTTGAGATAAATGAACAAAATGCTAAGAAAGAGAAATAGATAACTGAGTCAGATAAATAAGGAGGCAAAAAAAGTATAGAGTTTCTTGGGTCAACCTAATATATAAAAAATTACCTTAAAAAGTGTATAGATTTGACAAAGTCAACTTAGTACTAGAAATAGGGGCTAAAAAAGTGTACAAAGTTGAAAAGGTGAACCTGGTACTATAAATAAGAGTTAAAAAAGCATACAGATTCGATAGGGATAACCTTAAATGAGAAATAGAGGTTTAAAAAGTGTATAAAGTTGATAAGGTCAACCTAGTACTAGAAATAGAGGCTAAAAAAGTCTATAGAGTTGATATGGTCAACCTAGTACTATGGGTAGGGGAAAAATAGATAGTTTGTAAGAGACTGTGTCAATCAGAATGACTACATACTAAAATAGGAAAATAATTTCAAGTAATTTTGAAATCAAGAAATGAAACAAAACACACAATAAATTATGTTAATTAGGTTGATCTGATTAAAGCACACAACACAAAACCTTGCACCAACACTGGCTAATGCAATTTTTTGTGATACAACATACAAATTAAGCAAAGAGCAAAAAGTCAACTTAGAAAGTAAAAGATAACTAAGTGGTCATCCTAAATATTGTTAGATTATTATAATATGATTTTAGATGTGATAGTAAGTTGGCTATAAGCAAGGAATTAGAAGGTAATCTATGGATGGTTTTAAGACATTTAGGTTGAAAGAGATCTGTATTAGCAATGGTATTGGCTTAGTATTGAGGCCTACCCCCTCACTTCACATACCACAATGATAAGGGTGTTGGGTGATTATCCAATATACATCATTAACCATGTGTTTATACTTGGCTAGAAAACCAAGTCAATTTTCCCCTTGGTAATGAAATCCAAGTAGGTAGGCCTTAGGTAGACAATTATTAAAATGTGTTTTAAGACTTTGTGATTTGGTAATGTGTGCATAAAAGAGAAAATAGTGAAACTAAATGGTATATTGAAAACCACCTAATTAGACTATGTGATATATTCTAAGCATAAAAGCAACAAAAAATAAAAGTGTGAGCTAATTACTAGCATATGAGTGTTAGTTTCAACTTTAAAACATAGTATAGTGTCAATTTAGATGATAATATATGTAGAGATTATAGAATAAATTTGATAGTGTCTCTTTTATACTATGAAATCAAGGGTCTAAAAAATAACTACATTGATAGTGTCGACCTAGTTCTCCAAATAGAATATAGAACTGCATCGATAGGGTCAACCGAGTTGATTGTATAGGGGCAATTTTAAATATTGCAAACTATGAAAAGTAAAAATTTAAGGAAAAATATAAATGATAGAGAAGGATAGAAAGGAACCTTGATGGGTTGGAGGATGTAGAAGAATATGAGATTACTATTGAAGTACGCTAATTTATACTTGAAAATTTTGATAACTACGTCAATTGGGTCGACCTAGTTCTATAGTTCCTTATTTGCTAAAAACATGTACAATGTACTATGTCAATAGGGTCAACCTAGTATGTTTTCTTGATGTCTAGAAATGCATAACATTGATAGGGTTAACCTAGTGGCCTGATTTGGATGTCTGAAAGTGTATTATGTTGACAGAGTTGACCTAGTATCTTGTACCTAATGAAAAACTTACACTGAGAAAACAAAGTTGTATTGATACAACTATGTGTTAAACCTATCCATAGAAGTTATATCTATATCGACACTATCAACCTAGTATCACAAATATATTAAAAAAATGATAAAATAATGAAAATGTGAAATAAAACCTACAAAGTTTTGATTCACATCATGTTCACCATAATATATGTAATAAAAAATGCATCATGTCTATAAATTAATCCTAACTTGGTGAAGATAGATTATCCCATACACTTCCAATTGGGGACACATTAGATAATTTAGAACATGACTTATATGGGTATTTGTTAGAATCAATTAGGGGATATCTTATCAAAATACACAATTCTAGGGAGGGTTCTAAATCCTCCAGTCAAACACAATCATATAATAACCCTAAGGAAGTCCTATGTTTTGATATCTCACTAAATAATAAGAAGTAAAGGAAATCCAATCTAGTTCTCCCTAAATTTTGTGGCACAATATAGGGGTTAGTAAATAAATCAAACATGTATAGGAGAATCTCAATTAAGTTATATATGAGTAAAACCCTAATACATAGAAAGAAAAGAGTAATATTATTTGAATCCAATACTTATGCTACTTATATCTACTAAAAAGAGGAGAAAATTTAGAGAATGCTTACCTAAAAGACAAACCTGTCGAGACTCAATATCTCCCTTAGCCAAAGGGGCTTCATAAGAGGTTGTTATGGTTTGTAAGGATCAATAAGAAAGGCCAAACCATCCAAGACTTCTCCACAAGACTATATTCTATAATTATAAACCCTAAACTAAGACTCATCAAGTACAATGGTGGAAGATAAGATTTTAAAGAATCACAAGTGAATAATAACTCTTGTTCACTGGTAAATAATGATGAAATGATCTTGTATATATAGGAAAATTTAACCCTAAGCCCTTTCAAAAGTTTCTGCCAATAGGGTTGACCCAGTCAAACTAGTAAAATCAAGGATAAAAATTCATTAGGTCATGGGCTAGGTCAGCCAAGAGCCAACCTAGACCCTAAATGAATTTTACCCAGAATAGTCTAGGGTTGACCTAGTTGACCTAGTAAAGTTGACTATAAAAAAGGGTTTGAGGTGAGGAAAAGAGGGATGGAAGGTGGGAAAACACTAGAAAAGGATGAAAAAGAGGAATAATATCTTAGGAGAATGTTTTAGGAGCTATTTGGATTGGTAATAAGTGGTATTAAGGTACAATAATCTTGTGAAGCACCAGTGGTCTACCCACCCCTTTCCTAGTGCACCCTTTAAGGTGTGCATTCAGAGAGATTGAGTCGTGATAGGTTCCTAAAAGATGTAAAGCATTAGTATTTAATAAAATTTTAAAATATTATGTGTATAAATAATCTATACCTTACATCCTTATTGATGGAGTACTTTTTAAGAAGGACATTAGAGGTATGCTTATAAGATGTGTTGAAACTAGTCAAACAGACAAATTGTTAGAGCAAATTTCATGATGGGCCTTCAAGAGGCCAATTTTTATCCAAGACTAAAGTATAAAATATCATAAGAGTTGGTTGTTTTTATCCTACTTTGTTCAAATATTCACATGCATGGGTTAGAATATGTTCTAAGTGTGTAATGTTTACTGACAAATAGAGACTAGCTTCAATACCTTTCAAACCTATTCAATTTAAGCATCCCTTCATGCAATGGGGTTTATACTTCATTGGCATGATTCATCCTCCATAAATTATTGGTTATAAGTGGGTTTTGATATCCATATATTAATTTACTAGGTGGGTGGAGCAGTTACACTCAAGGAAGCAAATGAGAACTTAGTTCGAGCTCTATGATAGCCTAGTGACTCATTTTGGAGTTCATTAAACCATCATATCAGATAATGCTTTGGAATTAAATAGGTCAAATGTATTTTAATGGGATCTTAATCTTTGTATTTATCTTTGATCTTCATCAAATTACTATCCATAAGGTAATGGACTAGTAGAGTCCACCAACAAAAATCTGATTAGGATCATTAAGAGAATAATGGAAGGAAATCAAAGAGGATGGCATACCAAGTTGAATGCTACATTATGGATAGATATAATCAATCCAAACAAGGCCATTTGTCACTCCCCTTACCTTATGGTTTATGGTACAGAAGCAAGGCTACCCATTTCATTGGAACTTCTAGCCTTAGAGCTTGTACATCAGTTGGAGCTTATGGAGAATGATGCAATGGAGGTAAGAATGAATGAATTGAAATATTTAGAGGAAATAAGAGATAATGATATGCATACTATGTGGTCCAATGAAGATAAATTCATGACATCCTTTGACAAAAGAGATTCATTTGAGACCTTTTAGCAAGGTGATATTATACTCAATTGGGATGAATACCATGATAAATTAGGTAAACATTCTAAATTTGATATCCTTTAGAGTGGACCATATGTTATTATTTATTTTAAGTAAATTAATGCTTCCCAATTATCCAAATTGAGTGGTGAGGAGCTCCATATTCTTATTAATGAAATGTTTCTCAAGTATTATTATTAGGAGAGTCATCTTTTTATACATAGTTGTAGTTTCATTTCTCTAAGTGTACATATTACACATGTTTTATTAGTATTTATTTTGCTTCAGTTTTTTATTTGTGTGTCTTGTTTCTTTGTTTTGTGTCAATACTACAAGTTTTGATAGTTTTAGAGTGTAGTCCAAAGTCTGATATAGCAAAGAGATTCTTAATTTACTTAACCAGTAGATTGGTCAACCACTATGAGTCACAAAAAATGTCGGTAATTTGGCTTGTCAAGGCCAAACCCCAACCCCTATAATTGAAAACCTTTCATGGACAACATAGTTTTCTTAACTGCCAAGTGAAGAGATTATTTGTCTTAGTGTCATGTCAATGGTGTCAAGTGTCATTATGAGGTTTTAACAAAGAATTAAAGTAGATTTTATGATCTAAAGTGCTTTGATGGAGATATACAAAAGGTGGTAGTTGATGACTCTTAGATATACTTAATATTTTAAATCATAATGATTTATAAGCCTTAAGAAGAGGTAATGAAAATACATAAAAGTCTCATAGAGAGCTAAATTGAAGGTGATAAGGTATTTTTCTATGTTATTCATTAGCGTCTTATTATGAAGTTGTGTATGAGGTAAAAAAATGAAAGTTTTGGATTAAAATGATTAAATTATACGTTGAAATTCCATTAAATCATTAACAATACTCTGAAACACCTTCAAAATCATGTAATTACCTTAAGTCATAAAGTTTCATACTTTGAAAATATCATTTCATATAAGTTATAGTGTGGAAAAGACATCTAAGGAGCTCACACGTGCCAAATTTGGCCCCAAAAAGACATAAAAAGTTTTAATACTTGTTATATCCTCCTTCATGACTCATGTTCTCTATCTCAGTACCCTAACTTGGTGGTTTCAAGCTTAAAGTGTGAAGAGAATGCAAATAAAAGGTTATTTTTATGAGTTTCATGCAGGGAGTACAAACTTATATGACCCTTTAAATAAAAAATAAATCAAGAGTTTTAAGATGAATATATGAAATATATTATATAATAATTTCAAGGAAAAAGGATTCAATACGGGTCCAAAACTAGTTCCCTCTATTTACCTTGTTCCTTTCCTCATAGTGAGATCCCTTCAGGTTTGAGGTGGTACAACCATGAGAGAGAAAATCAAGGTCTTAAATATTGGGTAGAGAAATTATTCTCAAAGAGATTCCATATATGTAAATTGGTTCTCAAATTTTTCCTCTATCCTTAATGAACCACCCATTTTAAGTCAAGGCACTCACTATGTCTCCTTCATTTAAGTAGGTAGTCGATTTTCTAAGATTTTTCCTCATCTAGGCATCATGGTAGAAAAATTAAAGTTTCTAGATTTTCTCAAGAGCATGATACACCTTTCCATGGCATTATTAAATTCCTTTTCACATGTTTGAGATTTATATGGATCTCAATAAGGCATAATAGTGTAAATCTATAGTCTCCAAGCATGTAAAGGATGTTTTTATGGTCCAAGAGAGAAGGAACATCAAGATTTGTTGGATTCTTATTTGAAGGGGTTTAATTCATGTTATATGTACCTCATTCAAGATCCTCAAAGGTTTCTTCAAATATTCATATCAAGGTAATGTAGGGCATACCAACAAATTTCTCTTTCATGAATAAAAATAAGAAACTTTCTCTCTTACAATTCTTACCTCTACAATATCCACCTAACTAGCACTTTGTTTTATCTAGCTTGATTCTAATGTAGGAGCATCACACACTACTTGTACATATGGATTAGATGTCATGTTTTGGGTTTTATTAGTTTCTTTTGATCATTTAAGGGGTTGATATAAAATATAGAATATTTTGTTGAGTGTATTTTAAATTATAATACCTTTGCAAGCCAAAATGTGGAAATTTCAAGAATGAGTTGGAGGCTTGCAAGAAACTAGTTAAGGTAGTTGTAAGAATTACTTATAGGAGTCTTTTTGAGTCTTTTATATAGATAGATGTTTTTTCAATAAGTAATTCAAGGGAGTGGAGTTATAAGTTATAAAAGGGGTTGGATACATAGAGATAATTAAAAAAAAACCCAAATGTGTGTAAAATCCATTTATTTACATAAATAACTATGTCTGACTTTATATTTATTATATGTGCATCAAGATTGGATGAGCCAAATAAAAAATGTTAAAAAACATTGATATATGTATGTTTTATGTTATTCTTGAATCTGTGGTGAGTTATTTTCTTCACATTTGTAATGTCTTTATGCAACTTTTTATATATGGAAGATGATTACAAGATAAACTCTGCACCTCTGTGTGAATGGTTTTTAATTTGATTGTGAAAGAATAAGAGAGAAACATTAATGGTGGAAATATTTTATTAATTCTTGTGCATTGGGTAATCATATGTTTATGTTCTCATGGTAGTTTCACATTCTTGAATCATCTCAATAGTTCAAACCTTGAAGTATAAGCAATATAATTTCTATGTTGTTGGATAATCTGTTGATACAAGACATTGAGTATATGCATATCTTAGCAAAATATAGATTGTAAATGAACCATTTTCCTATATTTTTTTTTATGCATTAAAATTGTGAGTTCCTAGTCTAAATTGATGGTCAAGGAATTTACTATAAATGTTTGCATGAAAAATGATCTATACGTTATTACGACTTAATGGCAATGAATAACTACATTATATTGTAGTCTAACCCTTAAAAGAGTATTACATCATGGTAATAAGGTAAAATGAATTAAAATATTGTTGTAGACATAACCCAAGTATACCATTTAAGTAACTATCATATAACTCAGAATTGAAACTATGTAATGATCTAAGCAATCGAGTAGATAAAATTTGATATAATGTTTACTAGTGTTTAATTATTTTGTTACATTATTGAAGTTTTTTGTACATAATAAAGTGATGTTTAAATGTATGGATGAAATAATCAATAAATATCTATATTTTTTTATGAACCTCTGTACAGTCATATTATGCACAAGAAACATAGTGGAATAAGCTATCAACAAGTCTATAAGGTTTTGTAAGAGATTTAAGAGGTTGATAAAACACATAATAAAGAGTAAATACACTTCATTCAAGCAATAAATTCAACATAACCCTTATTAAATAGAATATATTCATGAAATCTGGTCACTGACAATAATTTGATGTCATCTAGGAGATTATAAAGGTTCAAAGTATCAGTATTTGTGTTAAAGATAGTGAACTATAGTATACGTTGTTTCCCATGAAAATAAATATGAGTATTTAAAGATACTATAAAATGTGATTAGATCATAGATGTGTAATGAATACTATTGAATTTGGGTTGATCAAGTAGTAGCTAAAGGTGCACCAAAGTTGTTTGCATATTATGTTCTCTAGAGATTGAAGTGGATACACTTTTGTAAATAAATTGTGAACATAGGAATTGGGTTTAGATTTTTTCAATTGGAGGAGTCATGCCTCTACATAGACTTTATAAACATTGTGAATTCCAAGAGAATCCATCACTCAAATGTTTGAAACTAGGTTATTAGGTGTGTTATAATATTGGTAAGTAAATTTTAAGTAATTTGTGTGCTTACAGACTAGGAGGATGGGATATTGATCTCTATGTATAAATAAAATATTGATGTTATAAAGTGTCACAAGATAAAAATACTTGTACCCTATCTAAGTCATATTTAAAATAACATCAAGGCTCATGTAAAAATTCATATTAAGGAACTGCTCAAGAATGCATAGCTTAAAATGTGTGGGTAAAAGTGAATTGTGTGTTTTGTATGTAGGGCCTAAGGGAAAAGATTAACCAATCTATTCATTGTTAAATAAAACTTGATACTAATTGTGAATTGATGTTTAAATGTATAGAAGAAGAGATTCAAAGATGTTTTGAGCATATAATCAAGATTGACAAAATAAAGTGCCAATTAGGTGGATATTGCAAAGGTAAGAATTGGTAAGAGAAAAAGTTTCTTATTTTTGTTCATGAAAGAGAAATTTATTGGTATGCTCTGCATCATTTGGTATCATAGCAAGAGGATTCTGATGAAAAGGTATGTTTTGAGTTTTTTTTTGTGAAATTTTATTTAATTTGTACATTGGTGATGAGTACATGTTGAAGGATGGTGAGAATGTAATGAAAGGTTGTGAGATTTGTGAGAATGTTGATATAAGTTACAAGTGAATGAGAAGGAGAGACAAAAGTATAAAGTAAAAAATAAATAAAAGGGGTGGTATAGCTCTTAGCTAAGAAGGATTGAAGAAGGAAAAGAGTTATTGAGAAGATCAAAGAGAGAAACTCATAAGTGAGCTTGAGAGAGTCCTATAGGTAAGACAAGAGAATATAAGAGTCCCAGGTGAGGACAAGGAAGAGAATCCAAGAGAGAGAGAGAGTCAAGTGACAGACCAAATGAATGGTTAAGAGAATAAGACAAAAGACTTGTCAAGAAAAGAAGAAATAATAAGAATGATGAAGGGATTGATATATGAATGATGCCATAGGAAGAAAATGGAAGCAAATAAAATATGGCTAAAGAGAGAGAAACAGATTTTTGAAATAAAAAAGGCAATGGCAAGGCTAGACAAGATCTTTGAAATGTTGAAACTAAGATTGTGTGTGTGTATATAAAGATGAAAGTTAGATGGCCTCTCAAGAAGTTGATTGTGAAGAAGAGGAAACACAATATGAATAAGTTATCAAGGTAGCCTAGAGAAATATGTAAAGAGGAAAATAAGTCTCATAAAAAATTGACTAAGGATATCTTTGAGTGTTTGCATACAGGTGAAAAATAATGGAAGCATGATCAACATGATAGTGAACAATAAATTAATAAGGAATTAATATAAAGAGATATGAACTTGTGTTATCCTAAAGGTGAAACATTAGATGAAGATGAGGGAGAAAGAGAATTTGTAGCAATACCATGCCTCATGATAGGTGAGAATGAGGAAGATTGCAGACAAGAAAGAGTGGAGAACCCAAATGAACAAGGTATTCATTTTGGTGTCATTTTTGATGAATATGTTGATATAGATGTTGCTAAAGATGAGTTATATGCAAGTAAATTGAGGCTAATGAATATGTTAGCTAAGGGAAAGGAGGGTACAATAGTACCAAATGAAGTGTTTGACATAGGTGAAGGTAGAACATTAGAGAAGGAAGAATAAATACCAATTGAAGTGCTTGAAAAGTTTGTATGATAGTAGGTTGAGGTGTCTTGTTAGATATAAATGGAAGATAAAGGTGAAGAGCATGAGTATATAATAGAGAAAGAAAATCTATGGCAGAAAATTATGGAAGAGATAGGTGATTCGAGTCTCATAGGAGACCAAAAGAGCATCATGGCAGTTGAATTGGCATTAGAGACAATATTGAGTCAAGATGAAGAAGAAGAGTTAGTAGCCTAAGAGCAAGAAACTAAAGAGGAACAAGATGAACTCCAACAGAGAAAGAGGAGGTGATTTTGATTGACATGTTTGATCTATGTGAAGGTTACTGGAAGCAAGGAAATGAACAATAGTTACCAAATATTGGGAAGATGCAAAGCAAGGAGAAAAGCAAGAGGAGAAACAAGAGAAAGATGAATAAAGGAAGAGTTATCATGAACAAGAATCAGAAAGTCTTGTATGTCTCAAATAGGCCTTGGGATATAGGTGGATGTAATCTTGGAAGAAAGATGTTACAAAGAGCATGATTGTAAGATCATTTACAACGTTCATGGGAACATTTTTCTCAATCTTCAGTAGTATGATGTAGGAGCATCACATGCTACTTATACATATGGTCAAATTTCATGTTTTGGGTTTTAGTAGGTTGTTTTGAGTCTTGAAGGGGTTGATATAAAATATAGAATATTTGGTTGAGTGTATTTTAAGTTATAATACATTTGCAATCTTGAATGTGGAAAATTAAAGAATGAGTTTGAGGCTTGTAAGAAATTAGTTATGATAGTTACAAGAATTAATTATAGGAGTCTTTTTAGTCTTTTATAGAGATAGATATTTGATCAATAAGTAATTCAAGGGAGTAGAGTTAGAATATGGAAAATGGGTTGGATACTTAGAGTGAATGTAAAAAGAACCACAAATGAATGTAAAATTCATTTGTTTATAGAAATAACTATGTTAAGCTTTATATTTCCTATATGTGTAACAAGATTGGATGAGCCAAACAACAAATGTTAAGGAACATCGATAGAAATATGTTTTATGTTATTCTTAAATCTATGGTGAGTTATTTTCTTCACATTTACAATGTCTTTATGTAACTTTTCATATATGGAAGATGAATACAAGACATAATATTCACCTCTACATGAATGCTTTGTAATTCGATTGTGAAAGAATAAGAGAGAAGTGTCAATGGTGTAAATATTGTATTAATTCTTGTGCATTAGGTAATAATATGTTTATGTTCTCATGGTAGTTTCAAATTCTTGAATCATCTCAATAGTTCAAACCCTAAATTACAAGCAATACAATTTTGTGTTGTTGGATACGTTGTTGATACACAACATTGAGTGTGTCCATGTATTAGAAAAGGATAGATTACAGATAAAACATTGTTCTAGATTATGTTTCTATGCATGCAAAATGGGAGTCTCCAATCTAAATAGATAGTCTAGGAATTTACTTTGAATGTCTACATGACAAATGATCTATAAGTTATTATGGCTTAATGGCAATGAATAACTACATTAGAGTGTAGTCCACCCCTCAAAAGAGTGTTACATCATGGTAGTAAGGTAAAATTCATTTGAATATTATTGTAGACATAACCCAAGTAGACCATTTAAGTAACTACCATATAACTTAGAATTGAACTATGCAATGATCGAAGTGATCGAGCAGATAAGATTTGAGATAATGTTTACTAGTGTTGAATTATTTCTTCACATTATTGAAGTTATTGGTACATAATAAAGTGGTGTTCAAATGTATGGATGAAATAATCAATAAAGTTTTGTAGATTGTTTGTAAACCCATACATAGTCATATTACACACATGAAACATAGGGGAATAAGCTATGATCAAGTCTATAAGGATTTGAGAGAGATTTAAGAGGTTGATAAAACACATGAGAAAGAGTACACTTTGATCAAGTAATAAATTCAACATAACCTTTCTCAGGTAGAAGAGAGTCATGACATTTGGTCTCTAACAACAATTTGATGTCATATAAGAGATTATAGAGGTTCAAAGTATCAGTATTTGTGTTAAAGATAGTAGATTATAGTATATGTTGTTTCCTATGAAAAGAAATATGAGTATTTAAAGATATTATAGAGTATGACTGGATCATAGATGTGTAATGAATCCTATTGAATTTGGGTTGATAATGTAGTGGCTAAAGGTGCATCGAGGTTATTTACATACTATGTTCTCTAGAGATTGAAGTGGATACACTTTTGTAAAAAAATTATGAACAGAGGAATTGGGTTTAGATTTTGTCAATTGGAGAAGGCATCATGCATCTACATAGACTTTATAAACATTGAAAATTCTAAGAGAATCCATTGGTCAAATGTTTGAAACTAGGTTATTAGGTGTGTTATAATGTTGGTAAAGAAATTTTAAGGAATTTGTGTACTTAAAGACTGAGAGGTATGAGATATTTATATCTATGTATAAATAGAATATTGATGTTATAAAGTGTCACAAGATAAAAGGACATGTACCCTATCTGAGTCATATTGAAAATAACATTAAGGTTAGTGTAAAAATTTGTATTAAGGAAGTGCTCAAGAATTCATAGCTTGAAGTTTGTGGGAAAAAGTGAATTGTGTGTTTTGTGTGTAGGGCATGAGGGCAGAGAGTAACCAATTTGGACATTGTTAAAGAACACTTGGTACTAACCATGAATTGATGTTTAAAGATAGAAAAGAAGAGATTCAAAGACATATTGGGCATATAATCAAGCTTGATGAAACAAAGTGCCAATTAGGTGGATATTATAGAGGTAAGAATTGGTAAGGGAGAAAGTTTATTGCTTTTGTTCATGAAATATAAATTTGTTGGTATGTTCCACATCATAAGGAATCTACCAATGTGTTCTTAGCATATTCATGGAGTCACTGTATATCATATGTTAAGGTTTCTTATCATTTGTTATGGTTATTAGTAGACTCTAAGGTTTCATTTTAGCACCATATACCTCTTTTAAAGTCCTCTAAATTGTTAAATCTTGTTTAAAAGGTTCTCATGCTTGCTTAAGATCTTCAATTTGGTCTTGATATACCTCTTTAATTCTCTTATCACCTCCATTTTGTTTCATCCCCATCACACAGTATTTCATTTTAATTTCTCACTATAATAAAGCTCCATTTTCACCTCCATTAAATGTTCCCATCATCCATCACATCATATAACTTTCATTCACCTCCATCTCATGCATCCACTATCACAAGGAGTCAAAAGTGGTAGATACTATCATGAATATGAAGGAGTCAAAAGTGGTAGACCTATCTAAGTTCTTGAAGGCTAGTTGGGATATCCAAATGCATAATTATCATGAGGTTGATAACATTAATGATTTATCTCAAATATAATATAAGTTAAAGGTCTTGAATATCCCAAGAAACACTTTAAGAGAGACCTACAATCAAGACTTTCAAGGACATAGTCATAAGCCCAATGAGTGGGCAAAGCTATGAGAGAGATTTTCAAGAGATTTGATCCTCAATAGAGATTTTAAGATTCATAAAAATCATCCTAATAATGAATTTTAAGTTCATATAATATTTCTTAGACCATCTTCTAGTATCCCATCTAACACAGTCTATACAAGGCCCTGAGTTGATGCAAAATCAAGTATATGATAAGGGAAGGTTTGTTTTTAAAAAGATGGAATGATGGTATGAATAATATAGTATGAAAAGGAGATATATATGATATTTATATCAAGGTAAGAACCAAAATAATTTCAACATACATTCCCATGGGAATCATCACCTATCACTGGGTTAAAAGACTTATAAAGCATACACATACTATGTCAAACTAGGACTATGAGGTTTTGTCTTAATATTTAGGTTCAATTAATTTTTTTCCACGTATTAAGAGTCATTTTAAGCTTTTAAATTCAAATTAAATAATAAAATTTTCATAAGACTCAGTGAATCACCACCTACAACCTTCTCAAAAGAACATGCCTATCTCCAAGTTATAAGGGAATGAGATTAAAGTGGTATATCAAAGAGTTTCATGATAGTATGGAGGATTAATAGGAAAAATTAATATTTGAATGAGTTTATAGGATGAAAATGGGATCTCAAATCACTTCTTGATAATCAAGTTTGAACTAAAACATTCACACCTATAGCCATACTAGAAGATAATTCTATCTCACAGTCACATACTCTCAAGTTGCAATGAAAGACAATTTCAATAATGGTGAAGAATTATTAAGTCAATAATGCAATTCAAGTTAAATATTAAAATCTCCAAAAACTTTCAAGATCACTAAAACTACTTTCATCACATAAAATGAAAGTACATAGGCCTGTATAGAATAAGACTATGTATGAACCTAAGATTACCCTTGAGGAGTGAAATCCTCAGAAAATAGATAAGAGGGAGACTTAAAGTGAATTGAGGGGTTTTAAAAACACAAATATATGATTTAATGGTTATCAAACACCTCCATTTCTCATAAAAACACCTACAACAATGTTATGACAATCATGCCATAATGAGGTTTCTTAAATAAGCATGGTTTGATGAGGGGTAACATAGTTTAAGAAGTGACTAAAGAGGATGTGAGTCATTGAAATATGGATTTTAATGGCCTATTAAAGTAATATTCATCATAATCAATCATAAATACAAGGTGGAAATAATAAAACCCAATCTTAAGACTTGAAGCACATGCAACCTACTAGTCAATTTTGGTAAAAATCATCTACATGCCTCTATATGCAAAATCCATGTATGAAACTTGGTAAAGATTTTTTTTAAGAGTTTTTATACCTACCTATAATATTTTTGAGTTAATTTTAAGAGTGAAATTATTCAATATTTTAACATAATCAACCACTTATCTGATGATAGTCAAGGAATAAGCAGGTAGACTTTTTGGATTGTTATAAGGTTTAGCAGAGGGTCTCAACCTCATGGAAGGTTATTTTAGGAAAAAGAGGGTGATTTTTAGTCTCCATACACTTGTTAAGAGTGATAAATCTTCAAAATTCAATGAAAACCATGCCCTTGATGGATAAAACAATTAGGCACTCAAAACCCTTGAGAGACATAGTCACCATTTTGAACTCTTCATAGGATTTATATTCATTTATTGCACACTAGGATGGTGTGGAAGATTATTAAATCCTTGAAGGATGTGTTGGAATAGATAAAATGAAGAATTTTTTTTGTCATGACTCTTAAACCTTATTTTTTGTACATACATAGTTCTTGACAACCATTCAAAGAAAAATTTCACCATATAGACATCTTGATTGACCTTTTTCATGGGATCTCATGGTTTATGAGGGATTCAATTTAATCCATATTCATGTAAAGTGGTTTTCCATCAGGTTATATCTATTATTAATAATCATTAAGAAGCTATAGACCCTAAAACCCTAATAACCACCTGATGGAGGAAAGAATCCAAATTATTCATCAAAATGATGGTTTTGATCTATTAAATTAATTTTATAGTCGTATCAAATCCCCTAACACCTCTATGACCTGTTGGTTGACACGTAGTACTCATACTCTATGAACTAGGCCAAATAAGATTATTTTGAGCCTACAAGCAAAGTAATGAAGGGTAATTACACATTAAATGAGTTTGAGAAGTAATATGTAATCTTAAATTTTCTCACATATCACTAATACATCCATATATAGGGGTCATTTGAGTCATTTCCATAGGTAGATAGGCCTACAGGTCAAGACAAAGAGTTATTTACATACAAGTTTAAGAATAATGGCTTGATTAATCCATTACCATGACTCAAAATAATCCTATAGGTTATTAATTTTGTATATAATATAAAATATCCTTTAAAACTCATCATAAAGTCAAAATGTTGATAAATTATGCATACATCTATGCTCAACCCTTGACATCATTAGATAAGACCATCAATAAGGGGTAATAAAAACCAAATAAATGTCATGAGGGCACTTAAAATAACCATTAACATCAACATCAGGTCATAATAGAGATTTATGCCAGGTTTGATCCAAAAGAGAAGCATTATCAATGATCATCTTGCCAAAAGAACACCAGATATTGCCTAGAAAACATGTTTTACACTTTGAGAGGTTGCTTCTCATACTCATCATGGTAAACACATTTTACATGGAAATATATGTAATTTTTGGGAGTTATGTGGAATAATACAATAATATTTTGTGGCATTTATTTAGGGCTTCATAGCCCAAGATTTATGAACCATCATTAAGAACCCTAAGCACTCTAAAACCCTTACAAAACCCTACTACATACTTGGTTGTGAAGAATTGAATAAGTATGAATTAAAAATAATTGAAACCTATTTAATACACTTGGATACTAAATTAAACTATGATAGATTCATGTCCATGACCATTTATTGTATGGATGTTTTACAGACATGGAAGAAAATAGGATTTTGAGAAGAAAATGTGCACAAGGAGAGGAACAATGAAATTGAAAGGAATTAAAATCATTTTTGAGAAAATATTTAAAAATTTTATTCCTCCTGAAATAATTATATTATCATAGATATTCCTTCAAGTAGTTTTGAGAACTCATTCAAAACAGAAAGTTTGTAGGAAATGAAGGACGAGTTGACCTAGTAAACTAATTTGACTAATTTATAGGTGTTGATTTTTGAGGAGAACTCATTTCATGATATGATTCATTATTTAATGTATTAAATTCACCATATTTTTAATTTTTAAAAGTTATATGCATGTTCTAATGGCCATCAAGTACATGTAGTTAGGCTACTAGGCCTAATTTAGCCTAGTAGACTTATTTACTCAATCAAGTGAAGTGAATATAGTATAGAAGACTATTTATGAGAGATAATGTGGATTTATCATACCATAAAACTGATCCATATCAGTAAAAACTAATCCTTTATGTCATCCACATTCTTAATTGATACTTATGATGAGTTAACTGGTCTATAATTGATCCAATCACATGCATAACTCATCTTGAGTTCCAATTCATGAGTTAACTCACCTCAAGTGGAGTTTTAAAATAAATATAGGGGTATCATGATGGAGGATTTTATACAATTCAAATATTTCCCACCATCTCATTCCAGTGCCAAAGAGCTCATGTAAAGAGCAAGCAATGAACTAGACAGAGAAAAGTCTTAAAAATATTTGTTGTAAACTATAGCTAAAATTATATTTGAGTTGATGATTAGTTGACTTATTCTTCTCTCTTATATTCCACATTGGATTATCTTATCCTATTTTCCTATATATTTAGGCCTTTAGGCCATTTTTATGATCTTTCAGGCTGGTGTAAAGAAACTATACTAAAATTGTAACTTACACTTAAAGTCAATAAAGAAAGTTTATTGTATATTTACTCATGGTTATATTGTGTACTTTTAATTATTTATTTTCAGAGAAGTGTGATATTTATCTCCTTTTTCAGGTCATTTCTTCACCGACTACTATGATTTCATCCTTTACAAGTCACCTAAAGTGTTAAAGAATAGAAATTGTGTTAAAGAATTAATATGCAATGTCTTTAGAGACCTTCATTCCTCTACCTTCAATTTTTAGACCTTATATCAAACCTTCATCTAAAAAATTATGTTTAGGATTATTATAATAAATTATTTTTGACAAATTATTCTATTTTGATTCACAAGTGTGCCTAACTTCAAATTTTACATAGGATCATTCATCATTTAGATGCATCACCATCAATAACATAGATTTTACCTTTCAAGAATATTTCTTACTATTTTCATCCTAAATAAATTATGTTTATAGATTTATCTAAAATTAATATATTTAGAGGAGATAGCCTTATCAACTAGAGGTTTTTTCTAGTCATAGGTATCCCATAACCTTAGACTATTCCATTGTTAGTCCAGGTTCGAAATGGATCTAAGTAATCAACTTCATTAGGGTGTAACTTGGGTTTCTAATAAGATATTTATACTTATAAATTGTACTAATAATTTTAATTTCTTATGCCACTCTCTTAATAAATTTATGTACTTCTAACCAAACATTGTGCAACTTTCAAGTTTGTCTATTCAGTTCATGTAGATCATATGAAGAATCAGCTTATGTAAGCTTTACATAGAAGAATTGGAGTTCATGAATCATTTAATTCATTTTTATGATATTCTATAGGACCATTTAGTGTCAAATGAATTTATATAAGTATATAAATCCAAGGCTTCATGGATTTTCAACTATAGGTCTATAGACCTATGGGTGAGTGAAACTTGTCCAAATCCCTTGTTAGAGAGTACATTGAGTCCAAAATAATTGTATTGAGTTATAAAATGTTCAAAAATTTCCTCCTTATATTTTAACATAGATATTTATTACCGATTGGATAAAACTTGGCATTTAAACTTGCAAAAGACTACATAACACAAACCATGTCTCTAAAGAGCAAAACACTTGAAGAATACATACAAAAAATAAAATTATAAGGGAGATTAAATTATTATTATGAATTTTAAGAATATATAATGGAATATGAGGAAATTTTAAATCCTAAAGTTGATAAATGTCTCAAACCAACTAGAAACACACTTGCAGCTGAGTGATATGTTCACATACTTGAGACACTTTTACTTTTATTAAAGACACTTCATTGAGATGAAGTAGATGATGAAAAAACCATTTAAAATATATATTTGAGATATAAAAACATACCTCAAATCCATTATTCTCCATATAATTTTGAAGTGGAGAAGTAGAGGCAAGTTCATACCCTAATTGGATGGACAAGACATAGTGACCAGCTGTCACTCTTAGAAATTATTAATAAGGGGACATGAATATATAAAATAATACCACTAATTTTAATATTATTATTACCCATAATATCTCTTAACTCTCTCTATCTTGGTTGTACCATCCACTTTAATTTTGCCTTTTTGAGCTTATACGAGCAATGATGAAGGAGAGAGAATGTCTGAAGGATATGCATGACATAAAAATTGGTAAAAATATTAAAAATTATCTAATAAATCCCAAGGGACACTTTGAAACCATTTTTACCTATAAAAAGATCTTACAATGTCATACAAGTGCCCAAAAGTGTTTGTATAATGGCATTTTACTTAGTTTAGGCATTGAACTATAGGTTTTGTTAGTCTCTAACCATATATGACCATTATCTAACATTATTCACATTTATTAACCTTATTTAAATTATTATATTTGAATATGGTACATACAACTCCACAAAATTGGCCAAAAGGTGACCAAAATGTCATTTTAGCACATAAGAACATGATAAAAGGTTAATCCCTAATAATACAGTATTCAATACACATTAGTAACCTTTTATAATGACTCTAATATATATCAATCCTCTTACCACATTTGACAACATCAAGACCTCATAAATGACCCCTAGGACTTAAAAAGTACACATGAGACCAAACCTTGGACCAAGCTAAGAAATGACTTATGTGACCATATGAAGACTATTTAGGACCATGAAAAAACCATGAAAAGACCATTTTTGACTTGGGTTCAAAAAATTTTCATCAAATTGATGATTAATAGGGGTAGCATGCCTACTATGCTAAATAAACTAGTAGCCTTGTACTTTCTTTAAATATGGAGTTATTTGCACTCAATTTTATACCTAACTAAACCTTGACCATGAAAGATAAGATGATTTGACACTAAAACCACATAAAACAAAGTCACAACATGCATATCAAAAGAACAAGACTCACACATGTTCTATCAAGCACTTAAGGAATACCATAAAAAACATGAGAAAACTAACTATATACAACTAATGTGAAAATAACATCTTACTCCTTGATCAAAGGGGAAGTTTCGTATAATTTATTGATCCATGAGATTAATAATGGCATGAATCAACCTATATTTTTAGCCTTGGTATTTTTATTTTCTTATTCTTTTTGAAATCCACTCATCTTGCCATGTTCTCAAGTGAAACAACAACTACAAACTAGTCACCTATGAAGTTGAATTCATCTTATAATTCATCATCCCTATCATGATGCTCCTTATCTATAACTTAATAAAATGATGCTCCATCTAAGCATACTTCTTGGGCCTCAAAAACATCTTTAATTACATCATACTCATTATCAATTATTTCAAGTTCACAAAGCTCTTCAAGTAGTTTTGCATACTCACTCCAAGTTGCACCAATGTCCTCAATGGTCATATCTTGTTCAATCTCCTCATGAGCATGATATTTAATATGAAACACACCTTTGAAAATAATTACAATCTCTTGAGGAGACTAAAAATAATTCTACCAACCATCTTTGGCATATTATATTTGACCAACATGAATAAGATCAATTATAAGAATGCCTTTCTCTTTCTCCTCATGAACCACAAGACTGTCAAGAGTTCAAAATTCTTTTAAATAATCATGTTGTAGTTGAAATGCATCTTATTTAAGCTCATTTTCATGGTCATTGTGCACCATGTCAACCTCAACTTGTTTTATTAGGAATTATTTAGTCTCAACACCAGATATAACCTCAATATAGTTAAATGAAATATGGTCACCTTATTGAAACACACCATCAAGACTATCTTATATAACCTCCTATTTGGAAATGTATTTGCATTTCTCCTACCCAAAAGGAGCACTAATGGAAATATCCTCATCAATTTCACTTGAATAATATTCTTTGGATGTAAGTACAACTCTTTATTATTCACTAACCTCACATAAGATATGTTCCTCTTAAAAAAGGGATGTAGTGGGAGGGTGATGAGTAGGTTCATAAGTTGGAGATGGAATATGAGGTATGATGGATGGCTCATTAATGGGCATAGGGATCTAGGGGATAATCTTGGAACTTGAAACCATGGATATGGAGGATCCTTTAAGGAAATATTGGAGAGATAGAAAATTGAGTTGAGAAATAGAAGGGGTACCTTTTTCAACAAGAAATCCATTCCCATCATAGCCTTATTAAGGCTCTTAAATAGATGAAAATTAATTTTCACACTTCTCAATTAGAGTCTCATTATTATTTTGAATACACTCTTAGATAGATCTCTAAGATGGATGAGATAAAATTTCTTGGGGAGAGGGAAATGGTGATTGATTAGGTATAAATCTCTCTTTGTCTTCAAATTCTTTATTTTGTCTTGATTCAAGTCCTTTCATCTTCAACTCTAGATATTTTATTTTCCTATCTAGAGTCTCTTACAATAACTTATCTTGGAGGTTTTTATTGGCTTCATGAAAATAAGGAACATAAGAGGGCTACTATAAGGTACAATAAGACTCTTGGGGAGATATGATAGAGAATTTAATAGGTTTATATTCTTATTTTAATTTAACTCCCTAATCTATACTTGTTTCACCTTGCCCATTACATGACTTCACCACTTGGTTCTATCTTGTAATCTTAAAAGACTTCTTAGGGGGTTCTTGAGGAAGAGAAGTGGAATCTTGGATTGAATCAATAGGATGCTTAATATTAACCTCATTATATTTTTGAATACTCTCTTATATTGAATTTTAATAAGGGAAGGTTTGAGAAACACATAAAGGACTTGGATCACTTGAAAGTTCACTTGAACTAGTCTCTTGGGGAAGAATGGATGACATATATAAGGGTTGAGGTAGAGTATATGAAGACACATAAGGATGATGGAGTTGGACTTGTTGTTCTTCATGGTTACTAACATTATCTTAATTTAATTTAATGAGACCACTCACATCCATCATCTCACTTGAGAATCTTTACCAATTTTCTCTCTTAATAGGTGCCCATTATTCTTTCAATAGCTATAATGAATCTCTCGTGTCATAAATGTGATTATTAATGATATATTGAACATATTCCATTTATGTATGAATGTATATCATGTACCTCTCATATCCTAAGAGAGTTTGTTAGATCTTGAAATAGATTGGTTTGATAAGTGATTATGTTGGCTAGGAACATCATGAGCTTAAGAAGGCTAGTCATATGAGTAGTATGACTCATGACAAGGTTGATAAGAATCATAGGACTTATATGGATCATAGTGAGGTTAATAAATCTCATCATAGGATTGAAACAAAATACTATATGTTTGAGGATCATCACCAACATGCATGAAATTAAACCCTACTTCAAATTCAGCCACAACAACCTCATCAATAAAATGAAATGAATAACAACTTATTTTGAATAGTTGACAGTTCTACTTGAACTAGTTGATAATGAATAGAGTTTCCATTGGTTTTTCTAATGCCTCCAAAGGCTAGTAATTAAAATAAAAAAACCAAGAATTATTACATAAATTTGGACCTTAATCCCATTGGGTGTGCCAAAACTATTACCAATAAAATTTTCACCCTTTGGAAGGTAGTTCAAGCCTTCAAAATTTGATGAAACATAAAAACACCTCAAGGTTTTGGGTGCCTTATTAGAGAGGTAAATTTCTAGGTTAAATGGAGCTAATATAATACTTGATAAGAAAAATAAGGGAACCCTACTCTAATGGAGTGATGCACCAAAGATAAACTAATCACTATTAACCAACTGTAATTACACTTTAAACAAGATACTAACCCACATATGACACTAATCCAAATCTATGTCTCTAAATTGATATTTCTCATGAAGATTTATTAATAAAGATTGAGCTAAGAGGACTATTCAAGAGGTCATGATATGAAACTAATGAAAGACAATTCACTAAACCCCTAGATACTCCATTTGAACACTTCAAGAGACGTACAAAAAGGATTCTAAATTGAACATGAATGTTAAAAAAGGACAAGCATGCCAAGGAAATAAACCTATCACTTGGAAAGATAAACTAATAAATAATTTATATTGAAACTAGTCCATGGATGAGGTAAAACTAATTTATTTTTCATTGGTCAAAGTCTGCAAATGGGTAGGGTTTCACCATACCTAGGTGGAGGATACAAACTTAGCCAATTAAGGCTCAATATGTAGAGAAAGTGAGAGAAAAAGAAGATAAGGGAATATGAGAGAGATATTACCAGTGTCACATGAGTTAAAATTAATAAAATAGGTATGAAACTACTCCATAAAGTATTATAATATAAGTGTACTCTCCTAAAGATGTTCTTTTACTCCAAATGACATGGAAGTTTCAAACCTTGCTTGACACATTACCTAGCTCTACAAAACTACCTTTTACTTTGGCTTATGGAATGAAAAGTGGAATTATTGATGTTCATATCATTTTGAGTTATATATTTTATTTTATCTTGACACATCTCAAATTATATATTTAGGTTCTGTTTGACACATCATTATCTTGTTAGGTGTCTACAAGTTTCTTCACATCACTAGGCCAATCTTGCTTACAAGCATCAAAATTTTAATTAATATCCTCCAGTTCATACTCTCTCCATGTATGGCTTACTAAAATCATACCAAACCTATAAAAACTCATTCTAAGGTCTTAAACTACACTAAATAATTCATTTTGCACCAAAAGTTCCATTTTGGCCTCATGCCTTATAACCATAAAATCATGTAAACCTCCTTGGGTAGAGAAGTGTATGAATGGTAATGAGAAAATGAAGGAATATTTTATGATTTTTTATGGACTTATATCTCCATTCCAAGTTTTATGTCTTGAGATTGAGAGGAAGTACCTTTTTCTACCTTTCTCTCTCCATAATTAGGCATCCTTGCCTAGAAATTGACTTTTGTCCCAAAAACACTCCAAAACATGTGAAACTTAGAAAAATAATTGATTAATTTTTTTCATTTCCAACCTCCATGTCAAATTTTGGCTTCTAAGACCCTATATAGATGGGTCAACCATGAAATGGTCAAAAACCCTAATCTAGTCACTTGTGTAATCACGGGAGATAGTTTGAGTGTTTTGTAATATTTTTTTGGGTTTTGAGACTTTGAATGAGTTTTTTTAGGTCTTTAAAATCCTAAATAAACTCAATATTCTGAATTGAGGTATATTATACTACATTTTAGGCCCACACATAAGCCTTTTATCTTGAAAAATAATGCATTCTCACCTTCTTGGACAACTTGACAACTTACAGAGATAATATATCTCTGCATAATACTTGAATGGATGTGTGGAAGTTCATATAAATTTTTTAAATCATTTTTAGGCCTTTTACCCTTATTTATAATTAGATATACATCCTTAACCTTCATAAAATCACTTATAATTATGTATTTTGAGTAATTTTATTCAATTATACCTTGAAGTGTACCATCAAGTACATTATATATGTGTCCATGAGAATTGGTAAAGTCATATAAGTCATTATGAGGTTGATTGAATCCATTTTAATCTATTATGTTCATCTTCTCTCTCATCAGGTCAAATTTGGTCTTCTATGTAGCCTAAAACCAATTTATAATCTTAGAAATGGTTCATAAATACTAGAGATTATTTCTCTCTCCTAATTCTAAAAGATGTAATTAAGGAGGCACCTAGAACACCTCTTAACAAAATTTAGACCCATGCACTTTTTAAAACAATATGTGAGCATGTTTAAGAGACCTTTAAGCTAGTAGACCATTTGTTTATGAAGTCTAGAGAGATGAGGTTTGTAGGAGGTCATATTGAGTTTGTATTTTACTATGAATACTTTAGAAAGATAAATTATAACCATATTAACTTTTTTCCATAGTTATCCAACCATTTCCATTTATTCAACCCTATTTTAGCCTTCATCAAGTCAAGCTAGGGTTCTTGAGTAAGTTAATGCTAATAACCCTAGTTGACTATTATTTGAGACTTTTCCTTTGTTGAATGGTATAGAACTTCATGTAATTATTATTTATTTTTATAAACATCTCCATATAGTCTTATATTTTTACCTTACCTTCATATATGCTTCCATCTCAAAAATGCTCCCACACAGGGCCGTGTATTTTGTCTAGGCTTAATAATCCTAGAAGGAAAATTGTTATCAATCATAGTTTGGACTTGATGTCTTAAAAAATATGTTTATAATAAAAATGGTTACATAAATACATTTTATAATTCTAATTAAAACTTCATGCCACTATCAAACATTATTTCTTCCCTTGCTAAGTGGATGAATCACTAAGTTGGCTTGTAAAGTCCATGTTTGGGCCTATAAGCTTCAATGTTCCTTGTTTCAATTACTATACATGATCTCCTCAATGTTTATTTTGATCTAAAATTAAATTTAATTAATTTAATTTTTATATTTATCTAATTTCAATCTAATGAATATGTTTTCATTCCAACAACATTGTTCAAAGCAATCTTCTCAATAGGTTATTGTAGGTGACTATTTGAGAAGTTTGACATGAGATTAAGACTAATATTCTCACTTCATCATGGAATACTGAAGTAACTCTTACCATAATTAAATTTTAATTCCAATATCTTTAAATTTTTATTTACCTATAAATTGCATTTTCAAACCCTTGATTTATTTCCCTCACATGTATACCTATGTAGGAACATTAGATTTGTGAACTCAGTCTTATCAATTTTATTAACTCTAATTTTACCTTAGAAATACTCATATTATCTTATATATTTATTAATTTTATCATATCCACATATTTATTGAGTAAACTTATACATAAATTCTTTTCATTTGATCTTTGGTTTAAGTTCAAAATGAAGACGTGCAGGTTTGAACCTGTAAGTTTGGCTTTTGCTTAGGTGACTAATAGAGCACCTCATTTATATATTTAGACTTAGATATTTTAATACTAATTTTATTTTCTTATTCCACTCTCTCAATATCCTTATGTAATTCTAACAAAGCATTATTCCATTTTTAAATATGTCCATTTGGTTTGTGTAGACCATATGCATAGTCAACTTATGCAAGTTCTATGTAGGAGAGTTGGAGTTAATGAGTAAATTAATGCATAATAATGATATTAAATAGGAAAAAATAGTTTAAAATTAATTTATATGATTCTATGATACACTTTTCCATGGTTTGAACACCTTAATATAAATCTTAGGCTTCATGGATATTCACCTACTGGTCTACAGACCTGTGGGTGAGTGAAACTTGTCCAAATCCATTGTTGGATTGTAACTTGATTTCAAAAAAAATTATTGAGTTATAAAATGCTCAAAAATTTCTTCCTGATATGTTATCATATTTATTTATTTACAATTTGACCAAACTAAGCATTCAAACTTGCAGAAGACTACATAACATAGACCATGTCTCCAAAGAGAAAAACACTTGAAGAATGCTTATAAGAATCACATTCCAAGGGATATTAAATGAGTATTATTAATTTTAGTAATATTTCATGGAATATAAGGCACTTTTAACTCTTTAAGTTGATAAATGTCTCAAACCAACTAGAAACACACTTGCAACTGAGTGATATGCTCACATACTTGAGACACTTTTCCTTTTGTTGAATACAATTCATGGAAATGAATTGGATGATTAAACCACCATGGAAAATATATGTTTTACATATGAAAACTTACCTCAAAACCATTATTCTCCATATAATTATGTAGTGGATAATTAGAGGCAAGATTAGACCCTACTTGGATGGACAAGGCATAGTGACATGCTATCACTCTTAGCAATTGTTCATAAATAAAGGGGAATAAATATAAAAAAATAATTCCACTAATTTCAATATCATTAAGACCCCTAAAAATTTCCAAAGTTCTAGCTCCTAACTCTCTCTCTCTCTCTCTCTCTCTCTCCCCTAGCCCTACCATCCACTTGAAGTTTTCCTTTTTGAGCTTATGAAGGCAACAATGAAGGAGAGAAAATGTTTAAAGAATTTATAAGACTTTAAACTTGGTCCAAATATTTAAAATTATCATAAGAATCCCAAGGGACACTCTGAAACCACTTTTACCTTCAAAATCATATAAGTTACCAAAACTACTTGTAAAATGGCATTTTGCTTAGTTTAGGCATTTAACTATAGGTTTTATCAGTCTATGACCATATATGAACATTATCTAACATTAGATACTTTTTATAACCTTATTAAAACATTTTCCTATGAATATGGTATGTAAAACTCCACAAAATAGGCCAAAAGGTGGCCAAAATGCCATTTTAGCATATAAGAACATGATAAAAGGTTAATACATGATAATATGACCTTAAATGCACTTTATCAACCTTTTATAATGACTCTAAACTATATCAATAATTTTACCATGTTTTAAAACATTAAGACCTTATAAATGACTATTAGGACTAGACAAGTACACATGAGACCAAACCTTGGACCAAGCTAAGAAGTGACTAATGTGACCATATGAAGACTATTTATGACCATTTAATACCATGACAAGACCACATATAAGTTTTTATAATACTATGAAGGTTTTTAACATAATGGGTTGACCAATTTTGACTTTGGGTCAAAATTTGGTCAACATATCCCATTACTGATATGGAAGAGGTGGATTTAGATCAACAGACTCTAGAGGAGTAACAAGATGCACATGGAAAAATGGCATAGGTAGATCAAAGATGAGCTCATTACGAGAATAAATTTCATGATAAGATTTAGGCTAAGTTAAAAGTTAAAAAAAAATTAGAAATCTCAATTCTTGTAACATGTGAAGGCCCAAGAAGAAGTTGTCAAGATTCTTACAGATCAAGAGATGTAAGTAGAAACTACCCACTAATGACAAGAAACAAAACCAATAGCTCTAGATGAAGGCCATAGAAAGGAGGTTGAGTCTACTAAAGAGACCATACTAGATGAATTATCCATAAAATGGAAGAACAAGAAAAGATGCAACAATAATAAGTAATTCACGCTACCACCTAGACAAAGAAACAAACCAATGAGGTAATGACACAAGCTAAATAAGTAGTTGAATGATAATGTGTAACATGGGCACCTAAAGCCATGATAATATAGACATGTACCCAAGACATGCAGAATCCCGTAGATAAGGTAGTAGTCACATAAGGTCAACCCATCATAGTAGCATCATAGGGTGAAAAGGTTGTGGAGAATTTATGGGACTAATGGAAGGTTGTGGATACTCAAGTGCAAGGTCTACAAATAGGAATTTTGAGTCTTAAAATTTTAGATTTCCCTATGCTATCCATATAGAGGACCATTTTCTCATTTCCCCTTAATCTACTTTAGCATCTTCCAACCAGTACATCAACAACTACTTTGGCCATGGTTCTACCAACCACCACAACATCTCTAGATGTTTCACAACTTTATTTATACAAAATGGTGGAAGGGGTAGCTATATTTTAGGATACCATTACATACATAGTGGTCTCCTTAAAAAAGGGTTATGTAATTGTGTAACAATAACACTAAGCTTCACTATTAAATCAATAATGTCAATGACCTCATTAAATATTCATACCCATCTATAAGAAAGAAAATTTTAGTAGTAGAATTCTTTTAGCTCTTAAGAAAATTTTATTGTTGGTTCTATAGCTTACCCAAGATTAGTAGAACATTCAGCATTTAGCCAACCTCTCATTACAAGGATATGCCATTAAATCATAAACTAGAGTCACATAAAACTTCTTGAGGCATATCAATTGGATATCATAGTTGCGCTAGGCCAAGCCATGTATTAGCTTAGAAGATGCTTGATTAGAGACAATAGTTGGATATGATGTGAAGCAATGTTCATATTGACTTTGGTAATGATTCTAATTTATGGGATACTTTTTAGGATCCATATTCCACTTCCACAAGTCTATATGTAGAGTTGTAGGCTTCTCTTTAATATTTGTACTCTATTATGTAGTAGTTCCAAACTTGGAAAAATCAAATGTTATGAAACACTTTTATAGGGGTGAAAAAATAACACCATGATGAGAAACTTAAGCATATACATGGTGACATAACTAAAAAGATAATTATTGCTTAAGTTAATTTTCCTACTACAACAAATATAAAAATTCACCAATTGATTTATTCTCAAGCTCCTCTACAAGAATTAATGCATAGTACACTAGAGTTTTTACTTGTTTGGAAGTCTTATAAGACTAACTTGGCTAATCAGATAGTTCTTTGGATACCTTGGTATATGATACTTAATTCATTCCCCCCAGCTAGTTATAAAATAATCCTATACAATAGAAGGTTTCCATTATAGGTTCCTCATAACAAGCCTCATCAACATCACTACCTTCTAGTTTTATAGCACCATAGATGCCTCCACCATCTAGTTAGTTAAATGTAGGTGGGAATTTTTTGAAATTTTACTCTTCAGTTTTGTTATAGGTTGGTTCATACTCTATTTTAGTGATATGATGGTTTAATACCCACAAGAGAAACCTTCTTATTTTAGCTTATCTATTAAAAACCTAAAAGGGAAGTAGGATGGATTAATATTTAGTTGAAAACCCATGAGGGTGACTAAGTAGTGCACACCAAGGTGAAAATTAATCCTCAACACCTTGAGTGATCTATGATGTTTATGATTCCAACCTATCTTTTGTGTATACCTACCTCTATGACATTTTTTTGGGATGAGATAATAGTTTAAGTCTGGGAAATTATTAACAGGTGAATGTGATAACAAAACCACTTCATCAAATATAATTTCCACGTGGACATAATTATAATTTATTTCTATTTTATATTTGTTCTACATTGTTTCATGGTTAATATATTTTGTCATTGTTGGCATTATAAGGAAACCAAATATGGGTTGTCATGTATGTGTGCTAAAGATGGATTTAAAGATTAATAATGATGACAACATGTAATATATTTATCCATTTAGTTTGTATTAGAATGGGTTCATCACATGGTAATAGAATAGGTTTGATTTCATAATTTATAGTTTATTGTATAGTATTTTTATCACATTAAAAAATATTGTAATAGAGTTCTTTGCTTAGATTATATGCATCCATATTTATGATCAATGTTTCCATTGTTATAAATAAGTATGAATCAAACTTAATCAAATATTGAATATGATTTCCTTGTGTGTTATTTTGTGAGTTATAAAATTCTATGTATAATAATGCATGTTATGTTATATTCATTTATTATAATTTTTGTTACAATTTGACTAGAACTATTTATTTCATAAGCATATTCATATAAGTTAAATATCTATGATTTCAATCTAGATGTGTAAAAACCCTATCTATCTATAAGTTCTTATAAGTTATCCCTTAGATCGTAAGGCTATCCCTATAATTAGCATGTTTTGGTAAAACCTAAGAACCACTACTAATAATTCTACTAGTAGTTTACAAGTTATTGAGAAGCTTGCGTAGGTGGTTGTAGGTGTGTGAAGTCCTAAAAGAGTGTGAGGGTGTTTTTGAGAGACTTAATTTTTTTTTCTATTATAGTTTATGAAAGAGGATCTCTCCAAATATTGGTAAGATATGGCACATAATATAAGGGTATGTGAGATGGGTGAGTCAAAAGAGATGTTGAAATTAGTCTATACAATGATGGACATGATGGGAAAGAATACATAAGATGATGAATGTGTAGCTAAGTGTGATGGCAATGGGAATGAATTTATGGTAGGGTTTTTATACCTATAAGCATGGATAGATGATTTGGATAGATTACATGCAATAAAAGGAAAAGAAACTAGTAGATGAAAGAGATTAGCCAAGGTTGTGTTGGAGAGAAAAGGTAAATCTCTCAATGATATTTTCTTATTTTGTGGAAAATAAAATATGTAGTAGCTCATGACTTGGATAGTTGATCTTAAATTTTATTTTGTGGATGAGAACATGTTGAACCCATGATGGTGAAGGCTACATGCAATCAGTTGAATGGACTTATATAAATATATTGGAAATATATCTAAGTGAGGAGATAAAGTAAAGGTAAGAGGAAAGTTTTTAAATTAGAACATATGGTTTCCAAGATGTTTTTTTGATTTGTGTACCCATAATTATAGCCAACATAATTGAAGAATCTTCATGTGAAGAGAATTGAAGTTTCTGTGAGAATAATATATCCAAGTGGGGAAATATGAATTAGGAGATATCATGTGAGTATCCAAAGACTACTTTGAGAAGTATCATTGAGATTCATAGGTGCACTGATGAGTAGGTCATCTTAGAAGGTAATAAGGTGAGGCTTATATATGTAAAGATTAATGATAATTTTAAGAATAATGGTGTGTATGAGATTTGTGAGTAGCCCATAGGTTAATAAATCCTAGTTAAGGATGATGGATAAGTGGTACATTATCCACTGGAAGATGGATACCCATTGTGTGATGATGGGCAAATGGTTTTAAAGACCCATGAGTAGGTAAATTCTAATATTTCATTAGTTTATGATGAAAATGAGATTTTTAACTCTATTTTTTATGGTACTAGGTTTAAGGACAACCAATGCATGACATATGTTTTTATGAATGAATATTGAAATCATGTAGAGTTACACATGAATGAAGAGAGCAACCAAGAGGATTTTCAAGTTTCCATGGTGAAAGCATTGGATATGGAGTTTGTGTAAGGTAGTGCATACCTAAAGGATATAATGAAGATTAATTCATCCAATAGAGTTAAAAATAGAGGTATAGTTTAGGATAGGATAAACTTGGAGGTGGCTAATATGGTGCTTTTGATATCTCATTGTGAGATTGAAAAGAATGAGAAACTTGTTAGCATTAGCAAAGGGTTGGGTAACATGTCTTTAGATCATGATGAGATGGTGTATGAGATGAATGAGGGAAATATTATTTTTATTGATATGTTTGGTATTGTGTAGGTCCATCTATGGATAATATCTCAAAGATCAAGACTGTGTGTAATAGTCCAACATGTTCCTTGGTATGAGAGATAGAGGAAGAAGCTAACCAAGAGACTGATATGGTAGTAATAGATGAGTTGGTTGGTGATGATATTACAGCCATGGCTGAGTGTATTCAAGCCTTTATTGAGAAGAGAACATGATAGATTATGGGAACAAGTTTTTTCTCAAAGAGATACATAGGTGAAGGCTTAATTTTATCCAATTAAAGATTAAAATTAGCTGAAATTTATTAGTGAGAGCTTTGAGAATCCAAATCTTGACATTAAACAAGCTTGCAGTGGGATGATGGATACATTAGAGTAGATAAGTGAGATATTAGATCAATTATGTGATCTTTTAGGTATGAATATTGAGTTTCTTATGCTCACCAAGTGGAACAAGTTGCTAATGTGTATGGAAGTCCAAACATGTGAAGAAGAATCTAAATTTTTGGTTGAGATAGAGAGATTGCTTGTCATAGAATGGTGGATAGTGAAAGATGATAAGGTAAGGATCATTTTTGAGGTGATTTTAGATGATATGGGCTATAATTTGGATGCCCAAGTGTATCTATATTTATTTTTGTTGATATTAAGAGTACTAGGTGAGATTGCATCTATGAGAGATCAAATATAAACATGGATATGTGATGGTATAAAGGATCTAATAACTAGTTGGATAATATGCAAATAAATCTAAGTGGGATTTATGTGGTGGTAAATGGATGAAAGTGGGTTTCATCCCACATGTGATTTGAATGGAATATTGATATGCCTTTGGAAGAGGAATACAAATGATGATGGGTCTAATCACATAAAGGAGAGAGATTGTGGTGAGTTGACTACCACAAAGAGAGGGAGAAAGAGAATAAATTACAATAGAACATTTTTGAAACTATTAATTAGGAGCTAAAAATGGCATATTTATAAAAAAATCAATTGAAATACTTGATGTGTTAGAAGGAGATGCCATGGTCACTTTACCTCATGACCAAAAGAGTAGATTTGGTACTTATCCCATCCATGTGATCTGGAGCTCACATTTTTGAACCTCGAGTGTTTGATGTAGGAGCATCCAAGGTCTTGAACAATATTGTATCACCAAAAATAGAGTGCAATTTCATTTTTATTATTTACTTTCCATTTTGGTTGTGTTTACTTTATGGGATGAAGTTTCTTGATTTTCATGCCGATTAATCTTGGCATGCTCTTAGTGACATCACATTTATACATTCATTATCATATTTGAAAATGGTTAGTTAAATTGGTGGTTGAAATCAAATAGTTCATTTGTTTTTTAGGCTTGTAATTGAAATCAAACATCTCTAGGTCCAATAGGTCTTGGTTGGAAAATTTGCATTCTTTAGTGTTAATCAGATATTGAATGCATGATTATGTCTTATTTTCAAATTGATTATATTGACAATTTTAATTAATAATAAATTAATTTATTAGGTCTATAAATTATCAAATATTGTTTTTAAGTTATAATTAATAATATATCCCTTATTAGGTTTATCGATGGTGTGGTCAAACTTGCCTTTATTAATCAAATTTTTGGTGATCGATTAGGTCATGAGTTTGTCTTGTGATCTTCACCTATGACAATCAAGTTCTATTCCATAAATAAAAATATAATGTGGGTTTCATGAATTTTATGTGCTATCCATATTTTTAAAACCCACATGTGTCTCAGTGAGTAGTGTTTGGAGCTTACAATGTCTATCAAGATTATTATCTTGATTAATTATCTCAATAACCTAGTACTTGGTGTTTAATGTTATTTAGATTTGACAACATAACCGGTTCAAGCAACATTATAACCATTTACTCATAAGGTTATGTAGAGGTGGATATATTGATTAGGTTAGTAGAGTTGTGAATGATATAATACAATGTTATCTAGGAAATAAATCTTGACCACATGAGGAAATTTCCAAAAATTATATTCAAAGATTCAAAGACCAAAATGATATATCAATAAATAATAGTTTTAATAGTGATATGAGGAGAAATACAACCTAGTTGGGTCTTAAACTTGGAAATATTATTTCTTAATTGTAATTGGGAATGTAAATCTTGACTAGGTTGTGGCCAATTTAAAACTTATTTGGTGCCTTTCTAAATCGAAATTTGGTATTATTATTATAAAGTATCCCCAAAAGCCTGAGCATAACTACCTAAGTTAATATAAAAGTATTTTGATCATTTTTTATGTCATTTGACTAAATAAAACACTTGGGTGTAAGGTCAAATGCTTGTGGGATTTGATGAGATGTTAGGGAAAGATAAAATGTCATCCCTTTTCATCCTTATAAGCATAATGCCCTTCTATTTTGAGGGTTTATTGGTGATTGAGTGAAAAGAGACTAGAACTACATTGTTTTGATTTCTTTAGTTTACAAAAAATGTATTACTACCAATTTGAAGGCATTGTTTTTTAGTAGAACCAGAGGGTGTCTATAATTTTTCCTCCATGTTTTAAAAATAAAAAAATCCTAGTTGTGTCATGAATCTAATTTAAATTTCATTATGTTAAAGTGATGAATAGAATCTATGTTGGTTATTGATAAATTATTTGAAGAAATGACTATGCATCCATTTGAATTATGTAAACCTCTACAAAAAAATTATTAGATGCATATTTTAATTAATCTCCCCCTCCTCATGCATTAAATAAAGAGATATGGGATTTTAATCCAATATAATCATGAATACCTTATATGGAGCTTCCATTAGATTGGCAAATTATCTCCTTAGAGGATCTGATAATACAATGAGAGGGGTTAGTTTTGAAACTACATGTACTATTACCTTTTGATCATTATTGTTATCATTTTACCTTACCTTGTATTGTGGCTTTCTTGAATTATTTTTATTTGTTGCATACTTAAGCTTATGCATTGAAAATAATTTGAATTCCCTTTCTTTAATTATATGACACAAATCTATGAACGAGAGAATATTCTTAACATGATAGACTTGTTTAGGGGTGAAAGCAAGCTCTACTTGAATATATCCTATAATTCTCTATCTACCTTAGGACTTGTAATTTTAGATAACATCATATTTTACCTTAAGACATATTATGTGATAGGCTCATTATATTTCTATTTGATTTAAGAAATTTGAGCATATGAAATATTCTCACTCATATTGATTGAAAATTATGCTAGAAACATATAGTTTGAGGGATTTAACACATGGAATTTATATCATATAGTGTAATCTTGGGTGCCATAAAAACTATAAGTATAGGATATATTTATATGTGTTATGCCAAAAAAGTGTGCAATAATGTGTGAGAATAAATCACCTAACTATATTTCCAATCACCTTGCTCCAAATGTAAAACCTTAGTTTACTGAGATTGAATATTATGCATAAGGGTTTGCACATCAATAAAATAAGAATGTGTGTTAACCAAAGGTAGTGTTATCAAGTACTGAGTAGGAATTTCAATATTAATATGTGAATATCCCTAAGTTTCCCCCATAATAAATGTTGGTACAATTTTTGTCCATGGAACCCAGAATATTAGAAGTCTCAAATGATTATTCCATGCTTTAATTTTTTATGTCCAAAAGGGTTTATGAAATTTTAGGATAATCAAGAGGTTGTTCAAGGATTATTTCACAAAACCTCTTAATAGATTAAACTTTATTAAACTCTATTTGTTCATAACTTATAGGTGGGAGTAAATATTGGTGTGCATCTTGAGGACCAAGGTTATCTTGATCATATTACTCATGCTCTAAATTAGTGTTAAATACCTCTTCATGCTCACTTATCCATTATCATTTAAAAGTCCTGAAATACCCTTGTTATTATCTATGTTATGTACTTTATCATAATAAATTTGATCATGCTCAATTGGAATACCACTTAATATAGCACTTCATCTAAGAGAAGTATAAATTTTTTTCTTAGATTTCATAAAATAATAAATAACTTAAAATATTTATGAAAATAAAGAATTTATCAAATATGAAATCATAAAACAAAAAATATAAAAAACAAAAATAAGCATATAAACCCTAGAAACATCTATGGTCGAAATGTTTCAACATTCAATGAATAGATATGTTCACTAATATGTTCTATCAATTTTGATAAATTAAGAAACTAATTACCTAAATGTGTCTAACTATTATGTAAAATCAAAATTTAAAGATATGAAAAAAATGACAAAATATTATTTTGAACTTACTATATTTAGAATTATTCTAAAAGAGGAAATGAAAAATAAATACAACTTAGTTGGAAATTTGATAATACAAGACTTAGATTAAAATTATAAAATATTTGTGTGGATGTGTTGACTGACTACAAATCAAGAAGAGGGTTTCGATCACTCTTTGTAAAAAACCATTATAATAATATAGGGGTGTGGAGTGTGTTGATATTAAGATGCACTGCTATCTTGTAGGGTTATAAATCTATAAAAATTCTAACCTGTGCACCTTCACCTATTGATTGTGTATGAGAATAGATCTATCTACTTTACTTCAAACTCTAATGTATGCCTTATTCAATTGTAAACTCTATATTGATAGGTAATAATAAATGAATGGAAAAAAATAAAAAAGGTGTTGGCAATTAAAGTTGTGATATAAATCAATACCCATTTTGTTGAGTGCTAAATACTTACCAATACTCCAAATAGGGATCAAAATCCATGTAGTTATCCCATGCTAGAGTCATGGGTGTGAAATATTGGTGTAATACTATATGTTTTTGAAATTTTTGTGTTTTTAAGTTCTTCAAATATGAATTATGACCTTTTAAGTGTATTAAAACTTCATATTAGGGTTACTAGGTTGTTTATATTCATAGTTGGGAGAAATAGGGAATTTACTCTCAATTTATGATTACAATTTTGTTATTTTTTAATGTGTGAACCTCTTGTGTGAAAAGTGGTTTGAAATGTGACTTTATAGTGATATTTAAGGAATTCTTTGAGATGGGGATTTATAAACATGTAGCATAACCCATTAAATGAATTTGAAATTGATAAACAAGTTGTTATTTGGTAGGAATATGTGACTACAGGAACTAAATAGGACCTAGGAGTGGTATAGTCCAAATGGTGCATTGTTATTCTAGAAGAAAATACAGATAATTTGAGAATATGTATCAATCAGAGAATAAGATTGATCTATTTTGAATGAGGAATAGGGACATTATGAGATCATTATTTGCTTGTAGTAATGGGTCATCGACATATAAAGTGAAGAAAAAGTGGTCTAAAGACTATGGAATGAGGCATGAGTAAGTGCATAAAAAGTGGCCAAACATACACATTTTAACTTAAATGTTAGTTTATGTATCTATAAATAAAAAAGAGAATATTCTCATGATAGTTATTAATAAATATTTTTATTTTTACTACATTATAAATAGTATAAAATCATTTTAAATAGTTTAAATATTTATATTTCTAACATATCCAAAGAAAGTGCTTAATTAACCTTGAATTATTGAGTTATGTACAATCAACAAAGACATGTAATAAACATAAACAATGAAATATGAGTGTGAAAAATATAGGGTAAACTAATCAAGTATATTACATGGGTCAAGGGAATGCTTTATAATTTTTAGAGTATGCATTTCCAGTATTAAAATATTATAATATTTAAATAACAAAGAATATCACAACTTTAATTGTAAGTAGAAATATTGTACACTACCACTTTCATGAAGCCTGAGTTTCCAAGCATAATTATATTTTATCATGTTTCCAATACTATAAAAACTAATAAAATGAAAAAAATACCAATTAAGTACTTTTCCATCAAGTAAATAACTACTCAAAATCTTCAAACATAGCCCTAACTCAATAATGCAATATGTGTTTACATGGACATGGAAAAATAAGGGTCAATGTATCCCATTTATTGTTATAATTATTAAGGTCCTTCATAGAAAAATATGAATGAAATGGTACACAATTTATAACTCTAGTTAATACATCAAAAAGGTTCTTCAATATGTAAAATAATAAATGTTATAATTTAAGCTCAAAACAATAAAACATGTAAGCCGAGCATTCACTTATAAAATTGGGTATTGAGTTGTGCCCTTAAATAAGGTTTTATTGAAAAATAATAAATCAAATTTATTTATAGATAAATTACATACATAGAGTGAGTAGAAAAAGGTTAAGAAGTCATTCAAGGATCATAAGTATGCTATATATACATCTAATTAAATATCAAACACAATATAATAATGATAAACCCATATAATAAATAGTATTGCCTCTTAAGTATTTTACATTATAGAGTTTTTTACATATATAAATTCAAGTGTGAAATAATGTAAGTGCAAACTACAAGATCACATAAGAAACTACAATCCAATGTATATCATCAAAGTAATAGGTTTACCTTCCTTATATCAACACTAAAATTATGATACAATAATTATAATGCAATCACTTTAATAGGTATCTTAGTGAACATTCCATTTAAAGGAAATTTATTTTCACGTTGTTTCATAACAATAGTATATGTATGGTTAAACCCAATAAATAAGAGAATGTTTATAAAAAATTGATATATTTTAGGTACTCTGAATGAAAGAACATTGATGAAAATCAATATTTATTTCCAACACAAATCAAAGTTTCATTAAAATCTATGAAAATGAATTTTGTACATACATTTTAACACTTTTAAGCATGATTTAAATATTTGCCTAAGATATAATATTTAATACAAAGAGTGTATATAATATGATATAAATAATAACCAATATTCATTTATTTATGATTAAAAATAATAGTTGTGTATGGTAGGACACAAACACAAATTTTACTTCATGAAACACATAACAAAGCAAACCCATTGTATACACATAATAATTTCAAACTTTATCAATTATTGATGCTTTATCTATTGTAGGAACTTGTCGAGTCTTAATCTCTCTAAGTGCATGCCTTAAATGGTGCATTGAGAAAGGGGTGGGTATACCATTGGTTCTTCACAAGATTTTTGTCCCTTTATTACCACTTGTTATCTACACAACCATATCATAAAACACTCCACTAAGCTTTATCTCCTCCTTTTCACCCTCCTCTAGTCATTTTTTGCCTTCAATAGCTTTTCCCTATCCTAAAAACCCTTTCTAATGGTTTAAAATACACTATCAACCCCATCATCATTGTAATATAATTGATAAAACTCATTTAGGGTCTTGGTCATCCCCTAGATGACCTAAACTAAGACCTAATTTATGTTTGTCAATACTGATATAAAGTCAAGCTTATCTTATGGAGAAGTCTTTTGGATGCAAAAATATGTTGTGTAGCCTATAACTAACTCTTCATTATTATCCTTACATACCACAACAACCTATTGTGAAGCACCTTGGCCAAGGGAGATATTGAGGCTCGATGAGTTTGTCTTCAAAGGTAAGTATTCCTAAGTTTGTTCCTCCTTTGTAAGAGTAGATATATTTGCATTTGTACTTCTCTCCCATACATTATGATTTCATATACATTGATGTGAGTATATATCTTTTATGCACGTTTAATTTTATGTTTATTACCCCTATTTTGTGCCAAAATATTTGGTGAGAACTATATTAGACTTTACTTTACTCGTCATTTACATTGTGACTATGAAAACATAGGACCTAGCTAGGGTTATTACATAGTTTTTCTTGACTAGAGGTTTTGGAACCCTACCTAGTGATATTATTGTGGTAAGAGATCCCTTGGTTAGTGTTAGTAATTTTTACCTGTCAAGGCCAAATTACTACCCTACCATCTAAAACTTCACAAAATAGTCAATTATCTTTTGAAGCTGGTCAAAATGGTCTTATATGGTCAAAAATGTCAAAAGTATAAAAAATGGTTTAAAAGGTCATTAAATTGTCTCAAGGAGCTTTAAATATGTTAAAAAGGGTAATTTTATCTAAATTATAAAAATTTAGATTATAAAAACATCATTTGGTATGCCAAATAGCCCCAAATTAGCTCCCAAATGACATATTTGATATTATTATTAATATCCATATATTTGAAATTTTAAAAAAAATGCTATTTCATGCAAAGAAAGTTTTCAACGCACAAATGAAATTCTTGAAAAATAAAATAAAATTAAACAATTCTTGAAAAATATTGTATTAACTTTGAATAAAAGAAATTTGATATCAAGATGAGTCCCACTTCAAGAAGCAGAAGCATGCAAGTGGAGTTAGTTAAGGTTGACTTGTCAAAGCTTGTTTCTTAATTTCCATGCAAGGGGAATCTTTTCTTGTTACAACTCAACTTTAAAGAAGCTCAAGTGGAGTTATCTTTTGAAAAATGACATAGTATTTTTGGAAAGGATATTTATTTTTATCAAACTTGGGCCCACCATTCTTTTCAACACCAAGATTTAGATATCATCATGCAATTTTTATGGAATTAAGGATTTAATGAATAAATTATTGTAAAAATGAGTTAGTCTTTAGTTGATTCCACCAAGACTAACCCTTATCTCCTCCCATTTCTTGTTTCAATTCCAAAACTAAAGGTTTCTTGAAAAACATAAAGAAAAGAAATATTTCAAGAATGTTGTAATTAATTTAAACTCAAAATTGAATTGAGTTCACATCCAATTGATCCTCTCATATTCTTTCAATGCCAATCTCTTAGCATTTTTTATAATGTTCTATAAAATGACCTTTTAGAAGTCATTTAAAAAAAGGATTTGATATTCAATAATAGATTCATGTAATCTTGATAGAGGAAATTGATTCTGAGTTATATATTTTTTGGGTTTTGGATGTGGATTGTATATAGTGTGTATTTGATTGTGTACTAGTAATAAGTGGGATTACATCCCCTTTGGGTAGTTCCCTTCTCCACTTATTACTTCCCATATCATTTCACCTCTCTTCCTTGTAAGTCACTTGAAGAGGAAGATCCCTTCATCTAAAATATTTATTCAAGGGTCATATATAACTCCATTTTCATTTTGATTAATAGTGCCTACTGAATATCACAACATTCAGGTGCATCACCCTATTAATATATTTTTTCCCTTCTAATTTCCCCTTTAATTTTCCCTACCATTTTTCATTTGAGAATAATAAAATAATCAGATTTAATAGATAAATATTAAGGGAACCAACCATCTCTAGAGGTTCTTCTAAACATAGAGGCACACACCCTCTAAGAAGATCCCATTGTTTCAATTGAAGTGAGGCTTTACTGCTTTTGCACATCTTCAATTAGGGTGAAACTCCAAGTTGACAATAATTTTTGGCATGCTTGATGGGACCAAAAAGAAATCCTTTGTATATCTAAAGAAGTTTGAATTTGAAGAATTTTCTATAGCATAAGATATCCATCATCATGAGAAGCTGGTTAAGTAGTCGAAGTGTACAAACAAAAAGAAATCAGAAAGTTTTGGTATGCATAAGTATTCATTTGATCAATATTATTCTAATGAGCCCCTCTATCAATTTCATCAAGTTAATGTTGTTCATAGAATCACCTTACGTAGTTCTCCTAATTATTTTTCTCCTATCTAATATAAAAGTTTTAGGGAGATAAGTTTGGAATTTGAGAAGCAAAAGGAAGAGTGTGATAGGTTGGATGAGTTCAATAGGTATCAATAGGAGCTTTAATATCAATCCTTTGTTCACCAATAACATTTAAGATACAAAGAATAATGTTTGGCCAAGCAATCCCAAGACATCAAACATATAGAGGAAAAACTATTGAGTTGGAAGATTAAAGTTACTCAATGCAACCAACCTTGTGTACCCTCTCCCATCTCCAATCAACTTCTTCCCATGTAAAACCAACCCTATTATGTTCCAAATCACTTACAAATGGTAGTCCAAGCCAAAAGAGGCTATAAGAATCCTCTAGTGATCCCATTCATTCCAATATTCCAAATTGGAAGCCCTCCTTACTATAAGAGTAGCATATACCTACTAAAAATTAGTATGTGCATCCTCAATTAGCCCCTCCTATGTTTACACAAATTGTACCTAAAACTTTTAAATCTAGCATCAAAATCTAAAGTCGTAGAACTCCTCATCATGAGATAGCTCAAAACCTTGTGAAGATCAATGATTTTGTTACTCATCATGAAGAAAAGGAAGAGATAATTCTTAAATAAATTACAACTATTAAAATCCTTAAAGGTGAAATTACTCATGAAGATACATGGCAACAATTGTACCATGTTTTTCAGGATGACATAGACAAGTTTAGCATGTCAACATTGGATGATGAAGAATGCAAACATGATGAGATCCCTCTCACTTTCTTTGATGAACTTCCTTTTTTTCTTGAGGAAGATTGTGATCAATCCATGGATTATGAGCTGAATGAGTTTCAAGAACCCATTATTGGGCATCTAGAGACTCCTGTGTTTGAGCAAGAAAGTGATGATTTTGAGGATGAATTATAAGACAATTGTCATAACTCCAACATCATACCAACCACCCTTCCTTAAGAAAGTCATGATGAAGCTAAAGATTAGTGTGTCAAGCTCCCTGATGAGATAGAAAATTTAGAGAACAACCAAGAGCCATGCCTAGAAGAACATAAGCCAAATTAGCCTTTCAAGAATGAAGACCAGTAAGGGATATGTCTTGAAGATCATAGTGAGTATGTGTACATTGGGAACTTATTTAATGTTGATACATTTAGAGCTTCTCCAAGCAAAATATTAAGCCAAAAGGATGAATCACCAATTTTCAACTTCAATAAACCACTTGTATGGCATCATGAGGTTGCTCATCATGGAAGAGACCTAAGGAATGTCCTTTTTGTTCTAGGAGGGAGAGGAAAGTACCAAGTCAAATTCACATATTAGTTTTGCTTTTAGTTGTTGTTTTCCTCTAAGTGCATACTTACACATGTTTTAGCCTTATTTTCCCTTTCCAAGTTGTTTTGTCCTTTCTTCCAAGTGCTTGTGCACATGTTTTAGCCTTGTTTGTGTTATTTGTGTTTGTTTCTCCCATTACAATTTTGTCCAAGTTTTTCTAGATATTATGAATTATTTTGATTAGCAGGTTGGTCAACCCTAAAAATTCACCAAAATGTTAGTAATTTTGGTCATTCAAGGCCAAATTACTACCCTACCATCTGAAACATTCCCAAAATGGTCAATTAGCCTTTGAAGCTGGTCAAAATGGTCATATATGGTCAAAAGCATAAAAATGGTTTCAAAGGTCATCAAATTGTCTCAAGGAGCTTTAAATATGTTCAAAAGGGTGATTTTATCCTAAGTCTAAAAATTCAAATTATAAAAAGGTCATTTGATATGCTAAATGGCCCAAAATTAACTCCCACATGACATATTTGATATTATTATTAATATCCATATATTTTGAAAAAAAATTAAAAAATGTTATTTCATGCAAAGAAAGTTTTTAGTGCCAAAATGGAATTCTAACAAAAAACAAGAAAATTAAAAGATTCTTGAAAACTATTATATTAACATTGGAAAAAATAAATTTGATATCAAGATGAGTCTCACTTCAAGAAGGAGAAGCATGCAAGTGGATTTAGTTAAGGTTGACTTGTCAATTCTTGTTTCTTAATTTCCATGCTAGGGGAATCTTTTCTTGTTACAACTCAACTTGCAAGAAACTCAAGTGGATTTTTCCTTGGAAATATGGTATAGTAGTTTTGGAAAGGATATTTATTTTTATCAAACTTGAGCCCACCATTCTTTTTAATGCTGATATTTGGAGCTCATCATGCAATTTTTGTAGAATTAAGAATTTAATGAATAAATTATTGCTAAAAGGAGTTAGTCTCAAGTTGAGTCAATAAAGACTAACCCTTATCTCCTCCTATTTCTTGTTTTAATGCCAAAAAGGAAGGTTTCTTGAAAAACATAAAGAAATGAAATATTTCAAGAAGGTTGTAATATTTCCCTACTCTTTTTCATTTGAGAACAATAAAATAATTAGATTTAATAGATAAATCTTAAGGGAATTGGGTTTGTTGCTTCTAAACATCTTCAATCAAGGTGAAACACTAGATAGATAATATGTTTTTGGCACACCTGATGAGACCGCAAAGAAATCCTTTGCATATCTGAAGAAGTTTGAATCTAAAGAAGTTTTTGTACCAAAAGATATCGATCATCATGAAAATCTGGTTAAGTAGTACAAGTTTTCAAACAAAAAGAAATCAAAAAGTTTTTGTATGTATCAATATTCACTTGATCAATATTATTTTAAAGAGCCCCTCTATCAATTTCATCAATCTAATGTTTTTCATAGAATCGATTCAAGTAGTTCTCATAATTTTTTTCTCTTAGTCAATCTAAGAGTATTAGGGAGATAAGCTTAGAATTTGAGAAGAAAATGGAAGAGTGTAATAGGTTGGATGAGTTCAACAGGTATCAAGAGGAACTTCAATATTAGTCCTTTGTTCACAAAGAATGACTAAGATAAAAATAATAATGTTTGGTCAAGCAATCCCAAGACATCAAACATATGGAATAAATACAAGTGAGTTGGAAGAATCAAGATACTCAATGTAGCCGACCTTATGTACCCTCTCCCATCTCAAATCAGCTTCTTCCCATGCAAATCTAACCCTCTTGTGCTCCAAATCTCTTTTAAATATAATTCCAAGCCTGAAGGAGGATAAAAGAATCCTCTAGTAATCCCATTCATTCTAATATTCTAAATTGGAAGCCATACTTACTCCAAGAGCAACCTATACCTCCTAAAAATCAATATGTGCATCCTCAATTAGCCCCTACTATTCTTATGCAAGATGTACCTAAAACTTCTCAATATAGCATCAAAATCCCAATTTGGAGAACTCCTCATCATGAGCTAGCTCAAAACCTTGTGAAGATCAATGAGTTTGTTACTCATCGTGAAGAAAAGGAAGAGATAATTCTTGAAGAACTTGCATCTATTGAAATCCTTAAAAGTGAACCTACTCATGAAGATACATGGTAGAAATTTTACCATGTCTTTCAAGATGAGATAGACAAGTTTAACATGTCAACATTGTATGTCAAAGATTGTAAGCATGATGAGATCCTTCTCACTTTATTTGATGAACTTCCTTTTTGTCTTGAGTAAGATTGTGATCAATCCATGGATTATGAGTTGAATGAGTTTCAAGAACCTACTATTGGGCAGCCAAAGACTCTTGTGTTTGAGAAAGAAAGTGATGATTTTGGGGATGAATTAGAAGACTATTTTATCAACATTGACATCATACCATACATCCTTCATCAAGAAATCCATTATGAAGTTAAAGATTAGTTTGTCAAGATCCTTGATGAGATAGAGCAGTTAGAGAACAACCAAGAGCCATGCCTAAAAGAACATGAGCCAAATCAACCTTTCAATAATGAAGACTAGTAAGGGATATGTCTTGAAGATCATAGTGAGTATGTGTACATTGGAAACTTATTTGATGTTGATACATTTAGAGCTTCTCTAAGCATAGTAGTCAGCAAAAAGGATGATTCACTAAGTTTCAACTTCAATAAACCACTTGTATGGCATCATGAGGTTTCTCATCATGGAAGAGACCTAAGGAATGTCCCTTTTGATCCATGAGGGAGATGAAAGTACTTGGTCAAATTTACATATTAGTTTTTTTTTAATTTTTTATTTTTGTCTAAGTGTATCCTTTCACATGTTTTAGCCTTATTTTACCTTTCCAAGTTGTTTTGTCCTTTCCTCCAAGTTATTGTGCACATTTTTATCTTTTTTTGTGTTATTTATGTTTTTGTTTATGGTTTCCCATTATATTTTTGTAAAATTTTTTATAGAGTTTCTAAATTCTTTTGACTAGTAGGCTAGTCAACCCTAGAAAGTCACCAAAATGTTAATAATTTTGGCTTGTCAAGGAAAAATTACTACCCTACCATCTGAAACTTTCCCAAAATGGTCAATTAGCCTTTGAAGCTAGTAAAAATGGTTATATATGGTCAAACATGTCAAAATCATAAAAAATGGTTTCAAAGGTCATTAAATTGTCTCAAGGAGCTTTAAATATGTTCAAAAGGGTGATTTATCCTAATTCTAGAAATTCAAATTATAAAAACATCATTTGATATGCCAAATAGCCCCAAATTAGCTCCCATATGACATATTTAATATTATTATTAATATCCATATATTTTTTAAAAAATTAAACAAATGCTATTTCATGCAAAGAAAGTTTTCAATGCCAAAATGGAATTCTCAAAAAAAAAAAGAAAATTGAAAGATTCTTGAAAACTATTGGATTAACTTTGGAAAAAATAAATTTGATATCAAGATGAGTCTCACTTCAAGAAGGAGAAGCATGGACTTGGAGTTAGTTAAGGTTGACTTGTGAAAGCTTAATTCTTAATTTCCTTGCAAGGGGAATATTTTCTTGTTACAACTCAACTTGAAAGAAACTCAAGTGGAGTTCTCCTTGGAAATATGGCATAATATTTCTGGAAAGGATATTTATTTTCATCAAATCTGGGCCACCATTCTTTTCAACACTAAGGTTTCAAGCTTATCATGCAATTTTTGTGGAATTAAGGATTTAATGAATAAATTATTCTAAAAAGGAGTTAGTCTTGAGTTGGGTCAACCAAGGCTAACCCTTATCTCCTCCCATTTATTGTCTCAACACCAAAAAGGAAGTTTTTTTGAAAAACATAAAGAAATGAAATATTTCAAGAAGGTTGTAATATTTCCTGGCCACTTTTCATCCAATAATAATAAAATAATCAGATTTAATAGATAAATCTTAAGGGAATTGGGTTTGTTGCTTTTGCATATCTTCAATTAGGGTAAAAATCTAGGTTGACAATAGTTTTTGGCACACTTGATGAGATAACAAAGGAATCCTTTACATATCTAAATAAGTTTGAATCTGAAGAAGTTTTTGTAGTAGAAGATATCCATCATCACAAAAGCTAGTTAAGTAGTTCAAGTATACAAACAAAAATAAATCATAAAGTTTTGGTATGTATCAGTATTCATTTAATAAATATTATTATAATTATCCCCTCTATCAATTTCATCAAGAGAATGCTATTCATAGAATTTCCTCAAGCAGTTCTCCTAATTTTTTTTCTCCTAGTCAATCTAAGAGTGTTAGGAAGATAAGTTTGGAATTTGAGAAGCAAATGGAAGAGTGTGATAGGTTGGATGAGTTCAATAGGTAACAAGAGGATCTTAAATATATATCCTTTGTTCACCAAGAATAGCTAAGATATAAATAAGAATGTTTGACAAGCAATCCCAAGACATCAAACATATGGAGGAAAGACTAGTTAGTTGGAAGAATCATGCTATGCAATGAAACCAACCTTGTGTACCCTCTCCCATCTCCAATAAAATTCTTCTCATGAAAATCAAACCCTTTTATGTTCCAAATATCTTTAAAATTGTATTCCAATCTCAAAGGAGGCTAGAAGAATCCTCTCATGAGCCCATTCATTCCAACATTCCAAATTGGAATCCCTCCTTACTCCAAGAGTAGCCTATACCTCTTAAAAATTAGTATGTGCATCCTCAATCAGCCCCTCCTATTATTATGCATGTTATACCTAAAACTTCTCAATCTAGCATCAAAATCCCACGTTGGATAACTCCTCATCATGATCCAGCTCAAAACCTTGTGAAGATCAATGATTTTGTTGCTCAACATGAAGAAAAGGAAGAGACAATTCTTTAAGAACTTGAATCTATTAAAATCCTTAAAAGTGAACCTACTCATGAAGATACTTGGAAAAAATTATTCCATATATTTTAAGATGAGACAGACAAGTTAAAAAATCCAACATTGGATGATGAAGAATGCAAGCATGATGAGCTTCATCTCACTTTCTTTGATGAACTTCCTTTTTGTCTTGAGGAAGATTATGATCAATCTGTGGATTATGAGTTGAATGAGTTTCAAGAACCTATTATTTGGAAGCTAAAGACTCCTATGTTTGAGAAATAAAGTGATGATTTTGGGGATGAATTAGAAGACTATTGTCTCAACTCCAACATCATACTAGCCACCCTTCCACAAAAAAGTCATGATGAAGCTAAAGATCAGTTTGTCAAACTCCTTGATGAGATAAATTAGTTAGAGAACAACCAAGAGCCATGCCTAGATTAACATGAGACAAATAAACCTTTCAAGAATGAAGACCAATAAGGGATATGTCTTTAAGATCATAATGAGTATTTATACATTGGGAACTTATTTTATGCTGATACATTTAGAGCTTTTTCAAGCACAATAACAAGAAAAAAAGATGATTCACCAAGTTTAAACTTCAACAAACCACTTGTATGGCATCACGAGGTTTCTCATCATGAAATATACCTAAGGAATGCCCCTTTTTATCAAGGAGGGAGAGGAAATTACTAGGTCAAAATTTCATATTAGTTTTGCATTGAGTTGTTGTTTTTCTTTAAGTACATCCTTACACATGTTTTAGCCTTGTTTTCCCTTTCCATGTTATTTTGTCCTTTCCTCCAAGTGTTTATGCACATTTTTTATCCTTATTTGTGTTATTTATGTTTGTGTCTATGGTTTCCCATTACAGTTTTGTCCAAGTGTTTCTAAGAATCTGAATTCTTTTGACTACCAGGTTGATCAACCCCAGAAAGTCACTAAAATGTTAATAATTTTGGTATGTCAAGGCTAAACTACTACCCTAACATCTGAAACATTCCCAAAATGGTCAATTAGCCTTTGAACCTGGTTAAAATGGTCATATATGGTCAAAAATGTCAAAATCATAAAAAATGGTTTCAAAGGTCACTAAATTGTCGTAAGGAGCTTTAAATATGTTCAAAATAGGGTGATTTTATCCTAAGTCTAAGAATTCAAATTATAAAAAGTTCATTTGATATGAAAAATAGCCCCAAATTAGCTCCCACATGACATATTTGATATTATTATTATTATTAATATCCATATATTTTTAAAAAATGCTACTTCATGCAAAGAAAGTTTTCAATGCCAAAATTGAATTCTTGCAAAAAATAAGAAAATTAAAAGATTATTGAAAACTATTGTATTAACTTTGGAAAAAAAAAATTGATATCAAGATGAGTCTCACTTTAAGAAGGAGAAGTATGCAAGTGGAGTTAGTTAAGGTTAACTTGTCAAAGCTTGTTTCTTAATTTCCATGCAAGGGGAATATTTTCTTGTTACAACTCAACTTGCAAGAAAATCAAGTGGAGATCTCCTTGGAAATATGGCATAGTATTTTTGGAAAGGATATTTATTTTTATCAAACTTGGGCCCATCATTATTTTCAATGCTAATATTTGGAGCTCATCATGCAATTTTTGTGGAATTAAGGATTTACTGAATAAATTATTGTAAAAAGGAGTTAGTCTTGAGTTGAGTCAACCAAGACTAACCCTTATCTCCTCCCATTTCTTATTTCAATTGTAAAAAGGAAGGTTTATTGAAAAACATAAATAAAGGAAATATTTCAAGAAGGTTGTAATATATCCTTGCACCTTTTCATCTGAGAATAATAAAATAATAAGATTTAATAGATAAATTTTAAGGGAATTGGGTTTATTGCTTCTACACATTTTCAATTAGGGTGCAAGTCTAGGTTGACAATAGTTTTTCACATGCCTCATGGGACCATAAAGAAAACCTTTACATATCTAAAGAATTTTGAATTTGAAGAAGTTTTTCTAGTAGAGGATATCCATCATCATGAAAATTTGGTTAAGTATTCCAAGTGTACAAACAAAAAGAAATAAAAAAGTTTTGGTATGCATCAGTATTCATTTGATCAATATTATTCTAATGAGCCCCTCTATCAGTTTCATCAAAATAATGTTGTTCATATAATCACCTCAAGTAGTTCTCCTAATTCTCCTAGTCAATCTAAGATTGTTAGGGAGATATGTTTGGAATTTGAGAAACAAATGGAAGAGTGTGATAGTTTGATGAGTTCAATAGGTATCAAGAGGAGCTTTAATATTAGTCTTTTATTTAGTAAGAATACCTAATATACAAAGAAGAATTTTTGGCCAACTAATTCCAAGACATGAATGTATGGAATAAATACTAGTGAGTTGGAAGAATCAATCTACTCAATGGAACCAACCTTGTGTACCCTCTCCCATCTCTAATTAGCTTCGTCCCATGCAAAGCCAACACTCTTGTGTTCCAAATCTCTTGAAAATTATAGTCCCCACTTGAAGGAGGCTAGAAGAATCCTCTCATGAGCCCATTTATTCCAACATTCCAAATTAGAATCCCTCCTTACTCTAAGAGCAGCATATACCTCTTAAAAATCAATATCTGCATCCTCAATCAGACCCTGCTATGCTTATCCAAGTTGTACCTAAAAATTCTCAATATAGCATCAAAATCCTAAGTTGGATAACTCCTCATCATGAGCCAGCTTAAAATCTTTTGAAGATAAATGAGTTTGTTACTCATCATGAAGAAAAGGAAGATATAATTCTTAAAGAACTTGTAGCTATTGAAATCCTTAAAATTAAACCTACTCATGAAGATACTTGGCAGAAATTATACCATGTATTTTAGGATGAGATAGATAAGTTTAAAATGTCAACATTGGATGATGAAGAATGCAAGCTTGATGAGCTCCCTCTCACTTTATTTTATTAATTTCTTTTTTGTCTTGAGGAAGATTGTGATCAATTCATGGATTATGAGTTGAATAAGTTTCAAGAATCTGTTGTTGGGCAGCCAAAGACTCCTATGTTTGAGAAAGAAAGTGATGATTTTGGGGATTAATTAGAAGACTATTGTCTTAAATACAACATCATACTATCCATCCTTCCTCAATAAAGTCATGATGAATCTAAAATTCAATTTGTTAAGCTCCTTGATGTGATAAAGTAGTTAGAGAACAACCAAGAGCCATGCCTAGAAGAACATGAGACAAATTAGTCTTTCAAGAATGAAGACCAGCAAGGGATATGTCTTAAAGATCACAGTGAGTATGTATACATTGGGAACTTATTTGATGTTGATATATTTAGAGCTTATCCAAGCATAGTAAAAAGCAAAAAGGATGATTCACCAAGTTTTGACTTTAACAAACCACTTGTATGGCATCATGAGATTTCTCATCATGGAAGAGACCTAAGGAACATACCTTCTGATCTAGGAGGGAGAGGAAAGTACCAGGTCAAATTTACATATTAGTTTTGCTTTGATTTGTTATTTTCCTCTAAGTGAATCCTTGCACATGGTTTAGCCTTATTTTCCCTTTTCAAATTATTATGTCCTTTCCTCCAAGTGCTTGTGCACATGTTTTAGCCTTGTTTATGTTAGTTATGTTTGTGTCTATGGTTTCACATTAAAGTTTTGTCTAATTTTTTCTAGAGATTCTGAATTCTTTTGACCAATAGGCTAGTCAACCCTAAAAACTCACCAAAATGTTAGTAATTTTGGCCTGTCAAGGCCAAATTACTACCCTACCATCTTAAAATTTCCCAAAATAGTCAATTAGCCTTTGAAGCTGGTCAAAATGGTCATATATGTTCAAAAATTTCAAAAGCATAAAAAATGGTTTTGAAGGTCATTAAATTGTCTCAAGGAGCTTTAATATTTTTATTCATATCCATATATTTTTAAAAAATTAAAAAAAAATGTTATTTTATGCAAAGAAAGTTTTCAATGCCAAAATGGAATTCTTGTAAAAAGCAAGAAAATTAAAAGATTCTTGAAAACTATTGTATTAACTTTGGAAAAAATAAATTTGATGTCAAGATGAGTCTTACTTTAAGAAGGAGAAGCATGCAAGTGGAGTTAGTTAAGGTTGACTTGGTAAAGCTTGTTTCTTAATTTCCATGCAAGGGGAATCTTTACTTGTTACAACTCAACTTGGAAGAAACTCGAGTGGAGTTCTCCTTAGAAATATGGCATAATATTTTTGGAAAGGATATTTACTTTTATCAAACTTGGGCCCACCATTCATTTCAACGCTAAGATTTGGATCTCATAATGAAATTTTTGTGGAATTAAGGAATTAATGAATAAATTATTGTAAAAAGGAGTTGGTCTTAAGTTGATTCAACCAAGACTAAACCTTATCTCTTCCCATTTCTTATTTCAATGCCAAAAATGAAGGTTTCTTGAAAAAGATAAAGAAAGGAAATATTTCAAGAAGGTTGAAACATTTCCCTACCCCTTTTCATCTGAGAATAATAAAATAATCATTTTTAATAGATAAATCTTAAGGGAATTAGGTTTTTTGCTTCTGCACATCTTCAATCAGGGTGGAACACTAGGTTGACAATAGTTTTTGGCATGCTCGATGGGACCACAAATAAATACTATGCATATATAAATAAGTATGAATCTAAAGAAGTTTTTGCAGTAGAAGATATCCATCATCATGAAAAGTTGGTTAAGCACTCCAAGTGTAAAAACAAAAAGAAATCAATTTTTTCTTGTATGTATCAACATTCATTTGATCAATATTATTCTAGTGATCCCCTCTATTAGTTTCGTCAAGCTAATGTTGTTCATGGAATCACCTCAAGTAGTTATCCTAATATTTTTCTCCTAGTCAATCTAAGAGTGTTAGGGAGATAAGTTTGAAATTTGAGAAGAAAATGGAAGAGTGTAATAGGTTGGATGATTAAATAGGTATCAAGAGGAGCTTCAATATTAGTCCTTTATTCACCAAAAACAACTGAGATACAAAGAAGAATGTTTGGCCAAGCAATCCTAAGACATAAAACATATGGAGAAAAGACTAGTGAGTTGGAAGAATCAAGCTACTTAATGCAACCAACCTTGTGTACCATCTCCCATCTCTAATCAACTTATTCCCATGTAAATCCAACCTTCTTGTGTTCCAAATCACTTAAAAATGGTAGTCCAAACTTGAAGGAGGCTAGAAGAATCCTCTAGTGAGCCCATTCATTCCAATATTCTATATTGGAATCCTTCCTTACTCCAAGAGTAACCTATACCTACTAAAAATTTGTATGTGCATCCTTAACCAGCCCCTCCTATACTTATGCAAGTTTTACCTAGAACTTCTCAATCTAGCATCAAAATCCCAAGTTGGAGAACTCCTTTTCATGAGCTAGCTCAAAACCTTGTGAAGATCAATGAGTTTGTTACTCATCATGAAGAAAAGGAAGAGACAATTTTTGAAGAACTTGTAACTATTGAAATCCTTAAAAGTGAACCTACTCATGAAGATACTTGGTAGAAATTGTACCATGTCTTTTAGGAGGAGATAGACAAGTTTAACATGTCAACATTAGATGATGAAGAGTGCAATCATGATGAGCTCCCTCTCTTTTTATTTGATGAACTTCTTTTTTGTCTTGAGTAATATTGTAATTAATTCATGGATTATGAGTTGAATGAGTTTTAAGAACTTGTTGTTGGGCAGCCAAAGCCTCCTATATTTAGGAATGAAAGTGATGATTTTGGGGATGAATTAGAATACTATTGTTTCAACTCTAACATCACACTAGGTACCCTTCCTCAATAAAGTCATGATGAATCTAAAGATTAGTTTGTCAAGCTCTTTGATGAGATAGAGCAGTTAGAGAACAACCAAGAGCCATGCCTAGAAGAACATGAGCCAAATCAGCCTTTCAAGAATGAAGACCAGCAAGGGATATGTCTTGAAGATCATAGTGAGTATGTGTACATTGGGAACATATTTGATGATGATACATTTAGAGCTTCTCCAATCACAATACCAAGCAAAAAGGATGATTCACCAAGTTTTAACTTCAAAAAACCACTTGTATGGCATCATGAGGTTTTTCATCATTGAAGAGACATAAGGAATGTCCCTTTTGATCCAGGAGGGAGAGGAAAGTACTAGGTCAAATTAGCATATTAGTTTTACTTTTAGTTGTTGTTTTCCTCTAAGTGTACCCTTACACATGTTTTAGCCATATTTTCCCTTCCCAAGTTGTTTTGTCCTTTCCTCCAAGTGCTTGTGCACATTTTTATCTTTGTTTGTGTTAGTTATGTTTGTATCTATGGTTTCCCATTATAGTTTTGTCCAGTTTTTTCTAGAGATTCTAAATTATTTTGACCAACAGGTTGGTTAACCCTAGAAAGTCACCAAAATGTTAGTAATTTTGGCTTGTCAAGGCCAAATTACTACCCTACCATCTGAAACTTTCCCAAAATGGTCAATTAGCCTTTGAAGTTGGTCAAAATGGTCATATATGGTCAAAAATGTCAAAATCATAAAAAATGGTTTCAAATGTCATTAAATTGCCTCAAGGAGCTTAAATATGTTCAAATGGGTGATTTTATCCTAAGTCAAAAAATTAAAATTATAAAAAGGTCATTTGATATGAAAAATAGCCCCAAATTATCTCCCACATGACATATTTGATATTATTATTAATATCCACACACAAAATAAAAAAGGGTCATTTGATATGAAAAATAGCCCCAAATTATCTCCCACATGACATATTTGATATTATTATTAATATCCACACACACACACACACAGATATATATATATATATATATATATATATATTTAAATGTTATTTCATGGAAAGCAAGTTTTCAATGCCAAAATGGAATTCTTACAAAAAACAACAAAATTAAAAGACTCTTGAAACCTATCGTATTAACTTTGGAAAAATGAAATTTGATATCAAGATGAGCCTCACTTCAAGAAGCATAAGCATGCAAGTGGAGTTAGTTAAGGTTGACTTGTCAAATCTTGTTTCTTAATTTCCATACAAGGGGAATCTTTTCTTCTTACAACTCAACTTACAATAAACTAAAGTGGAGTTTTCTTTGGAAATATGGAATAGTATTTTTGGGAAGGATATTTGTTTTTATCAAACCTAGGCCCACCATTCTTTTCAATGCCAAGATTTGGAGCTCATCATGCAATTTTTGTGGAATTAAGGATTTAATGAATAAATTATTGTAAAAAGGCGTTAGTCTTGAGTTAAGTCAACCAAGACTAACCCTTATCTCCTCCCATTTTTTTTTCAATGCCAAAAAGGAATGTTTCTTGAAAAACATAAAGAAAGGAAATATTTCAAGAAGGTTGTAATTAATTTGAACTCAAAATTGACTTGAGTTCACACCTACTTCATCCTCTCAGATTCTTTCAATGCCAATCTCTTAGCCTTTTGTATAATTTTCTATAAAATGACCTTTTGGAAGTCATTTAAAAAAAGGATTTGATATTCAATAATATATATTTGGAAGCTAGATAGAGGAAATTGATTTTGAGTTATATATTTTTTGGGTTTTGGATGTGGATTTTATATAGTGTGTATTTGATTACATACCAGTACTAAGAAGCATTACATCCCCTTTGGGTAAGTCCATTCTCTAGCTATTATTGCCCATCTCATTTTACATCTCTTCCCTTGCATGTCATTTGAAGAGGTAGATCCCTCCATCTAAAATGCTTATGCAACGGTAATATAGAACTCCATTTTCATTTTGAATAACAGTGCCTAGTGAATATCACAACATTTAGGTGCATCACCCAGTTAAAATAAGTTTTCCCTTATGATTTCCCCTTTAATTTTCCTTGACCCTTTTCATCTAAGAATAAGAAAATAATCAGATTTAATAGATAAATCTTAAGGGAACCAGCCCTCTGTGGAGATTCTTCTCAACACAGAAGCACCCACCCTCTGAGAAGATCCCATTGTTTCAACTAGAGTGAGGGTTTGTTGTTTTTTCACATCTTCAATCAGGGTGCAACTCTAGGTTGATAATAGTTAGGTCTAACATATCCATCTTGGTCATGAATACAATTATCTAATGTATCAATGATCAAAAGTGTATGTAGGATTTATCTTCTCCAATTTAGGATTGAATAATAGATCAATTGTATTTCCCTTTGCATATATTCTAATGAGCCCAATGTGAATCTAATCCTTACAAGTTTTCTTTCAGTCCATTTTTTTTTCATCATATCATATTTTTATATATTTTTAGTGTATCAAACTAAATGATATAGTTATAAATTTTTATATGTAGGTTTAACACAATCACTTCAAAATGACTTTGTTTTGTCTATGTAGGTCTTTGCCAATTGCAAGTTACTATATCGAATAGTTCAGATCAATATTATTATTTAGTTCTAGATTGGCATACATAATCAAACCAATAAACTTTGTTTTTTATTTTCTTCCATCAATACATAGGTCTACAAATAAATTTGAACAAGTTGACTCTATTCATTATCTCTTTTTTAGCATATAGGTTTTTTTGAACTTGGTCAAACAAGTTGACCTAGTTGTCATACTTTTAAAGTAGCATTTGAGCATCATAACATAACAAATTGTAATCTAAAACATCTTCAAGCCCATGAAGGTTCCTTCCTTTCTCTCTCTATCATTTTAGTTCTTCCTTCAATACTATTTTTAATAAATTTTTAGTCTTTAAAAATACAACCCTATAGTTAACTGGGTCAACTTGGCCGACATAGTTTTGTATTCTATCTTATATCTAGAAGATGTAGTTGACCCATTAGATTATGTTTTTATAGATGTTGCTTTTGTAGAATATTAGTGACCTAGTCAACTCTATACTATACTATTTGCATATAGTGTTACCTAAACCAACTTTATCTTATTATCAATTAAAGAATTAACATCTATTTTCTAGTAATTATTTCACCTTTCCTTTTTAGTTGTTTGCATGATTAGAGTAACTCAAATAGCTTAAATAGGTGGTTTTTCAAATTACCATTTTAGTTAAACTATTTTGATCTTTTACACAGACTAAAAAGTCACTTTACATTCAAAAATCATTAAACATTTATCTTCCCAAGCCCTACCTACATGGATTTCATCACTAAAGAGGGAGCTGACTTGGTTTTATGGTAAAGTATAAACACACGGTTGATGGTATATATTGGCAAAGCACCTGACACCCTTATTGTTAAGGGATTGTGAAGTGAGGGAGTATACCTTAATACCAAGCCAATACCATTACCAATATAGATGTTGTTCATCCCAAATGTCCTTAAACTAACCTTAGATTACTTTTTAGTTCCTTATTTCAGCCAACGTACCTATCACATTACAATCAAAACTTTCTTATAACTTAAAAACACTTAAGATGACCAACTAGTTAGAATTTACTTTTTGGTTACTACTTGATCTTTGACCATTGTGTTGTATTGAAAATTTTTCATTAGTCAACATTAGTGCAAGGTTTGTAATATGTGTTCTAATTAGATCAATCACATTGATCCAATCATTTTTGTGTTTACTTTCAATTTGCTTCAAATTATATTGTAAAAATTTCCCTTATTTCATAACACTATCATCTTGGTCGATAAAGTCTCTTATAGACTATTTATCTTTCTTGTATGCAATACATAATTGACCTGAACAACTATCTAGCCTTATCTCCCTATTCAATTATCTATTTAGCAATACACAATCAACTTGCATGACTATGTATCCTTATCATACTATTTAACCTTCTTGCCTACAATTCATATTTAACTTACATGATTTTGTATTCTAATCTCCCTATTTTGTTTCCTGGTTTATATAACACATTCACCCAATTCAACTCTATATCCTAAGAGGAATTTATATGCTAAAATATAGAAAATGAGACAAACACTAAATATATTAAAACTGTATTCCTTTTATGGATGGAATCACTCTGAATCACTTGCCACTTTGAGGGGGTTACCTCCTTTGAGCATGCTCAATTACAATTATTATTCTTTAATGCGTTACAATTGCCTTTATTACTTTATTTATACTATCCTAATCTATCCAACTCCTTATTCTTATGCATGTGGTACTAAACCACTATTCACTATTCTATTAGCTATTATATGATTATACCCATCTCTAAGTACATTACAATCCATCCCCCATAAATATGTTTCACCCTCAAAACATGATAAGAAATAGGAGGACCAAATGAAGTCCGGACCATACATATGAAAAATAGGTTGAAGACAAGATAGAGGCACATCCATGTGTCCTTTTTTACTTCTATTTCTTTCACATGTGCTTGGATATGAACATGTGCATCAATAATGTGAACATGTGTACTATAATTGAAGTTTGAAGTTTAATTTGAACCATGATGATAATATCCTAAAAGAGAGATCAAGGGTGCTCAAAATAGTCATCTTGATGAATGGAATGAGGATACATGACATCCCCCTTAGCATTGCTTCCTGAGAGAGGTAAAGCCTCAGTTCCTTAATTGGGCTCTATAATTATTAGCTTGTGCTCATCAGGAACTTGATTGAGCATGAGAATTTCCTAAATGGGCTCATTAATGACCTATTTAAGTACTTTGGGTGTTTTCTCAAGGTATATAAGTGCCTTATTAAACTATTCTAGCACATGATATGATGCTTTAAATGCTAACTTAGACTCAATTAGGGCCTATTGGGGTGCTTTTATTGTTGTCTTAGGTGTTGTAAGTGCATGCTTTATTGTTTTAAAAGTCTAGAGATGGGGTGTTGTGTGGAGACATTGCTAGTTGATACAATCTTCAGAGAGCTTAGCCATGCCCACCACTTCTATCATTGTTTGAGGTTACCACATTTGAACCTCTACTCAAATGTTAGCCTAAAGTCTATTGATGAAGCAATGAATGAAGAATACAGTAGAGATGCAATTGGTTAATGTCTCAAATGCAATCTGATATTCATGAATATTACTAGTTTGTTGAATTTGAGCTAATACACTAATGAGATTACCACTATAGAAAATGGAAAACCTCATGATTATAATAAAATTGACATTGGATTCAACCATAAATGTATCCTTACACAAAGACTTCCAATGACCTAGTTTCTTTTCTTTATTTTCTTTATTTTTTATTCTTTATTTTTTATTTTTTATTTTTTATTTTTTATTTTTTATTTTTTATTTTTTATTTTTTATTTTTTATTTTTTATTTTTTATTTTTTATTTTTTAATTTTTAATTTTTAATTTTTAATTTTTAATTTTTAATTTTTAATTTTTAATTTTTAATTTTTAATTTTTAATTTTTAATTTTTAATTTTTAATTTTTAATTTTTAATTTTTAATTTTTAATTTTTAATTTTTAATTTTTAATTTTTAATTTTTAATTTTTAATTTTTAATTTTTATTTTTTTATTTTTTATTTTTAATTTTTATTTTTAATTTTTAATTTTTAATTTTTTTTTAATTTTTTTTTTTTATTTATTTATTTTATTTTTTTTTAATTTATTTTTTTACAATATAGGTAGTCATTAAAACTATGATAACTTATACAATAATCAATAAATTTTAAAAATTAAAAATGTTCTGAGAAGATGAAATAGAGGCTCATAAAACCCCAAAAAAAATTGGTGTGATTAATTACTACATGAGAGCAGTACACAAAATAATAGTCATTTTTATTTTTAATTTTATAAAATAGGCAGACACTAAAACTATGATAACTTTCAAAATACTAAATGAAAACTAAAAATTTAAACTATTATGGAAAGATGGAAATAAGATGCACAAAACTTAGAAATAGTTTGGCTTGATTTACTAACTTTTGAGAGCAATTTAAAGATAAGCAATCAGGTTATTTAAGATACAAAATATAAATTTGCATTTATTAGATTTTTTCCATGAAGCTCTCAAATGTGCTTGTAATAGAAATCACAATCAATAAAATGGCCCTAAAAAGTGATTTGATACTAGATGAAATGAACCTATATTTTAAAATATAAAAAATGAGACAAACATTAAATATATTAAAATTGTATTCCTTTTATGAAAGGAATCATTCTGAATCACTTGCCACTTTGAGGGGGCTACCTCCTTTGAGCATGCTCAATTACAATTCTTCTTCTTTGATATACTATAATGGATTTTACCACTTTATTTATACTATCCTAATATACCCAACTCCTTATTCTTATGCATGTGGTACTAAACCACTATTCACTATTTTATTAGCTATTCTACTATTATACCCCTCTCTAGGTACATTCCATATCCTTATTTCTAATTTTTTTGCATCGTCTCTTTTTAGCTTCCTTCTTTCATCATGAACTTCATGTTTGAGGACAACACAAATTATAACTCAATAGATATAATGAGTTTTACCAATCTCAGTAGGTTTACCCATCAACATCTTGTGGCTTCCACTTTAGATTAAATAAATGTGCATGTCACCACTCACACTACTAATTATGGGACTCCCCCTCATTCATCTTTACTTTGCAACCCTCTTTTCTCCTTAAAATATCAATCAAAATTAGAGTACATGCTTGAAATGTTTTTCTTCATTAATGAATTTCCTCGACATAGGGTAAAAGACCCTTCAAATATTTACAATCTCATGATAAATGGTGAAGTAGAAGAACCCCATTCATCCTTCCCTACATTATTTCATAGATTTGGGGCTAATACCTTCTTTAATTCTCAACCTTTCCCTTATATTTTGACTCCTTCTCATACTACACCCACTTCTTATTTGATTTCTTCAACCTCCATGCCAAGTATCTCTACTAACATGGTATGTTCAACATCTAGTGGGCCTTTTCTAGGATCCCTCCTTCTCAATCACTCCACTAGTGCACTATTTGATACCAATGGTAATCATACCACTAGTGCTTCTTTTTATTCTCATGCCAATCCTTATAATATTGCATCTTTCACTACACATGCTAATCATTCTAATAGTTTCTCCTTTTTCTACCAATATCTCTTAAGCCACTAGTGTCATGCATCTCACTACTCATAGTGTAACTGAAGCCATCAATATGAATGCTAATGCTTCACATGTTGTACAAACTAGTCATAATACCATCCAAACCCATAAAATCTCATTGTAAATTCTTAATGAAATAAATGTTTGTCAAGCTAATAATTCCAATCAAATGATGCAAATATAGAATCACCTTATTCTCCTTCAAAGTCAACCTCAATAGGTTGTATGGGGAGTGGAAAATCAAAATGGCCCCACCCCCCACCTTAGGGATTCTCATAGTAACCACATTCCCTAACAACCCCTTCTTAATAAAATAATCAAACATCTTCAAAATTAACCTCTTACACATCAAATTTACAATGTAGACATAGGAGGTATCACACCTACCATTATTTATAATAGGTCAACTGATCCTACCTTACATTTAAAATTTATTGGTAATCTCTAAAAATACTGGGTCAAATTAAACACTTTTATTGCTATAAAGCTATTAGAAAAAATTCTCTCTATATATTCTTTAAATTTGTATAATCAACTCAAGTCCCATTCTATCACTATATTGGAAGATCTAGTTAACTCTCTAGTATAATAGTTTCAAACTAGTGACCTCCCTAATAATACCTTGGATCATTTTATCAATTGCATGAAACTTGAAATTAAAACAACACAAGATTTCATCAAATGGTGGAAGACCTTATCTAATAAGTGTGAGCACAACATGGTGGATGATAATATTTTTCATCTATTCACTGATGCTCTCTATCCCAAGTTGTAATATCAAGTTAGGACTCTCTCTCTCTCTAATAAATTTGAAATAAGCCCTTAACCAAACCAAACACTAAGATTTTATCATATGTCAGTTTGAGCCATCCCAACCTACCATGGGCACTCATATTGTCATTAAGAATAATTTTTTTTAGCTACTAATGATTATGCCATTGATTCTTATGATACCATTCACAATATTCAAGCCATTACTCCCAACCTTATTATAGATCAAGCTCCCAGTCTAAATAATAGCCCTAATCCTTTATTCTCCTAAATAAAAAATAGTAATGTTCATAATATGTTATCCCTAGCAGAGCTCCAAAAGTATATACAAGGCCTCTCCCATGAGAGCTTGACCCCACTCACCCTATGAAATCATGGTATGATCTAGATAAATTTTGTTAGTTTCATGCAAGTTTGGGACACTCTCATGAAATTTATAGGAAATTACATAATTTAGCTATGTATTTCCTTCTTGATCCAAAATTCCATCATGATTCACTCATTTGTAAATTCCAACAAGCCTACAATATATCCTTCTAAGTTCATGAAACATAAAATAAAAATAACGCTTTAAACTAGGCTAATGTTCATCTTGCCATCTATAAATACCCTCTTCCTATTCATCAAGATAATAATGACAAGCCTAATCCTTCCAAAAATAATGTTGAAAGTATTATAGATAAAACCCTTGAAGAGAATGTGTTAAATATGACTAATATGTGAAGGGTAATTTCATTCATTGATTCTCATCCTACACACACACACATACCAAACATTCAAAACTTTATGTGTTATCCAAGATTCTTCCCCTTCTCAATAATAAACTTGGGTCAAGAGGAACTTATTTCTGAGAACCAATTCTAACACCTCAATTGAATAACACCTCTCACACTATTTATGAAATTCCCACAACATTTACACTAATCAACAATATTACTACAACTCCCAATAAAATTTCTTAAAAAGAACACATGGTTAAAGTCCTAGGAGGTAACATATATAATTTTTTAAACATATGGTTAAATTCCATGGGGGAATAATATCAAAAATATAGAGGGGAGTAAACAATGTGAATTATTATGAGGTAGCATGTGAAATTTGTCAAACATCAATTTAAATGAACACATGGTTAAAGTCCTGAGTATAGGACTTAGCTTTGCAATCACACTATCAATAATTCATTATGAAGATATTACTGGTAGAATATAAACAATATTATTGGACCTACCTATAGAAAATGTTGAGGAGATTAGGTTGGAATGCATAAGGACCCTAAAGAAAGCTAGATCGCTAGGATTCAACATCACAAAGGAATAAATAGTGGTGCTTAAGAAACTAAAACAAAATGAAAACATAATTATTGTCAAAGATAACAAAGGTAATTTTATTGTCATTTTAAATAAGGATTATTATAATACAAAAATGTATGATCATCTCAATGAAAGTAGAACTTATAGAAAAATACTTTAAAATCCCATGGAAAAAGTGATAAGGGAAGTAAAAAAGAAAATCAAAAACTCTTCTTTCATAGATATTATAAAGAAAAAATCATGCCCAACATTTCCATTAATCCTATAATATATGGAGCCTCAAAATTCATAAACAAGGGAACCCACTAAGACCAATAGTCAATATGAGGTCACCAATGTATAATTTAGCATCTTTTTTAGCCAAAAAGTTAAACATCTTTATGTGAAATATGAACTCCTTTGTAAAAGATTCAACTCAATTTGTATCAAATATTAAGGAAGAGAAGGTCTCAAAAAAAGACATCATAGTAAGTTTTGATGTGGTTTAGTTATTTACAAAAGTTTTGATTGTAGAAGCTATGGAAATAGTTGGGAAAATTACCTCTCAATAAATTACATCATTAATTCAATTATGCCTTGAATCTACATTTTTTACATTTAGAGGATAAAAATTTGAACAAGTTAAAAGGTGTGACCATGGGATCTCCCCTATCCTTGGTAGTTGATAATTTGTTCATGGAGACTTTTGAAAAAGAAGCTCGTCATTATTAACTACAAAAACCAAGATGGTGGCTCAAATTTTTAGATGATACCAATGTATGCTAGCTATTTGGTAAGGCAAATCTTGATCATTTTCTTCAGCATCTCAATAGTATATTAGAATATATCCATTTTACTATAGATGTTGAGAAAGATATAGGTATTCCATTCTTGCATGTATTGGTGACTAGGATGCTTGATGGTTCCTTATCACATCAAGTATACCGAAAGAAGACACATATAGATCTCTACTTGGGAAATAACTCGCACCACCATCCTACCCAAAATATGGTAGTCTTGAATACTTTAGAAATAAGAGTGGTTAAGTTGTCAGATAGAGACCATTTTAATTAGAATTTGAGTAATTAAAAAATGTTTTCCAAGCTAATGGATATGGTGACAAACAAATTTAAAATTCTTTCAAATAGGCCATTTCCCAAGAAGGTAAAATAAAAAACAATGTGGAAAATAAGGATTATCAAACAAATCACTATGTAAAAATTCCTTACATACAAGGGGCCATGGATAAAATTGAAATAAATTTAGCAAAAATGGATGCCAAGATAGTATTCAACCCTCTTGAAACTCTAAGAAATATCCTAGATAGAGAAAAATACCCACATGATCCAAAATAATATGGAGGGGTATATGCCATTCCATGTTAATGTGGTAATAAATTCATAAGAGAGACACAAATATCAACTCAAATCTGACTAAAAGAGCATGATGGTGACATTTTACATGAATGTACCAGAAACTCAACACTAGCAAAGCACTCATATAATCTTAAGCACCATGTTTGCATTGAATTTGAAACTAATTACTAAAGTGGATCACTAGAAAAAATGTAGATTAAGGGAAGCACTTGAAATACAAAAGACTCCTCAAAATTTAAATAAAGATAAAGGGTTTATTTTAAGTAAATCTTGGAAACCTATTATACAATTATGAAAAAATAATATTTTAAGAGTAGGAATATGGAAAGTCAAGAATTGAAAGAGATCTTATTTATATTTTAGCCTCTCTTTATGGATATATAATATTTTTATCCTGAGGATGGGTTCCATAGAAGGACTCAAAACATCAAGTTTGAAAAATTCTTGTGTAGTGTTTTTAGAAGTCTCTTTTCCAATGAATCACTAGACAAACCCAAATACACTATCCCATCATCTAAACACAATCAATTGATTTGTACCCAAACTAAACTAACCACATATTATCAACACAAATTTAAATACACTTCTATTCCTCCTTCCCAATAGGCCCAACATGATTTTCCTTTATCTAATAATCCCCCCATGGGTTATGATGAATGGGACCCCATCATGGAACTTACTAATGTCCCATCTCAAATACCTTTTTTTAAACTCATGAAAACTTCTCCACATCATCACAACCACTTGATGTAATTATTATTTGAAATGAAAATCCCTTATCCTCCCCTACTAGGATATGAAATTACCTTATCTGGTTTGGAAGATAGTATCTTAGAATAATGCAAAGAAATTTTGATACACATTAATAAAACAATGGACACATATCTTTCCTTTAAATTCCCTATATCTTCCATGATTCCAGATGAGATACTGATTCATTTTTATGATCCTCCACTCCTTATTAGCATTCAAATTGGTGATATCCAAGCCAATATTTCTTTGATTTATTAGGGTTTAGGTACTTATGTTGCCTCCATTGACTTCATTAAAACTCTTTGATATTTTGAGTGTAATTTTAAATCTACACACAACATGCATCAAGATTATGATAGAAGGAAAATTCCCCCTTTAGGTTACATGTGGTTCCCTATTACCATCCCTCTTGTCACTATTTAAATTAAGATTATGATATTCAACTTTCTTCTTTCCTATAATATCTTATTTGGCAAGCCTTAGACTCATCTCATGAGGACTGTCACCTCTTTTTCTTGCCAAAGTGTGAATTTTCTTCAAAATGGTTCTATCGATATGATTCGATGAGATACCAACCCTTGGAATTTTTAATAATTCCAATAATATTGTTTATTAAAAATTCTAACCCTTGAACCCTTGCCAATGTTCCATTTTTAGAATCTCAATATTTCATTTTTCCCTTCAACAATACTCGAGGATATCATGGTCACCCCAAACTCATTGGGAACATACCACCTAACCTCTTAGACTCTAATGATGATGATCCAAGGAAATCAACCTCAAGATCAAAACGTCAAATTTATCCCCTCATCACCAAACTTCCACCATCCTTGAAGTTGCATTCATGTTAATGACCTATCAACAATATACCCATGGTATTAACTAAGACTTGACATTCTATTCACAATGAAACTTATGATGAAAAGACCATACCTACCTACACCATCGACCTTTATACACCTGATTATGATGAATATTATACTTTAGATAATCCATTGTTAGGAGGTCTAGTCCAAGATAGAGATGATGAGATCCATTATTATTTTTCTTCTTTGTTTTAGTCTTTCCATTCATCTTATCATGTTCTACCTTATATGGTTCCTTATTATAGTATCATTCCTCATGTCTCTAGGGTAGAGATAGAGCATTCCCATGACACTCTTATAGTTTAAATAGATACTCTTAGAAGCATGATCATGGCTCATTCTATGATGAGTCCATATCATTTCATTAGATATCAAGATCCCTATAGCTTACTTCCCCCAGAGATGTTTTCTATTACCCTTAAGGCCTCTACATGTCTTGCTTCTCCCTTAACTAAGCCTATTTTGGATCCTATTCTTGATCTACCTTTAGTTGAGCCTCATCTTATATCTAATTTTTCTTCTCCTTTAGACAAGCCTAGCCTAGTCTCTCCACTAGCCCCATCTCCCCTTGACAATGGCCTTCTTCCTTTACTACATCTCGATCCCCTACCTACCTAATGGGACAATCAATCTTACTATAATATTCATATATTTGTTGATCGTTTGACTAGAGACTTCTAGTTATACTATCCTTCCATACCTCCTACTTCTACTCCTTCCATTATTAGACCCAAAAAGTCTACTAATAAACATATTTATTGCTTCTATGGCATATATAATCACTATCCACCCATTATCAAAAAAATTTATAATATATCAATACATTGCATAATACCCTTCCTTAACCCAAAGAAAAGGATATCCATCCTCCCAAGTTATTACCTGATTAGATTCCCAAATATGGAGAAGTATATTATCTTTGGCACTAGTGTAGTACCCATCACATAGATTGTTGCTAGATCCTCTAAAAAAATCTTCATGATCACTTTATAACTATTCACATTCCCATTATTCCCCCTCCCATAGGTTATCCACATAAGAAATATCATCTTTATTCATATGTGTCTCCCACTCCACCTATGGTTCCTTCTTCACTTGTAGCTCTCATTCCACTCGTGGTTCCTTCTTCACCTATGGCTCTTGTGTCACCTACATTTGATCCCCACTCATGGTTCCTTATCCACCAGTGATCCCCTCTCCTTGTCCCATAAATACCATTCCTATTCTATCATCTATTTCCCTTCTTGAGTATTCTATGCATGAGGGCCCTCATGAAATGATATTTCAGTTATACCTACATTTTATATAGAGGAGATTTGATGAGAGGTATTTTCATAGATTTCCTTGAGGATTAATGAGACTTTTGTTGTAGTTAAGGTCCATATTCATAGAGATATATCTAATGTTATGGATAATATTTGTGGGTAGATTTATCAGTATTTATGAACACAACATGGTGTTCCTTCAATTTTGTGTTCATTATGATTTGGGACTAGACTTGTGATACACTTTTATACATCTATCTTATATCATTTGACTTTGTGTCAAATTTTGATTCACTTATCTATCTTACATGGATCTTTATATTTCACATTATTTATTGTATATGGTTTTTTATTTCATTTTTACTTATGGTTTCTCTTTTACATGCTTATATTCTTGAGTTTAGTTATTTTTCATGGATGTCTTTGTCTTCTCTCATGTTTGTTTTCTACCTTATCTCATCCAACATAGATAATTATTATTGTGACTTGGTTATACAAACATCGATCCCCTTAGTAATCCTCTTTTACTATGTGATCAGTTAGCACACAAGTCATCTCATTTAATTATATTTTACCAATCCACTTTGGATCTCTCTTTATTCCCTTATTTCCATTTACAAACTAATAAAACACATGGTTAAAACTTGAGATAGCATATTGGTTCAAAAGAGCAAAGATGACTTCTTTGAAGAAGCTAGGAATAGCCCAAATAAAAAGTCTGAGGATTGGAGAGGGAAGAATCAGAATGATGAAATACACACTCCTATGACTTGGGTTAATAGTAAAGCTGAGTCTTCTTCCCAATTAGATTCCTGGTTATGTAGGGAGATCATTGATCTCAAGAAAAAAGTGGAAACTTTGGAAGATTCTCTGAAAGCTGCTTGGAACAAAGTAAACAACATGGAAAATCAGTTAAGCGAGATCCCTGTGAAGCTTAAAGCTTACGAAAATAATCTCCGGGAGTTAATTAAGGATAACAGAAAGAAAATGGAGGAAGTAACGTCCAACATTTGTGCAGCTGCTATCAATATAGGTAAACGAGCCAGTGAGGAGACCAAAGCACTAGAGGGTCCCAGCAAAAGGACAAGGCAAAGTTCCAGAAAGAAAGATACACAAAAAGGTGCTTTGTTGGAGATTACCACCCAGGAAACTACTTTGAAAGAAAAAGAAGCCATGAACTTGATACTAGAACTGGATGAATAATCTAGTCCTTCTTGGTGGTAAAGAAACTGGTACAGATCTTTGTTCTTCTTTTGTTTGCTTTTGTTTGTTGTACCTCCAGATTTCTGTTTCTGGGTTTTGATCGGATGTTTCTCTAATGGTTTCAGGACCATTCTAGACATGTTTTTGCTACTTCTCTGTAGTGTTTTTTAGGCGTTGCCTATGGGCTTTGTTGTTCTTTTTTTGATCTCTGTAAAAGGGTTTTGGGGCCCCTTCAAAACCTGCTTTTACCTCTAATCTAAAACATATTGGTTCATAGGCAACCCTAAGTGTTTTAGTCAGTCATGTCTTTAGATACTTAGATTCCTTTAGCCAAAGTCTAAATCTAATTAATGTGTATCAATTTTATCCCTCATGTTGGTTATTATAAATCCATATGGAGGAAGAATTTTAAAATCCATAAAAAATTAAAAGCCAAATCATTTAAATAAAAGGCAATTATACAAAAGACAACATACAAATTTCAAAATTCAAATCACACTAAAAGACATGATTTATAATACATATTATTTTTATAATCAAAGATAAAACTCTAATTTGACCTCATGATAGAGTCGAGGTCCATTATGGTGTAGTATTCCAATAGATTGGAAAATGATAATAACAAAATCTTTTAGTGCTACCTACTTTCTCACATAAGTACCCAATCTTCATAGTAGATAGACATCTCTATAAGAGGTTCTACGAAATGGGGAACATAGTATGGGAAGGTGGGTCCATTTTAATTTTCTTCTTCATACAACCAACATGAGTCAATCTTAGTATCTCACTTATTTGCAATACAACTTTGTGCTTATTTTGAATGGGTATCTTTTGTATTTTGATGGTCACTAGACACCTAGTGTCTTTTTTGTATACTTAGTGTGCCTCATGTTTCCTAAGGTATTCTCATAGATGCCTAAATTATTATTTTTACATTCCCTATCTAATTTAAAACAATCCTAATATTTCCCCTTGAGAAATATTATTTGTTAACTAATCATTCCCCCTAGGAATTATATTTGTGAGTTGCATTGTAATACCATGGATAGGATCATGCCTTCCTCACAAATTAACACATAAAAAACATCCTTTTAAAATCACTTTTCACAATTGTTTTTATCCCATTGGTGTTCCCTTTGTGAGTTATAGTGTAATACCATGGAAAGGAATAGGCCTTCATCACAAAATATTCCAACAACCAAGTCACAATGAAATTATAGGTTTCAAACTTGAGATAAGTAGTGATTGATTAGTATTTATACATCATTGACATTATTACCATACTAATATAGTATTTTTATGCTTGCTTAATTAATATTTCACTTTTATCTTCTTCTTTTTTATTACATGTATGTTATAACTATTTTATTAAATTTATCATATTTCCCAGCTTGAATTAGTGTGATTAATTTAATTTCATTTTTCCAATTTTGTTTATCTTTTATACTTCCCAACATGATTTAATATGATCTATTGACTTAATTTTTTTATTTTTATAACATTTGGCTTTCATGTTCCTTCCATTTTATTACATTATTTTCATACTTTTTAACATGATATAGTGTGATTTTATTTGTTTTAACTTGGTGCAAATATTTTACATGGTTTAAAAACTTTCTTTTATCCTTTTTACCATCCTTGGTTTATTATATTTATTCATATTTTCTCATTTCACATTTCCCATCATGATATAGTGTGTAGTACATTTATTTTTTATTACTTATACTTTTCCAAGTTTTTTTTTGTCTTTTTTTTATTTTTTACCATGCATGTGTATCACATAATGCTATAGAATAGAACACTCAACAAATATTTCCCATAACATACACAACAAAAGACAAATACATATGCTATAAAGAAATACATCCATGCAGTGACATCCACAATGAATTACAGCTCATGAGATCAAATCCAACTATTAAAATCAATATATATATATATATATATATATATATATATAATGTATTTTATTTAATATAATGTATAAAATATAAAGTAGCTCCAGATCTAAGTCTAAGCTCCATCTTTTATATCATGTGGCCTAACCACATTACCCATAAATGTCTAAGATTGTCCCCTCTAAATGATATGTTACAATAAGGTAGTCTGGGATCTCAAACCTGATACTTATCCCTATAGACTATCCACTTAGGTCTAAACCTATTTAAGCTCAATAGTGATAGCCATGTGTGTCACTTTCCCCTGAGCTAAGGCCTATTAGGCCTATGCCTCTCCCTCTCCCACCCCTATCATTGGTTGTGATCCATCCCTTTATGATTGTAACTACCTTGTGTCCTCCCCCACTAGTCTAAACTAGTGTATTTGGGTTGGGGAAGATGGAATTACAAGATCATATAACATGGTGGGGTCATATAGAGCCCACACCCTATCCAAATGTCATGGTGTATAATCATAATTAGGGATCCTCATCTGATCTCTTTCATCATAGGATATACTAAACCCAAACTAGATAGACATTAAATCACATATGTATCTTAGAATATATCTACCTACTATAATCTAAACACAAATAGTATCCTACATCAAAGTTTAAATCAAAATTATAACATTTCTCACTAGTGATGGTATTACCAACTATTGTCTCTACATCTACTCACCCACCGATCATATTCTTTCCATCCACTCATCCATTGAGTGCCTCCTACATAGGTTGCCTCTACACTAGTACAAATCCAATAGTCACCACTAGAGCACATTGTGATCCTCTCTTCAAAGGTGACTCTATGGACCAATTATGTCCTAGGGTAGTTATTGGGTCCTTCTATATTATAACCCTTACCTAAACCTATTCTCACTAGTGATACCTCTATCTATGGTGTGTTCATGGTGGTTACTATTGTTAATGATTATGTGGTTCTTGATATGGGCCTACATCCATATCTATGACATCTCCCTCTACTAGACCCATTACCACCTACTACTATACTGAACCAGTCCATGGTCTATCACATCATGACCTAATAATGGTTATATCTACTAGTAATCATCCTCCTCTTCTCCCCCTTATCTCTTTATCATGTTGTGCCCAATAAGTAGGCATTATTTGAGGGGCTACTAGTTTTGGGAGTCTGAACTATCCTGGCAAGAGTGCCATTAAATATAGATCTACCCATGAAGTGTAGTGGCCTATGATCCACACCCATGCCAACCTTATCTCAATAGTTGACCAACTAGGTCATATATTAGCAATGTGAATATACTATATCACATAATCTCTCCTCATATGATAGTATTTAGATCTGGCACATGGGGCATAACTTGAGCTACATAGTCTTGTCTCCATCTCATGACCTAAGGTAACCTATCATCGACCACATGGGGTAACCCAAATAAATAATACATGTGGAACCTCTCATATATCTAGGCACTCGGTAGAATAATGGGCCCCATAGTCTTCTTCCTTATAAATAACATCTAATACATACCATGTATGAGTTAGACATAGATGATATCCCTAATATCATAGAGTACTCCCTAATCTAATATCGACTAGCACAAGGATATCATGTATAGTGGTACCTTTCCATCTAACTTGTGACATAGCACTCATAGTCACAAGTCATATCACAACCTTTTGGATGTCTATAAGTTTTTCAATATAGACATCAAAAAACTCACCCTCAGTCTAGGTGAGCACATCACCCACTAGCTCATCTCTCTTATAGATCCTTACTGTGCCAGTGTATTGGGTGAATAGTTTGTTACCAATAAAAGGTAGAAAAATGTTTATTTCATCCATAGTGTGATGAGATATAATCTCTCCTCAAGTAAGGGGAGACTCCCTTATTATTGCTAACTAACATAACAAGTAACTATTTACACTTATTTACACTATTCTTATCAAAGTGGGTGTTATCATATCATCTAATTCTATTTTTTTAGAATTGATGTAAAGTTGAAATCTAATGATATGAAACTTTTTTTCTTACAATGTAGTATGGAAATATGTAATTACTTATTGGAGTAATAATAACTGATATTCAAATTAGTTTGTTGAAAGAATAACTAGAAAAATACCAATCAATGTATCATAAAATAATGGAATAAAGTGTAGACCAAAGTCTCATCCTTGTTTACAATAAATATCAAATCACTAAAGATAATGACTTACAACCCAAATTCTCCAAAATCATTTCTCAATAATGAATGTAAACCTAGTAATGATATTGCAGCTCAAAGACATCAAAATTTGCTTCCTAGCACCTTTTGATTTGTAGAAATTCACAGCATAATTAAATCAATTTCATAAGAAAATGTAATGAAAAATACATAGTAACATCTCCAATACATCAAAAATTTATTTCAACTCAAAGATTGAAAGGTCACTTGCTTTCTAATTTATTGATTAATAAAAGATTTACAATTTGAATTCAAAGTTTCAATATTGCTTCTCAATTTTGGTAGCACTTCACTTCTATAGAAATTGGTGATCCTTTTACAAAGAACATCCTCTTATTCATAGAGGATCTATGAAAAAAATAGGAAATACATAAATACAATGACTTATTCATTGATAGAGTCCTATTTGAGTTAGGACTATGTACTTTTCCTACGTGTAAATTACACCAAACAAAATTAGATATAAAAGTCACAAAACTAAACTAAGTGTCCTTAGACACAAGAATTTCTTCCTTTCTATTATTTTATAAAAATTCCTTGTATCTCTTTAATGTATCCTAAATTTCACTCTCATCTAGACTTGGTGTACTCCTAGATATGGCAAGAACCCTTGAAATGGAATCTTCTAGATTAATTAGTAAGTCTTTGATTTTATCCAAGATTCTTTACAATTTATTCATTATGACCTAAAATTAAACTAGTTGTTCGATGGAGTCAAGTGTGAATGTTTTTATCTCAATATTTGTTTGAATCAAAGATGAGAATCCTGAATTATTGTTTTCATAGGAAGAATTTCTTGGGAATCATTTCTAACCTGACAAAGAAGTTCTCTAATTTTATCTGTAAAATCTAACATCTTATCTTTTCACATATCTTCATCGTCTTTGAGATTTTTAATTAGATTCTATAAAGATTCTCTTTTATTCTTCATTTCTTCCCTATAATTAATGAATATTTTCTTGTTTAGAATCACCTTCTACTCAACTAAAAGTTCCATCTTGAATTTGTGTAGTTGAGTCCATGTATCAATATCCTTTTCAATCAATTCCAAATTTTGAGTGAGTGTCATAATTGTTTACTAAATTTATATCTTCACTTCACTCAGGTTCTTTAAAAACTCAATGATAGAATGAAACCATTGAGTACCTTGTGTTGTCAATCTCTCAATCCATGCATTGACCACTTGACCTTGAGATCTAATTTTCTCAGCCTGTTGAATTGCCTTTTTAGTGTTCTAATGCACAACAAGTGTAACAAACATGGAAGATTGTGTGATCTTTATTAAAATAGAGGTCAATTGTTCTACTTGTATCTTGAGTTAATCCTTAATTTTTTTATCCTTGTCATATCTCTCGATCAAGGATGCCATTATTACTTGTAAATCCTCCTTTACACTTTCATGGGTTTTCTTCCCAAGATCTATTCATCATATTACATATTTTGAAACTTGAATATATTTAATATTTCTATCTTTAGGAGGCACTACAACCTTGACATACTTGTGTCTAGACTAAAAAATTACTCTTGAAATGTTTTTAAATTTCTTTGTTATTTTGGGTTTTATTGGCACAAGTTGAACAAAATCAAAGTCCTCAGGGGAAATAACCTACTTATTCCTTTTTGGGGTTTGGGACATGAGCCAAGGAGGAAGAGGAGATGAATCTTTAGGTTTAGAGGAAACCAAGTATTGTGATGTTTTAGGAGAAACAATGGCTTATGAAGTAGCTGGGATGGAAAGTGAAATGGTGGAGGTATTTAGTAGTGGTGTTGACACTAATGGGAGAGTGGTTATAATTGGTGGAGTTTGGTTGGGGTGACTGAAACTTTGGTCCCTATTAAAAAATTGGATATAGGAGTAGCAAGGACTTGGATTATTATTTTTGAGAAAGATATGAACATAAATTTATACATATCCTTTTGAGTGAAATACAAATTAATTGGGGATCCCAATGACTTTGAAGGATTGGGTAAATTTGAAAATTAATAAAAAACTTGATCCAATGTGCCTTGTGAAGGAAATTGAAATAGTGTGGCACTAGGAAGTGAAGGTGGAGATGAAAGAACAAGTTGAGAAGGAACATAATTAGTTGGTATAGTTGTATCTACAAGGGGAATTGTGGAAAATGTTACTTGTGAAACCGTGGTTTGGGAAACCTCAACCAAAGGAACCTTTGATTATGTAATTTATTAAATCATTGGCTGAGATGTTTGTGAATTTGGTTGAGGTGGTGCATCACTTGTAACTATGTTTTCTTCCTCCATTTGAGTACTTTTCTTGGCACTAGCTTCTTTGTCTTTCCTCTTACCTTTACTCATAAATACAAACACTAGTTTCTAAGTGGATGTAGAGGCATCATATTTATTTTTCATCCTTAATTCCTCTCATTTACTTGAGGTATCTTCATCATATTCTTCTTTTGACTCTGTCTTGAAATTTTTCATTTTGATACCTTTAGATTCCAACTAACCACTAGTTTTTTTAAGAATGGTTTAGAATCTCTCTCTAGTAGATATGCATTAAATTTAAATATAATTGGATTGGAGGGATAGGAGTAGAATAAAAATGATTACCTTCATATGAGGGATCCAATATATTTTCATCATCAGATAGATCAGTCAAAATATTAACCAATTTCAAATCTTCAATTTGATTGGTAGTGAGATGGTTGTAATCAAGTCTCCTATATCTTCTTTAGTCCTAAATTTTGGCTCAGATGTCCTCAACCTTATGCTCATGGGAATAATTGCCTTTCAAATTTTCCTTCATCATTTTATAATAAATTTTTTTCTTAACCTTTTACTTTTTAAGGGTGATCCATTGCATTTTAGTTTCCATTATCTTGGCTTTGGGATTATTTAACATGGTGTATCAGTGAATGCTTATCAAAAACTTGAATCATCTTTTATGTGCATCTGACTAGTTTTTGTATATGGTCATAATTTTTCTCCACGTCTCCATCAAAACTAATTTATCACTTGGGCACCTTGGTAGCATGTATGTTTGTTCATCGAATCCTCCCAATTTGATGTAAGTAAAAGTTGGGAACTAAAGGAAAATGTAACCAATATTATTCATTGTTGCCCACACTTTATCTGAAACTCTTTTATTTTCTAGTTTTTGTTCAAAAATATAAATTAACTTATAGAATAAAGCATCATTAACTCTTATAAAATGTTTAATGCTTTCTTTGAGAGTTAGTTGTGGATAGTAATCATGATAAGGAACCTTCTTCCTCTCACCAACACTAGTTATTATTGGAAAGGTCATAATACAAGTTGCAACATACACCAGGTAAGATGTCATATATAACTTGAGGGAAGAATTTACTTCAAGATTTTGGTGGCATATAGCATCACTAATCTGACTTCCTCAATAAATTCTTTGTTTATCTTTCTTAATGATGAAGATATAATGATACATCCACTCTTGAAAGATATCTAATGTGGGGAGACCTTTGACCCTACTTTGAAGAGTGATTAAATCTCTTATCTCCTCCATGAATTTACTTCAGTATATATTTTTAGTCTATCTTGCAATTGAGTGGCTTGGTGTCTTCAACTAATGTGAATTGATGAGCCTTTTGTATTTTTCAAAATTCATATCATAATATTCTTGAGCTGAATTTAAACTTATATCTAAGTACTCTTCAATGTCTAAGAGATGAAATACTTTATCAAAGTACTCATCATCTAGCTAAATTATCACCTTCCCACTGGCATCCTTGACTAACTTGGTTTCTTTATCACAATGGGTTACATTCACTAGGATGAACTTGGGATCTTGAGCTGACATAGGAAATGCAACTTCTAGGTGTATTTCACTGTTAAGAATATGTTAAATATGTAGAGAAATAGAATTCCTTTTTAAAAAATTTAGGAACTCAGCCATGTCAACATGACCAATCTCTATATCTCCAATTTGATCTACATTGGAGTTTATTTCATATACTAGAAACACATCTTAAAACTTATACTTCATTATTATTTTAGATGGAGAACTTTCTAACATTCATTTAGTATGTAAAAAAAGAGAGTTTTGATTCCCTAGAGTTAGCATTTTTTATCATTTTTTGGAAATGTGTAAGAGTGGAGAAAATATGTGCTTCTACATGACATATAAAATGGAATGTGTAGTCTGGAGAAAATTATTTGAACTACATAGTGGGTTGATAACTTTGGTGTAATTTGAAGAATTTTATCTGAACTACATAAGAAGAGGTTGGGTGTAGGGTCTCAATGCACATCAAATAAAATTCTTTGATATGCACTGAAAAGTGGACCATGCACTTTGGATAAATTTCTCTAAAGTGTACCAAGTTACATGCACTTTAGATGAAATTCTCTGAAGTGGACTAGATAGGTTACATGCACTTTGGAGAGTTTTCTTCAAAGTGTCCCTAATGGTGAATGTGCACTTTAGATAATATTCTTTGAAGTGCACCTGATTGAAAACTATTTTATGGTGTACTTTGGAGAAAATTCTTTGAGGTTCACCTTAGGGTTTTTTTTAGGGTGAGTAGATAGGGTGTTCTTCAAAAAAAAATCTCTGAAGAACATGAAAAAAATTTAAAATTAAAACCCTAGGTTGAATATAAATGAAAAAAATTAAGCCTAAAGAAATAAATGAAAATAAAAACCCTACCTAAGATATAAATAGGAAAATGAAAATGGGATGTGATGATGTGAGCATAGAATCCATAAATTTAGGAAGAACCAACTAATCATATGAATGACTAAGTGAGGGTACATGTGGGATCAAAAAGGTGACTAGGGGATAAAAATCAAAGGTAAAAAATAAAAATTACATGGGTTGATTATATATAAAAAAATAATTATTATGTATTAATTACCATAGGAGTGGTGGGCCCACATACAATATTAGATAAATTATCTGACCTTATATGTACATTAGTAAATAATTTCTATGATATTACACATTGGGTATAGTTTAGAGAAAATTATCTACATTTCACATGCAATGGTCAAGAAAATATCTACCTTTGCACGTTGAGGTGTATCCTAAAGAATTTTCTCTAGACTACATGGGTAGTTAGAAACTCCCTCAAAAAACTAACTTCTTGAGGAAAAACAAATGAAAGAAGATAATGATTGGCCTCATTTCTCATGTTTAGATAAAATGGTTTACAAAATAATCAAGTTTCATAGGGGATATCCAATGAATTGAGCTTGCTAAATTCAAAGATAACAGTTAGATCTAACTAGGGAATTTCCTTCATGCATTATTTGAAATGCTTTAAGGAAAGAAAATATTAGAACTCTAAGTGCCTTTATCCATTGGGCCATGGAGTTAAGTGAATAACCAGACCAAAAGAAAAAATAAAAAATAATATACATATATTTACAAGATGTAAAAACTTATCTAGAACCTCACTGAGTGAAAATATTCAAGTGTTATCCACTATAGGGTAGTGGTAGTGGTGTTCCATCTAGTTATTCTAAAAATAAACTATGTTCCCCACTATGTTTGTGAATTAGGAAAGGACCCCTCCATAGAGAATCAAATTTTCCATGCGTCCCTTTTGGCTCTCTTCTTTTGTCCCATAAGAGGACTATATCTCCAACTCAAAAATCTCGTGACTTGAGTTTTTGGTCAAAAATTCCCTTGACATGACTTTGATGTTTAGCAATGCAGTCCAATACCTTTGTAAATTATTCCTCTATCTTATCAAGATACATAATACACTTTTCTAGAGTTCTTTCAAATGTTTCATCTCTAATTTCCTTAGCTAATTTGAGAGTGGGCAACTCTAATGTGATGGGTATTTCTACGTTCAATCCATACAAAAATTGGAAAGGAATTGATCACTTAGGAGTGATACGATCAGCCCAAAATGCATCATATAATGCATTATGATAGGTTCTTTTTTTTTCCTCTACCAGCTTTTTAATGATAGTAACCAAATTCTTGTTACTCAACTCAGCTTGATCATTTCCTTGAGGGAAGTAGTCTGAGGTGTGAGATAAAATGATTATATATTAAAAATAGAAATGAGTCATCTCTTAGGATGTGAAACAAGTAGTATATTGGTTACAATTTTATTTTGAATACCAAATATTGTGATGATATTTTCTTTGATAAAGTTACAAACCATCTCTAAAGTGGCATGTTTGGTCAAAATTGCCTCCACCCACTTGGTGAAGTAATATGTAGCTATAAGAACATAACCATGACATGCACTTGATAATGGGTTCACCATGCCAATTAAGTCAACAACCCATTTATAAAAGGGTTATTCAATGACTATTATCTTGAGAAGTAAGGCTACTAACTTGGGTTTACCCACAAACTGCTAGTACTTCTCACATTTATGTACCCAAGCATATGCATCTTGAAAAAGTGTTGGCCGGTAATATCTTACCTAAAAAAGATTATGAGATATAACTAGGGATAAAAATCTCCTCCACAATCCAAATCATCAAAGGATTCTAACAACTTACCTTGGTGTGCTTTATCTACGCATCATAGAAAAATTTCATCAATGTCTCACTTATACAAACCATTGTCCCAAAGGATAGAGTTTTTAGCCTTGAGCTTGATTGTCCTCTTCTCATTGTGAGACAAATGTTTTAGATAATCTCTATATGTGAGGAAAAAATAAATTTTAGAATACCATTCATTCATTATGCTCACAAGAAAGACCGTGGGAAGTTCTTTTATATCTCCCTCATTATTGGGTATCTCTTTTGGTTCAGTTTATACCATAGTTGACACAAAAATTTTCCTGTAAAAGTTTTTAAGGCTTTATCTCCATATCATAATCATATATTTTGCAAATCCAATTACCTCTTTTTCCTCCAAATTCTTGTTGAGTCAAAATGGACTTGACAGTAGAATCTAATACTAATGCAATGGTGTGAGAGTTGAGGATGTAATCCTTGAAATGCTTAACTAATTTCACCATAGCATAAGCATGTTTTTCCATGTATAAGTAATTTAGTTCATAAAAATTGATATGGAAACTCATGAAAGCTATGGGAGATTCAATCCCTTCATTCAACTGTACCAAAATTGTAGATAAGGTATGCTCTGAAGCATAACTATGCATGATATAATTCTTGGTATAATCAAGGAAAACTAGGATAAGAGAAAGTGTAATTACTTCCTTGATCTCATGTAAATCATCTCTCCATTACATTTTTTAATGTAAAATTGATTTCCCTTTCATCATATCAATAATATGACATATCTTTTCAGCAAAATCTAAAACAAATCTTTGCAATAAATTAACTTTCCCAAATAAGGAATGAACTCCCTTCTTACTTGACAATAGAATAAGATTCTTAATTAACTTGACCCATTTAGGATCAAATTTTATTCCTTCCTTAGACATAATGTTTCCAAGGAGCTTACCTTGAGGAACCCCAAAAATGGATTTCTTTGGATTAAGATATATCCTATGTTCACAACATCTTTCAAGCACTTATTATAAATGGTCATAATGATATTGGTGTTTTTTTGAGAAGACAATTAGATAATTTAGATATACTACAATAAACTTACTGATTATATCTCAAAAATTCAAATCCATGTCCCTCTAAAAGGTAGCACCAGCATTTATCAATCTAAAAGGCATCCTATGATAGGCAAAAGTGCCCCATGGAGTAGTGAAGGCTATCTTGTGTTGATCTTCATCATTGACCTCCACTTTATTATATCTTGAGAATCCATCTAGCATGGATAATATTTTTAAACTTGTCACTATTTGTAGTACATGATCCATTACTAATAATGGGTAATTATCCTTAAGTGATAATTGGTTTAAATTGAAAAAATAAATGTAGATGCAGATTTATCCATTCTTTTTCATCATGAGAATAATATTAGCTATCCATGTGGAATGATGTATATAAAGATAATCTAATAATTCAAAATCTTTTGAATTTTAGTGAGGATAGTACCTAAGATTTTGGGATTATACTATCACTATTTTTGCTTATGAGGTTGAGACCCTAGCTTGAGAGGAATATCATGTTGTACTTCCTTTAGTCAAATTTTTTTTAGATCAACATATGAATATGCTAATAGATCAATGTGCCATCATAGGAGTCTCACTAACTTCTCCCTTTCTTGCAATGAAAAACATTTCCCAATATTTATCATCTTGGAATGATCTTCTATCCCTATATTTATTTGCTCAATTTTTGTAGATGAATCTGATTCTAATTGTTGACATTTAATGAATCTATCATGCTTATCAAAAAGTCTCTCCAAAGATACGAACCCTATAGGAATTATATTCCATTTTAGATGTAAGATATCTTCACCAATTTATTTGTTAACTTCAAAACTTGATTCTTGAGGGGTGGAATAACTTCCTTCAAAATACAACTCATTGAAAATTTCCACCTTCTCCAATAATTAGATAACTTACTCATCATTATTTAAAACCTACTAATGATTGACATTGTCAGGAATACTGGGCCAAAAATCCAACTCAATAATATACTTGTTTACTTGGAAATCTTTGTGAGGAATCAAGAGAGTGGATAAAATAGCCAATGAATTAGCTCTATCATTATATTCTCTTGGAACTTCCAATATATTGAATGTATCAAAACTTTATATGCAATCCCAAACTCAATTACGGTAATGCCTTAGTCTATCATTTTTTGTTTGATATAGATTCCTAACTTGGCAAATGACTATCTCAGCATCACCTTGAGCATGAATGTTTCTAATTTCTTTCTTTTGCGTAACCTCCATTCCTAATAATAAGGCTTAATATTCAATAGTAATGTTAGTGTTATCAAACTACAATTTGAAAGAGAAAGGGAAAATTTTTCCTTTCAAGGATATGAAAACTATCCTGACTCTAGAACTAGTTGAAGAAAAACTACCATCAAATTATAAAATCCAAATTTTATTTGAACTTTCAACCTTGATAGTTTCAAAAGATAAAACTTATTCATCTAAAGTGGATGATTCACCTATTTCCTAATCTTTTTCTAAAATATCATTTGAAGATATTAGATCTTCATTTGTGGTCAAGAAATACATACCCATTCTAGAAGTTTCAGAAAGAATCTAGGCTTTTGGGTCCTTAGTATTTGTCATAATATACTTCACTTATTTTTCAAGATGAAGATTTTGAATCATGCCTTTGAAGGGTATTCTGGCCTCAGACCAATCCATGTTGATTTCACCACCAACATCTTTAAAAATGGTGCATCATAATAGAAATCCATAAGGAGTTAGAACATCAACCAATAGAAATATCATCTTGATCTTTTTCTTCAAAAAAGTATCAAATGCAAATTATTCATCCTTGATTTGGCTTATGAGAGGTAATTACTTAGTTTCCATTGAAAATCAACAACCAAAAGTATTTGTCAAGATCAATTCCAAGGCATTAGCTACCTTGGCCAGCATCACATTATCATAGGCACCTGAATCAATAACATAATTATTGAGATTATAACCATTGACAAATAGGGAAATATAGAAAGGCTCTATTTTTATAGAGTTGGATGAAGGAGTTACAAAAAATTTATTTTGCTTTGGTCTTGGCTTAGGGTCAATTGGCACACTCTTAGATGAGGTTTGATTAGAATTAGTCCCTTTTCTTTTTACAATTTTGACAATCTTTAAAATTGGTCAAGATTATATTGGAGGTACTCAGCCTTAGACATTTAGATTTTTATATTATTGGCATGGTCTATGATATCAAAAATTGGATATGGAGCACCCAAGGAATATAAGGTATTTTCAATTTTAGGTCTCATGTTTTGGCACTGGGTCTAGATGTAAAAGGAGAAGAAGTAGAATGAGAAGTACTTACTTATTTATCCATCACTATGTCTTTTTGTTGAATTGGTAAAGGAGTTCCTCTTTTATTAATAGTAACATCCTTACATGGTCCATCCTTGGTTTTATCTTTATCAACCTTTTTTTGTTGATTTGTTTGACTTTGTGAATGGGTAAAGATGACATAATATTCACCTCATATGTCCTCTTTTTGTTCTTCTTCTTCTTCAAAGTTTAGAAACCTGATATCAGAGTCGCTAGATTCTCCTTCTTCACCTCTTATGAAAGGAGTTGCATCTTCTTTTGGAATATATTCAAATTATAGAATATCATCAATATCAGGTTTGAACCAATTAATGGTTGCATTATTCAGAGGTGCCTCTAATGCAAGCCTTGCTTGTGGTGGAGGAAGTTTATTCTAATTTTATTTTCTTGTAGCATTGTTGGAATAATTATAATCATTTGGGTATGTTCTCCTTGGAACATGCTTAAATGGAGAAAATGACATATCTTGAGACATTTGCTTTTTGAATGCTGACAATTCATTTTCTAGCTTTTAAACCATGGGATTCATGGTGCTAGTAGAAGGTGAAGTAGTAGAGGGATACCTACTAGGCTTGATAGATTTTTTTCTCACCTTCTCATCTAGGACTAAATCATATTCTAATTTTATCTCCAAACTTTGAGTAGCATCGAGATCAATCAGGGCTGCTCTTTGTAAAAGAACACTTACTTCTAGAAGTTGAGAATTGAAGAAGCACTTCAAGTTCTCACGTGTAGCTTGAAAAATTGTTCGAATCCTATTCCTCAACTTGTTAAACTTTCCCACAAACTCACGCATGGGTTCATGTGTTTCTTTCTTCATTTGTGTAAGTTGATCCAATAAGTCATAAACATCTTCAATAGGTTTGAACCTTGCCTCAAAGCTAGTCTTAAGATTTTCCCAACTAGTGATGGTTTTGGTTGCAAGATGATAAAACCAATCAAAAACAACACCTTCAAGTGTTTCAATTAATAACCTTATAGAAACAACTTCATTTTCTACTCCAAAAACCCTACATGCAATGTAGAATGTAACAATATGTTCATCTGGATGTTGTTTACCATCACCATATAACTTTGAGAAAAAAATTCATGAACCATGAGGAAGTTTATGAGATGGAAGAGTCAAGTTTAATGGACCAAAAGTAGTCCCCCTTGGACCTTGAGTAGCCATTTTCTGTGGATTTAAGGGAGGAATAACAAATCTTTGCAAAGGCAAAATAGGCAAGACCCTCTATATGTTGGAAGCTTCCATGGGTATAGGAGATCTTGTATTGGTAGGTGGAAAACTCCTTATAAATTGAAGAGGTGACCTTACACATGCTAACAAAAGATTGAAGTTATGCTCTTGTAATAACTCAAATGTAGGATCAATATGTCCATTTGCCCTTCTACCATGAGTGTAGCTTTGTTCCACTAGATCATGAAAGTATCCAAAAATAAAAGAAATTAATTACAAAAAAAAGTAGTAGTAAACAATAAAGTGTTGGTCCTATTCCAACTGAAAGAGTGTAGATCTTAGTTTTTTGTTCATTCCCAATTGGAGTCACTAAAAAATATTGTGTGAATATTTTGTTACTGATAAAAAGGTAGCAAAATGGTTATTTTAGCCATAGTGTGATGAGATAGAATCTCTCCTCAAGTAAAGGGAGGCTCCCTTATTATTGATAACTAACACAAAAAGTAACTATTTACACTATTCTTATCAATGTGGGTGTTATAATATCATGTAATTCTATTTTTCATAATTGATGTACACTTACAATCTAATGCTATGAATACTTTTGTTTTTTACAATGTAGTATGGAAATATGGAATTACTTGTTGGAGCACTAATAACTGATATTCAAATTAGTTATTCGAAAGAAAAAATAGAAAAATACCAATGAATGTATCATAAAAAATGGAATAAATTGTATCCCAAAGTCTCTACCTTGTTTCCATTAAATATCAAATCACTAAATACAATGACTCACATCTCTATGTCTCCAAAATCATTTCTCAAAAATGAACGTAAACCCAATAATGATATTGTAACTCAAAGATTTCAAAATCAACTTCCTAACACCTTTTGATTTATATAAGTTCACACCAAAATTCAATAAATTACATAAGAAAATCTAATTGAAAGGACATAAGAACATCTCCAATACATCACAAATTTATTTCAACTCAAAGATTGAAAGATCACTTGATTTATAATATGTTGATTGATAAAATATTTAAAATTTAAATTCAAAGTTTCAATATTGCTTCTCAATTTTGGTAGTAATTTTATTTTATATAAATTGGTAATCCTTTTACAAATAAAAACCTCACATTTATAGAGGAGATATGAACAAAAATAGGAAATACATAAATAAATTGACTTATTAATTGACATAGTCCTATTTGACTTAGGACTATGTACTTTTCCTATGTGTAAATTACACCCAAAAAAATTACATATAAAAAGTCACAAAAATAAACTAAGTTTCCATAGACATAGGAATTTCTTCCTTTTTATTCTCTTCTAAAAATTCCTTGTATCTCTTTAATGTAGCCCAATTTCACTATCATCTAGACCTAATGTACTCCTAGAGATAGTAAGAACCCTTGAAATGGAATCTTCTAGATTAATTGGAAAGTCTTTTATTTTATCCAAGATTATTTGCAACTTATTCATTATGACTTGAAATTCAACTAGTTTGTTGATGGAGTCAAATGTAAAAATTTCTATCTCAATCTTTTTTTGAATCAAAGATGATAATTCTTGAATTACTGTATCCATAAGAAGAATTTCTTAGGAATCATTTCTTACCTGACAAGTAAGTTCCCTAATTTATCTATAAAATATAACATCTTATCATTACACATATCCTAAGCCTCTTCAAGATATGTAATTAGATTCTAGAGAAATTTTCTTCTTTCTTCATTGCTTCTATGTACTCAATGAATATTTTCCTATTTGGAATGGCCTTCTAATCAACTCAAATTTCCAGCTTGAATTTGTGTAGTTGATTCCATGTATCAATATCCTTTCTATCAATTCAAAATTTTGATTGAGTGTCTTAATTATTTTCTAAATTTCCATTTTTACTTCACTTAGGTTCTTCAAAAATTCAATGACAAAACACAACCATTGAGTACCTTATGTTATCAATCTCTCAATCTAGGCATTGACTACCCGACCTTGAGATCTAATTTTCTTATCTTACTAAATTGCATTTTCAATGTTCTCATGCTCAACAGGTGAAATAGACTCAGAAGATTGTGTGATCATTAGTAAAATATAGGTCAGTTATTCTACTTGTATCTTGAGTTGATCCTTAATATTCTTGTCTTTGTCATATTTCTCAATCAAGGATGCCATTGCTCCTTGAAAATCTTCTTTTGCACTTTCATGGGTTTGTTTCCTAATATCTATTCATTTTACTACATTCAAACACTTAAATATCTTCAATGTTTCTATCTTTGGGAATAACTTCAACCTCAACATACTTGTGTTGAGACTCAAAAATTAATCTTGAAATGGTTTTATCTTTCTTTGTTATTTTGGGTTTTATTGGCACAATTTGACCAAAATCAAATTCATCAGGAAACATAGCCTACTTCTTCCTTTTGGGTTTTTAGGACATGAACCAAGGAGGAAGAGGAGATGAATATTCAAGTCTAGAGGAAACCAAGGATTGTGATGTTTGAGGAGGAATAATGGTTTGTGAAGTAGGTGGGATGGAAAGTGTAATGGTGGAGGTATCTGGTAGTGGAGCTAACACCAATGAGATAGTGGTTATAATTTATAGAGTTTGGGTTGGGGTGACTAAAACATTTTCCCCTATTGAAAAATTGCATACAAGAGTAGTATGGACTTGGGTTGTTATTTTGGAGGTAGATATGGACATAAATTTATACATATCTTGTTGAGTGAAATATATATTAGTTGGGGACCCCAATGACTTTGAAGTACTAGGTAAATTTGATAATAAATCAAAAAATTGATCCAATGTGCCTTGTGAAAGAACATAAAAGATTGTGGCACTAGGAGGTGAAGGTGGAGATGAAAGAACAACTTGAAAAGGAATAAAATCAATTGGTACAATTATATTTATGGTAGTAATTGTGGAAAATTTTACTTGTGAAACTATGGTTGGAGAAACCTCGACCAAAAGAACCTCTGATTATGTAATTTGTTGAATAAATGGCTAAGAAATTTGTGAAGTTTTTTGTTGAGGTGGTGCTTTGCTTGTAACTATGTTTTCCTCCTCTATTTGAGCACTTTCCTTAGCACTAGCTTCTTTGTCTTTCCTCTTACCTTTACTCACAAATACAAAATTTAGTTTCTGAGTGGATGTAGAGGCCTCTTATTTATTTTTCATCCTCAATTCCTCTCATTTCCTTATGGTATCTTCATCATATCCTTATTTTAACCCTGTCTTAAAATGTTTCAGTTTGATACCTTTGGATTCTAACCAAGAATTAGTTTTTACAAGAATGGGTTAGAATTTCTCTCTAATATATGTGAATTTATTTATAGACCATTGGATTGGAGGGATAAGATTAGAATCAACTTTATTGCCTTCATATGAAGGATCCAATATTTTTTCATCATCAAAGAGATTAGCCATAATGTTAGCCAATTTCAAATATTCAATCTGATTGGCAATGAGATAGCTATAATCAAGTCTCCTTATATCTTCTTTAGTCCTACATTCATCCTATATGTCTTCAACCTTGTGTTCATGGGCATAATTGCCTTTCAATTATTCCTTCATCATTTTATATTCATAATTTTTCCTACCCTTGTACTTTTTAAGGGTGATCCATTGCATTTTAGTTTCCATTGTCTTGGCTTTGGGAGTAGTTGACATGGTGTATTATCCAATTCTTATTATAAACTTGAATCCTCTTTTATGTTCATCTAATTACTTTTTGTGCATGGTAATAATTTGTCTGCACATCTCCATCAAAACCAATTTATCACTTGGGCACCTTGGTAGCATGTATGGTTGTTCATCAAATACTCCCACCCTGATGTAAGTAAAAGTTAGGAACTGAAGGAAGATAAAGCTAATCTTATTCATTATTTCACACACTTTATCTAAAACTCTTTTCTTTTCTAGTTTCTATTCAAAAATACAAATGAACTTATCGAAAAAAGCATCATTAAATCTTCTAAAATGCTTAATGATTTCTTTGAGAGTTAGTTATGGATAATACTCATGAATAGGAACCTTCTTCTCACCAATACTGGTTAGTCCTAGAAAGGTCCTCATATAGGATATAACATACACCAATTAATAAGTCATATAAAAATTGAGGGAAGAATTTACTTTAGAAATTTGGTGGCATATAGCATCATTGATCTGACTTCCCCTATAAATTCTCTATTTATCTTTCTTAATGAATAAGATATAATGATACATCCATTATTGAAAGATATTTTATGTGGGAAGACCTTTTAACCTACTTATGATAGTGATTAAATCTCCTATCTCCTCCATGAATTCACTTTGGTATAATTTTTTAGGCCATCTTGTAATTGAGTGCCTTGATGTCTTTAGCCAATGTGAATTGATGTGCCTTTTACCTTTTTCATAGTTCTTGTCATAATATTCTTGGGATAAATTTACACTTATATATGAGTACTCTTTTATGTCTAAGAGATGAAATAATTTAATGAAATACTCAGTATCCAACCAAATTATCACCTTCCCACTAGCATCCTTGACTTATTTAGTTTCTCTATCAAAATGGGTAGTAGTCATTAGGATAAACTCCAAATCTTGAGTTGTCATGGGAAATGCATTTTCTAGGTGTATTTCACTATTAATAATAGTTTTCATATGTAGAACAATAGGATCAATACCTAACCTTTGTCATAACTCGGCCATGTCAACATTCTTGATCTCTTTATCTTCAATCTGATCTATATTGGAGTCTACTATAGATACCAAAAACACACCCTAGAATTTATACTTCATTATTCTTTTATTTAGGGAAACTTATGAAATTTATTTAGTATCTACAAAAGAGAGTTTTGATTCCCCATATTTAGTATTTTTCATCATTTTTGGGAAATTTGTAAGAGTGGAGAAAATCTGCACTTCTACATGGGATATAAAATGAAATGTGTAGTGTGGAGATAATTCTCTGAACTGCATAGTGGGTTGATAAATTTGGTGTAATTTAGAGAATTTTCTCTAAACTACATAAGAAGAGGTTGGGTGTAGGGTCTCAAGACACATTATATAAAATTCTTTGATATGCACTGAAAATTGGACCATGCACTTAGAAGAAAATTCTCTGAAGTGTACCAAATTACATACACTTTAGAGAAAATTCTTTGAAGTGCACCACATGGGTTATGTGTACTTCAAAGAATTTTCTCTGAAGTGCACCTAATTGAAAACTAGTTTATAATGTACTTTGGAGAAAATTCTCTGAGGTGTACCTTGGAGGGTTTTTTTAGGGGGGTGAGTAGATAGGGTGTTGTTTACATAAAAATCTTAGAATAACATGGAAATTTTTTAGAATAAAAACCCTAGGTTGAATAAAAATGAATAAAAAATAATCTTAAAGAAATAAATTAAAATAAAACCCCTACCTGAGATACAAAGAGGAAATGAAAATGGGATGTGATGATGTGAGCATGGAATCTACAACTCAAAGAAGATCCAACTAATCATATGAATGATGAAGTGAGGGTGCATGCAAGCTTAAAAATAGCAGTTGGGGGATAAAAAGCAATGGTAAAAAATAAAAATTGCATGGGTTGATTATATATAAATGAGGTAATTAATACTTATTAATTAGTACAAGAGTGGTAGACCCACATGCAAGATCAAAGAAATTATCTAACCTTACATGTGCATTAGTGGAGAACTTCATCGCTATTACACATTAGTGAAATTTGGAGGAAATTATCTAGATCACATGTGTAGTGGTGGAGATAATCTCTACCTTTCCATGTTGATGTGTATCCTAAATAATTTACTTTAGACTACATGGGTAATTAAAAACTCCCTCAAAAATCTAACTTCTTGAGAAAAAATGCAAGAAGGTAGTGATTGGCCTTATTTCATATGCTTAGAGAAAATGGGCTATGAAATGGATAAGTTTCATAGGGGTTATCCCATGAATTGAGCCTTCTAAATTCAAGGATAAAATAGTGATCACCAATGTCCCTTCTATAGGTAATCTTAAAAATGCATGGACGTCCTCTAGAGTGATACCCACCTCAATGGTATCCCCATTTACCACCCATCAAAGAGTGTTGGTTAACTATTCCCATAATCTAAAAATCTTTAAAATGAGATCAACACTAAGTGGGATTTTTCCCATCTCCATGATACCTCTAAAGCCTAGTGTGACTAGTCAAACTCTATCTATGTCACTCAACTGATATAGTAAATTAAAAAACCATGGAACATCAATTAGGTGTTAATATCTCTAATGTCTCTATAAAATATAAAATAAGAAAGGATGTATTAGATATCCATGTCATAAATAATTATAATACATTCTTAAAAATTCACCAATTAACTACTTAAATTAGTTGGTTTGATTTAATTTCTCATGTTCCTAATTTTCCTATAAAATTGGCCAATTTAATACTAAATTAGCCTTATATCTTATCTATAATACTAAATTTCTCTTCAACATTTTTAACTAGATCATCCCATTTGATATTAAGTCAACCATCTTCTTTCTTCAACATACTAAATCAACCCTATCATACACAGTCAGCCTCATTTTTTAAATTGAGTCAGCCCTCTAGTACATAGTCATCCTTATCCTCATTCTAAACTAAGTTAGCCTACTACTATGTAGTTAGCCACACATTAGAGTAATAAATTGGCTCACTACTACATAATCGACCCTATGTTTTTTTCTCACCTTATAAACTAAGTTGACCAAGTCAAATCTATTCTTCCATAATGATGACTTTTTGACCATTTACCATAAATTCCTTAGGCATTTATTAGTCTAACTTCTTCCTACCTGATACCCCGTTCTACCCTTAATTTACCTAAAATTTTCCTAGATTTTATTTTGGTGCCTAGATTTTACCTACCAATCAATTTTCTATATTTAACTCAATTTTAAATATAAAAAAACTAAAAAAATTGAAATTCACAATTGTTTACCTGTGATGCACTCATTGCACCTGCTATGCATCTTCCCCATCTCAGTTGTCATCTCCTCACCATAATGGCTCTTTGTCTCAAACTAGGTCTTTTAGAGCTCTATTTTCTCACAATAGTAAAAATATTTACTATTCAAAATTATTTAGCTTTCAAATATTTACCATTAGATTTTGTATTTCAACCATATATTTATTTCTATTATCTCTTTTTACGAACCATAACATATTCTAGAATCTTGAAATTGTAGAGAATATTTTCACCTATTACATGTATATGTTGTAAAAAATGATATTTTTTTCTCTTTTTTATTAATTTATTATAGGTTCACCTAATGTTTCCTATATTGGACACCTTCACATTTCCTACATCTCATTCTTTTTCTACAACACTAAGGTAAACAAAGGTATGTTTTTTTATCAATTTTGTCCTTTCATTTATATAGTTTCTCCTTAGCATAATTTGTTTAGCTTCAGTGTTGTGTGTTGCTATTTTATTTTCATGAAGAACCATCCAATGTTACACTTAAGTGACACTTGATAATATTTGAGTGGGGCATATATATACACATAATATTTTCAAACTTTATTAATTACTAATACTTTCTTTCTTGTAAGAACCCATCGAGTCTCAATCTCTTTAAGTACACACCTTAATGGGTATACCAGGAAAGGGGTGGGTAGACCATTGGTACTTTACAGGATTGGTGTCCATTTAATACCACTTTCTATCTACACAATCATATCCTAAAAACACTCCCCTAAGATTTGCCTACTATTTTCCCCCTCCTTTAGTCATTTTATGCCTTCATTAGAACTTCCCTAACCTAAAAAATCCTTTCCAATGGTTTACAATACACTATTATCCCTATTGACCCTATACTCTAATTGATAAACTCATTTAGGGTCTAGGTCAACCACTAGATAACCTAGACCAAGACCTAATTTATGTTTGTCAATAATGATATAGAGTCGATTAGGCTAACCCTATTGGCTAAAATTTTACAAATGTTTAGGGTCAGATCCATTTATATATACACAAGCATTTTGTCATTTATTTA
>JARHVA010000264.1:152500-250000 GCA_037957365.1 Torreya grandis | reverse complement strand
AACCTTATTGTGGGCATTGTGTTACCAATTACGGTAGGGCCTATAATTATAACTACTTAGTTCTTAGTTTTACCCAATGTTGGTACATTGGACATGATATTATGACTACCATAGATACACAATATATGTGCAATACCATCTTCATTATGTTGATGTTTGAAATATATCCATGATAAAAAAAGTTATAGGTGTTTCAAATGAGTACCACATTCAACTTGATAAATTTCCTCATTTAACTCCAAAACCACTATTATGTAGCCTAAATAGCCATAAATTTTTCAAATATTTCATATTACATTACAATGACAAGTCATTTATCTTCCTTGATGATCAATTCTCTAACATCCTTTACATTGGTAGCCTATTTGGGTTCATCATATGGTATCTAGTGTATTGTTTACTATGATAATCTTACATTAGATTTATGAGTTTGTTCCATAAAGAACATTGATGCATTATCTTGACATTCAATAGAACCCATAAAATACTATGACTAAAATAACTATGTAATACATACATAATTATATTTACCATATCAATTATTCTAGATACTACACACCTTGTGACCATTTTTTGATCACATTTCATTTCTTGCACACAACATGTAATGTTCATGCCGATCAACAAATTATCTATATAAAAACTTTAAAAATATATATCATATGAGAGATCTTACCATCTCAAATGTAAATCAAAGTCACCTCTCCAATTGTGATTTATCTAATGTTTCAAAAACTATGTCACTTCCCATTGGGAAAGTTAATAAAATAGATTAACGTGATGATATAAATATTTTCTAACATGTATGGTTTATGAATAAGGATTGGAAGAGGTTGTAAAAGAACTTACCATAATTATTATAGTAAATATATGTTGGGAAGGATTTTTTATGAAAAGTATCCATCACAATAACATGAATTTATTCTTGAGGTTTTGCTAAGTGTATGAGATTCTCTTAAATAAATATTTGCATCTCACAAGAATATTCATTATAGTATTCCACTTCAACCTTAGAATAATATGATTTTCAAGGTTGATTTATATAGATAGATATTATGTTAACATTATGGTTAGGATTAATATTCTTTTATTTAGTCACATCCATATTTAAATCATTATAAGAATGCTCTTGAGAGATAGGAAATTAATGAGAAAAATAATTTGGATATTTTTGGTTATTGTTAGTCCATACTAGATCCAACATACATATAACATGGCACACCATAAATTAAGTTTTGGATATAATAAAGACCATTTTTGAAATATTGGTTCAAGGATATAATTAATAAGTTTAACCAAAATTTAAATGGGTAAGATAAAGAGATAAATTTCATTATGTGGAAACTAATAGGTATCTAGATTAACGATTCATAACCAAGAGGAATCTAAACTAAGGTTCTAAATAAGAGATGAAAAATAAGGAATAAAAACATGCTATTATAAAATATACTAAAAATCATATATTAACCAAAGCATGTAAGCCAACAACATATAAATAACAAGAATACCATAGAGATTAAGTGTTCGGGTAAGATGGAAGCTCAAAACATTCCTCATTTATTATCCTCATTTCATAAATCTCGTTACCATACAAACTTTATCTAATATATAAAACAAAATAAAACATGTTGTATAGACTAATGCTTATTCCAATGTATATTGATTTAAATTACATTAAAAGTACTTTGGATTCAATATATGAGTTGTTTAAATGAAAATCCAAATTTATATAAATAGGTAGATAACTTTTGATGACATTACTATTGAGATGGAGAAGAAAATAAGTCAAGATTGGCATTCTAAATGTACGACCAATTGTGATGGACTAAAATAAAGAAAATAAGGGTATTAAATTAATTTCATACTCTAATTATAAATTCTATGTGGCCTCTAATTTGAAAGTATCTTAAGAGATGTATATGGCAATGTGAAAACTTACACAAAGAATTTTTAAAGGAAACACAAATTAAGATTGAATAAGGTGTCATTTAATTGTAAATTGCATATTATTTTTATTATAACTATTTAGACATAGTTATATCACATTTAAATGTAGTTTAAAAATATAAAAATGTTGTTTAGTTGTTAAATGGGATATTAAATAAGTAATCCAAAATCACCAAGCCTAAAAAAATAAAAACCAATCCAAGAATGGAAAATGTAGTAAAAGTAAAATAAAAATTCTGAGGATAAGATACAATTCACCAATCTTGAAGTGTATTTTATTGAAACCCAAACAAAATTATATCAATATATATTCATTCTAAAGAAATTAAAATATAGTTTATAAAGTTAGGCATATTAGGATAAAAACTTAACTTATTTTTTGGTTATTTTATGGTTATTTATCCTCTCTAACTATTACATAATCCTCTTTGAGATTTTATCTTCCCATATGAATCCTTCCTTCTTATTCCCAGATGATACACACTTGTTTCCTAATTTCTAATCTAGATCTTCCTTATTTTCTCTAGATCAAGGAATCCTCTCTTTAAAACTATGTACTATGCTCCTTCATGGCATGTTTTTACTCTAAAAAAGTAGTATAAAAAACATCTCTATGGCCAACAAAGACATTTTATAAAATTAAAAAACTCTAACTATTTCATTAGTGACTTCAACCAACTACAAGTTCAAATTGAGGCATATTTTGTAGAGTTTTTGTCTTTTTGATGAGTGAAATAAATATTGGAAAATTCTTATTTTATTTCTTCCTCTCATAACTCTCATGGAGTATCTTTTGAATTTATTAACAGTTGAAGAGTCATAAACATATGTAAACCTTTTCATTGGAGAGGGTGAAGCCCATGTGATTTATTAACCACCCTTGTGGAACTTTAATACCATTTTGCTTATTCAGCATAGTATTTCAATAATTATGATATCTCATGGTCAAATTAATAAATGCATGACTATATACTAATAGTAGTAATTTTTAATTATGGTAAAAGTAGATTGAAAAAAAAATAGATTTATAAATTCTATTTAAAAGTACTACTACACTAACCTCAATTTACCATCCATGATTTAACCATGAAATTATAATGCTATTTTATACATGGAGAACTCATATTACATAAGTTTATTATAGTTTTAAATCAAAAATATGTTTTAAACTTATTGTAACATGTTATGTTTTATAAAACTATAATATTGATGATAGAAAAGATAAGTCAAAGAGTCATGTAACTAACACATCATAAAGAATTTTAGTCTCTTAAACTAATAATTGGTCCTAGTTAAACCTCAGTAAGTGGTTTTTAATGTTTCACTATGAAAAAATCACAAATTAACATTTATTTTCCAAATGTTGTGTCACAAGACAACTTAGAAACTTGACCTTAAAATTTTGATTTGAAACTAGGTTGACCAAATATATGTCAAGTAAAATGTTCATTATTATTGAAATAAATATTTCATATAATGATCCATTGAGTTTTGAGCCCAATTATTTATAGTGTAAGGATTTCTCAGTCATAAAATATGACCAATCTTGATGACAAGACTCATCGACCAAACATGAATTCTCATATTTGAACATTTGTTTAGATTACAAACATGAACATGAAACATTATAATTACATGTTTATCCATTTAAATATTATGTACACATATTTTCATATCTAATTAATATTATTGGTAATAATCACTAGAGTCAATGTATCTTAAAAACTTGTCTACTTAATAAGACACACACAATACTAGGAATACAGTCAATCACCCAAACTTAAATAGTTAATATTTATGCCAAACAATTAAAATAAGGTGTCTAAATATAAAATGTATCTAAGATAATCACAAACTATTCTATAGTATTATATGCCTTCTTCTTATAGTCTATGTCTAGCTTCTTTATTTCGATGATGTTCTCCTTTGCACCAATGAGATTGTACCTATGTCATGACTAATGAATAAATTATAGTTATTTAGGTCATAATATCAAATTCACATGATATAAAATATTAAAAACATAATAATAATAGTTATTACACATAATTATTTAACATATATAATCATAAAGACATCACTTGATTGAAATGAAACCATATGAAACAATTCAATCCCTAATTACACAGATACTAAAAATTATTAATTATGTTTCATAAATATTAGTCAGTGTCATCTACCTTCAATATTGACACATTAAAAATGGGATGTTACATCCCCCATCTTGAAAAATACTTCATTATTATGGCTTAGTCAACTTATAATTAATTAAAAAGACAAAGGAAAAAGTCCTATATGACTTTTTCATAATTTTCCAATTGTATTATTGATCAAGAAATTTATTTGGAACATAATTTTCCAAAATTTAGATGCATACTTTCCATTTTTTTTCCTATCAATGGAAACCAACAAGATATATATTTATCTTTAAAATAAAAATTTCACTTGTGGTTCAATTATGTAAAATTATTTCCCTTCTTCTAGAAGAATTGATTTGACTCTTTTTTACAACAAATACACATGCCCAACAAGTTTTCCCATTTCTAGGAGCATAAAAAACATGAGATCTTCAATAAATCTTAAAATTGGCTAGGACAAGTTCAAAAAAACCTCTTATATATCTCATGCATCTCTTCTACCTAGAGAGTGGTTTCCCCTTTCCCAAGAAAGGTGATAGATAATTCACAAAAGAATAGTGTGCATAAGTCAATACTACCACTACTCATGTAGTTATTATCAAGTGTGATTATTATTAATAACTATAAATGATGTATTAATAATGTATTAACAAATTAAGGGATAAAAATCCCCATGTATACACTATTATGTCCATAATACTAGATTAAACAAGTTCCCCTTATTGTATCTAGACTCAATAACTTATGAGTCATTTTGAGACCAACCATAATTTCTACCATAACTTAGTAATCAAGTTCATATTTCATCACTCATCCCTTAGGTATACATAACCTAATGATATCCAAAAAAAGTATGCATTGGTCAATGTATCATAAAAAAAATTCCATAACACCTATGTGAGGTGATATATAAATCACACTTCCAATTACATGTTTCAAACCTTTTCAATATTACTTTTGGTATATGTTAAAGAAAAATTCCTGAGAAAAAAAATCAACCTTCATCACTCCATGTGATTAGTTATCTAAAAACCACCTAGGTATATTATTATTCTATCTTTTCTTTTTTAGATTTGATCTCCTTCATTATGATGTTACTTACATAAAAATATCACAGTTGATCTAAGGAAATTTAGTCTTACATACTTTCAATATAATCTATTTGATTTGATATTTTATTAAAGAACCAAGGTATAAAATTTAAGTCTCATTATCACTATGTCTCCTCAGAAACATATTATTATTTTACTCTAAGGTCTACCAAGGTTTAAATTCATTTTTTAATATCTAAAGAACATGTTTTCTCAACACTATGTAACATAGAAACATGAATTATCACATTAGGCTGAGTGTCAAACCTGTAGCTCTTATACCATAATGTAAGAACCCTATATTAAAGTACCAAAAAATTAGCATTTTTTCAATATTTAACATACTAAAGGTTTTCTTATTGGTCCTTTCTTATATTCCTCAAAAAAATTACTAAGTTTTGGTCAACCATGAAAACTAGATCAAGAGTAAGTTATGTGTGATAATAGTACTACCATGTACTAAAATAATGATAATTTATGAAATAACTTATTCATTCCTTCAATTTCCATCATTGTAAACTCTATTACAATTTTACACACTGAAATACAATTACTTGCTAAAGTTGAAGTATAAATTAGGTTATAGTTTAATGTACTTATATAATGAAGTGTACAAAAAATAATAGCTTAATACTATATATTTGTGATCATAATAATAAGTAAATTTTTTTTTTAAATAGAGACTAAAAATAATTTTTTCCTTCGTTTAAAATACAAAATCAATAATATATAAGTATACAAGTCAACAATCAGATTTTGTTAATTCAATTTTTCTTCTTTAAATAACATACAAAAAATAATATAATCATAAAAAATAAGAGAATAAATTATTTAAAATATTATTAAAATGTCATGATTTCTTATTCTCAGTTAACAATACAATACTCAAAACATATATTTGTTTATATAAACTATGTGAATAAGTATTCATAATGAAATCTAGCAGAGTTTGCAATCCATCACTATTGTTGAAGATAAATTATAAAATAAAAGAGGGAGAATGTCATTGGAGTTATTTTTCTCAAACCATAAATCCTTTCAAATCCCTTTCACTCCTATCATTCATTGAGAGTGTCCTTACCCTTCCACTAAGGTGTTAGATATAGATAATAATAGACATATAAAAGAGAGTCCTAGAAGGTAGAATAGTTTGGCATACCACTCCACATAGTAAAATAGTTTGGCATATCACTCCATGTAATAATATAGTTTGGCATGCCACTCTATGTGGTAATATGGTATATAATGTTATATGCATTCCAAATCTAGTATTAGGGTATATCTAATAGTTATAGATAATTAATGCCCTATCTATAAATTCTAACTATTTATCTTATTTAGTCAATCCTTTCATATGATATTAACCCATCAATCATTAATTTAATAATATTTATTATGTCCCAAATATAATTAAAAAATAAGGACCTAAATGTATTATGTATGAAGTGTGTCACTAGCCCAACATGTAACCCAAATATATAATCCAATGATTCAAAACCATATTTATGCACAAGATGTATGGTTCTCAAATGTGTTTTGTAATCCCATGAGTTTAGCATCAACAAATTTTCATATAAGTTTAGATTCTATAATCTAAGAATTTATTATCCATAGATGGAATTAATATCCAAAATCAATATTCATGTTTAATAAGGAATCATCAACCCAAAACATGATATAAAAATTATCATGTCCCAACATTATAGAAATATATCACCTAATGATGATATCCAAAATGACTTATCTTCTAAACTTTATCAATCATTTAATTTTTCATTATGTTTCTATGATCACAAGTTTAGGACTTTCAAAAACAAGTTTATGCAACTAATCCAAACCAAGAATAATGCATGGGTGATAATTTACCCCATAAGTTTCTCATACACTAATGAGAGTCATCATCATGAGATATCATACAAGGTTTAATATAAAAAAAACATACATGATTTCTCACAAAACTTAAGTGTCAAACCAAATCTTGATGTCTACATCTTAAATCATTAAGCAATTAATTATTCACATCCTTTATGTGAGTATTGGTATTTCATAGATGAACATGACCAAGAGCCATTTTCCAATTTAAAACCTTATTTGGTTCAAATTTAAAATAAGGTTTTGCGAAAGGTACTTGGTTAATTTGATAATTTATTTTTAATAACAACCCAAATAAAATAATATAATTAACTAAGTTTATTATTTAATCTATTGGCTTGATACCTATGTTTTCCCTTACACATAAAATGTTTAAAAAACTAATTGAGTTTTGTGCATCCAACATGACAAATTAAGCTAGGATATATTTTTACAATAAATGAATACACTTTAATTAATATATTAATTATAGTTTAACATTATATACATGAGTATGGTGTTATAACTCAACTAATTTTTACTATATGTAAGGTTAATTAGGGTAACCTCATTCTTCTCTCATGTTGTAATAACCCTCCTGTCAAGAACTAAGAAAATAATAAAGAATTATTTTGTGACTCTCATTGTTCACCATGATAAGATAACATTACTAATAATAATTCAACCAATAAATAAATAAATAAATAAATTGATTCATTTAACTCATATATGATACATTAACCAATATTCCTAGAAATTGGAACTTTAGGGTTTTATTCCACAACTTTAATCCAAAGAAACACTTTATTATGCCATTAACAATACCCTTAGGTCTTATTATCAAGATTTAGTTTTCATATCCTATATATTATTTATATATGTATGAGCATGAAAAAAAATTCAATCTTACAATTTTACCAAAATTAAGGGCCTCTAATAAACAAAGTGGGTTTCTTAAACTTATAGGAGAGAACCCAATTATACCAAGAATCATGTTATCACTACTAGATACTTTTATTAAGTATGTCAATCCTAATCAAATGAAAATAATATTAATAATTTCAAAATACACCATATGTTAATGATAATAACCTCACTAAACTAAAATAATGAAACCTTAAGATACATGTGAAGTAAAACTCTAATAGATAAGGTTCATCATGAAGAGAGTGGTCATAAGCTTAATTTCAACCCCCCCACCCCCCCCCCCCAAAGTCTACTTCTCTATGTAAAATAGAGTGTAGAATAGATTGTATTATGAAATGTGACAAGGTAGTATTTATAATCCTTTAACAATCATGCATTAAACAACCATCTCTCAAGCTAACTAATGGCATTAAACCACCATCATCACAATGGAACTAACAAGAAAATGATTGTCTAAACTCAATGACCAAAGTATACTATGATAATGCATCCTTTAATAGAAGGTTCTAGGACCAATAAAAACTTTATATACACTACTATGGTTTATCTTTCTACTAAAACAACTATGTAAATATTAGGATAAATTCAAATGAACTTAATCTTGTATCATACTCAAAAATTAAATAGCATAAAAATCTTGTTTAACTGTAGTGAAGGATAATTATTATTACAATTAGGTAGAATTGAAAATAAATTACTTGGGTATACCCATACACTAATCTTATATTCAAGTATATGATGGAAACTCATTTGATAAAAATCAAGCTACATTAAATAATAAGATCAAGATACTCATGATCAACAAGGCCAAACATTATCCAAGACCTATCATAGCCAATGGAAAATGTATTTCCTACATTAAGTATAAGTACGCTAATGATTCCAGATTAAAACTAAAAGGATGAAATTGAGAGAGAAAATTTGACACCAATCAAGGTTAAAACCAATTCATATATATCCAATAATTATTATCAACTCAATTCTCTCCATGGTTATAAGTAAGTTTTATGAAAACCATTAATACATAACATAGTTAATTTATAAAGTGTAAATAAGCATTATGATATTAACCATAAATATATATGCTCGTCCTAACCCTCACTTCCATCCAAGTAATAAAATCTCACCATATATGACCAAGTAAGTTCATTATTTGATTTTTAACTCAACAAATCATAGGAATATGTTCCTAGTTGGTAAAAAACTAAAACAAGATAAAAATTGCACCATTTTCACAAAGTGATGCAAAACCAAAACTATAAGGAAAATAACTATAAAATGTATTTCATATCAATAGATTTACAAATAAGGTACTTATTCATATTATACTTATATATTTATAATAGGTTTAACAACCAATAAATAAAAAACTTCACTAATATCATACAAGTATTAATAATATTATGGATAATTGAGTCGCTAACTCTAAATATAAAACCAACTTATTAGAGCATGTTATAATATTAATAAATCAAGGTTGATAGTATTAAATACATAACACTAAATTTTTAAAATAAAAGGGCCAATGACCTTGAAATCTAAGGAATAAATATAAATCAAACTTAAAATTTTTCATAATATAATATAGTATCAATTAATGTTAAGTTTATTTCAAGGACAAATAAATCTAAGAGTAATCTTTCCTAGTTATACATCTAAATAATCAATAACATCAATAATGGCTCTAATAAAAAGTATATTGCACTCAACATCCTTTTTATTTCAGTATAATAAAAATAAACCACACAAGACTATATTAATGTATACAAAAAATATTGAATGATAGTGGCAAAAAGAGTACACTTAATCCAAAAGGGTGTCCAACCAAAAATGAAATAAACAAACATGTGCATTAAAATTTTGTAATGAGTAGGGTCATCAAATAGTTCATTTTTTGGGTAAAATTCAGAAATTTAAATCAATTTAAAATGAAGGAAACTTAATGAAAATACAACCTTTATTGAGCATAAAATAAGCAATTATAATATCATGATATCTGTTAACCAAATTTCATACGCAAAATTTATAGCTTAGAGAATGTTTAATCATATTTAGTATTAAACAACATCATGTACGCAAGTATTCAATACTCACCCATAGCCTAAAAGTAAATTACTCATTGTTTTAACCCACATAAATAGTATAATAATCACAACAACATATAGTAATTTATCCTACAATATGTTTGATCAAGTTTGGGATTCAAATTGAAAACCCTATATGATAACACTATTATGAAAAACTAGGAGAATAATATATAAATGGTAACATTCATTTATTTATAACTACTTTATTATAAAAAATTACAAAAATATAAAAATTTAATTAAAAATAGACTTATCTATAGACCATGCCTCCAAGAGGAATTAGGGTCTAAAACTTGTTGTACAAAGATGTCTAGTGACTATAATCAAGAATGTATAACTATATCTAGGCCTATAAAATATTACTAAGAAGGTAAAACTAGAGGTTTAACACTCCTATCTAACCTAGGTAACCCCTATCCACTTTTAGTGAGGAAATAAAGGTTGATGGGTTCTCTTTTCTTTTATCTACAAAGCTTTTTTCTAGTGAGAGAGCTCATGATCACTTGAAGAGACCATTGTGTGACTATTTTTGTTTAAAACCCTAGATCCTTGACATGTTAATACCAAATAAAATATATGGGTAAAAATGGTTTAGTTGTTAAATTTTTGTGATACATTAACACTTCATGTGTTGACTGTTGCCTACATGACAATACTCCAAAGAGGGATCAAACTTCATGTAGCTCTCCCATGCTATAGTGGTGTGTGAATAACTAGTGCAATATGCTAGATTTTAGTGCAATACTAATGTTATTAGGTGCATTAACCATGAATTATGACCTATAAAATGTATTTATACTTTAGCTCTGGGCTACTAGGGTTGTATGTAATTAGAATTGGGAGAAATAGTTATTTTTCTCTTAATGTGCAATTGTGATTATGGCAATTTTTTATGTGGAAGCCTATTTGGTGAAAAATGGTTTGAATTTTTTTTTTTTAATCATATAATTTAAAATAATTTGAATGGGTATCATTATTTACATATTCAAACCTTCATATAACTTTGAATTTGGTAAATTAGTTGTTATTTGGTGGGAATAAATGAGAGGGGGTAAGGAAACTAGAGTAGTATGTTCCTATCCCCTAGGGTGATCTTGTCTTATGGGAATTTTTATCATATTTTTGGTTAGGTAGTGCCTAAAGGATGTATAAGGTTGATAATAATGGGTATGATTACATTTGGGTGTCATTTATCAACTTATAAAAGTGTGCAAGGTGGTTTAAAATGATCAAAGGGGGCCCTAAGATAGTCTAAAGTTAAGTGTGTAAAAGAGTGATCACAAGTGCATGATTTTAGTTAAATATTAATACTGAGTGTTAAAATTTTCCCCCATTTTATTCTAGTAATGCATAAAAATTATAATTACTAGATTGAAAGGAAAAAGAGTGTGTACCTAAACTTAATTGTGGTAAAGAGTCTTGGATGTAGGCCATAATGTTGAATTATGCTCCACACAAACCTAAAATGAAACATATTTAATTAATATAGATAATTAAAAAGTGAAATATAAGAAACAAGAGAGTGAAAATTAATTTAAAAACTTGATTGGTTACATAAAGCATTGTGTTTTTCTATTGTAAAAATTGGTGCAAAAAGCTAGTGATTGTGGCAGGTTGTGTGTTAATATTAAATAGTGTAGATTAGATTGTGTATTTCTTAATTCTCATCAAGAAGTGGGTGTGATTAATAACTCAAGGTGTGATTGAATACATCATAACCTAATATAATATTTAATTAATTTGTAATCCATGTATGAATCCCAATATATATTTATGGTGAAAAACTAGTGTTGATACTAGTGTAGATATTGGTGCAAATAGTGAACCAACCACTATAGATGGAATAGGGTTAAAATATGGTGAAAAAATAGTGTTAATACTAATTATAATATAGTTATGGTGTATATAGCATGGATAATGACATGAATTTTCATTGTATCTTTATAATTGATCAATGATGAAATAATGTGTTGCGCACATGTGCAACTAATATTTGATGCATATAGATTTTGATACTGAGTAAAACAAATATGATTGTAAGTAAAACCTAAGTGACAACATATAATAAAATTTCATGCATTATTTCCCCCAAATTAGTTAAATCTAAGACAAAATTATGAAATTTTGAGTAAATCTAGAAATTGAGACTATGAAATTGTTGAGTACTGATTTGAGTAAACTGAGGTTAGAAGAAATTATAAAAATTCCTATTTTTAGGCATTTTCAAAATAGAATTGGGAAGGACACTAGATTAGTGATATCATATCTAATGTGACACTCTTGTCTAAATTAGCTTTATATGTGTTTTTTAATCCTAAAACTATATCAACTATGTAACCACTATTAAGTTTAGTTTATGTACTATTATGGGAAAACTAGTATCTAAAATAAATATCTATGAATGTACCCTATTTTGAAGTGAGTTTTTGAACATGTGCAATAACTTAACTCAAAATAAAAGGTTATGTATTAGGTTTTTATGATGTAAATATAAGTAATAATGACATCATGGAAAATAATTACATAATCATGTATGTAAATTGAGCATAGTAATAATGCAAGATGTATGTGGAAAAATCACATAAAATAAGTGTGTCTAGATATATGTGATAATAAATCACACATTTATTGATCAATTGAGTACATAATTTTGAATAAAACTAATTAAGGAATAATTCATGATATCCATCATGGATTTAGAAGATTTGGGTAGATGCATTTTGTCCATCATGGCATCAAAAATATGATAAAATAAGAAAGCAAGATGTCATGCCCATGATGCACACAATCAAAGAGTACATGGAAAACACACAAAACACACAATAAAATACCAATGTGCCAATACAAGGGACATTCAAATGTCACATAAATAAAAAACACATAAAAATACATGTTTGAATGTCCTCACATATATAGAAACAAACAAAGGAGGCTTAGAGTCACATAGAAGGACATGTGAAAATGTGCACATATGAACAAAAGACACACATAAAGAAATGTTAAAATGTCCTCATGCACACAATAAGAGATATAAAGTATTAGATACAATTAGCAATGACATATTTAAATGTCCTCAAAATGAATAGATAATGCACACATTAGATAAATCTAGGAAAATGAATATATAGAGCATAAATGAATATGTAATTTGATCAACAAAAGTTAAGTTGTAACCTGAGAATATTCAATAACTAAGATAAATAATATTATATCACAGTGTTAAAAAATGAGTAATATAAAAATATGTAATGTTATGTACATATATAACTTGTGAGTAAGATGATGTGGGAAAAGAAGGAAAAAAACTATGTGTACCATGCCCTTGGTGAACTAATTGATGATTATACATGTTGTATAAATCCAATGTGTGTAGCCTAAAATTTATTAGTGAGAGTATGAGCTCACTATGACAAAATAATGTGACAGACACTAGAGCAATGCACTCATGTCCTCCACAATACTCCTATCTAAATACAATTTATATCTATGTAATAGTGAAAGTGGATGAAACTAAGTCTGGGACTAATACAATACGTAATCTAAAATCACTCTTGTACCTTGGTGAAACATATATGATATAAAACTAGATAAAGTGTTTATATAATATGTATAGAATGTATAGAAAGATGAAATGGAGATGTAAAATATGAATAGGAGTGGGGGTGAAATTTAAAATTTTGGTGATGATGAGAATGAACCAGTTTCACTCTCGATGGTCTCTGTATTATGTTATCACATGATCAGGAAGTAGAAAGGATGGTTTTTTCTAGTGCATATACATATCTATTATGGATCTCAAGTGGTAGAGTATAGTCCCTTATTTGGGTGGAAATATGGGGATTTTACTTGGCTTTTATTCGATGGTGATCCTGTGGATGGGAGGGGGAGAATGCTTCAGAGATTAAATGAGGATAAATTCAATATATTGGTATACTTGAGGTTTATGGTGGATTCAAAACTAGATCTTAAAATAGCCTTTTCCTATTTTTTAAAGGGCAGTTGTGAGAACTTCTCTCAAGTTCTCATTCTAGTGGTGCTTCAAAATCATTTTTCAATGACCTATCACTATGTAATGCCTATGGATCTTATTAATGGGGTTTCCCTTGTATTAGGGGATTTATTAAAGAATTCATTTTTATATTTTTTAGAATAATTAAAATTAGGGTGCACAAGTTTTCATGTAAGGAGCTCATCTTTATTGAGAAAAGTTTGGAACCCTTTTCATGTTATCCCAAGAATTGGGTAATATCATTAAGGATTGTAAGCATTAGGGTTTTCTAGTATCTTATTTCCTTATTATTTCTTGGAGAGAAATATATTTATCTATAAAGTGTGTCCCCCTTAGGGGATCAACTCTATTTCAAAAACTAAGGACCATATCTAATTAAAAATCTTAGTTTGAGTTTGGTTTTCCTTTTAGAATTTATCCTCTTAGTTGCAGTCATACTTTATGCTCAGGAATTAGATTCTCTAGTACTTCTATGTGTCACCCCTATTTTTATTTATTAATAATATTTTATGAGTTTGATGGGATTATATAATGGTTAATGTGTTTTATTGATTATTATAGTGTTATAATTGAAAAGACCCACTTCTCTTGTCTTGAGGTGGTGAAAAGTATTTTCTTTGAAGGGGGATTTAGTGGATCAAGCCTATTTGCTAAATTTAGTTTCTATCAGGAGGACCTAGTCATTTTTGGAAACAAATAAAGTGGGTTAGTGGAATAAGAGGTGAGTATATGGGAGGTAGATAGGTCTACCATCTTTAGGGGAAGGAATTACTATTAGAATACTGGAATGGTTCATGGATTCTACCAAGAATCCTTTTCAAATCTACACCATGGATTCCTATTCAAGTTCAATTAAGTTTTCTTATCATAAGGGTTAAAAATGTTACTTAGTTATTTGTTTCTTTAAGTAATCATTTTTATGTTGGATTCATGAATTCATTGTAAAATCACTTTCTTTTCTTCCCTTTGGAATCCCCTTAGATTCTCTTTGGGAGACATGGGCTTCCCTTTATACCTAGATTATTGTTTTTTGTTTTTTTTGGTACCCCTAGGGTAAATAGGTAAATAATTGGTTTGTTGGTTATATTACCCATTTGTGGATGAAAATGGGGTTCTATAAAACCTCCCTAACTATTTTTTGGTCATTGGTTCTTGATCTAGTTAAAATTAGTTAGGGTTTGATAGGGACCATGTTGGTATTGTTGCTAACTTGGCCTCTTTGTCAACTTTAAATTGATTTGTTTGTGTCCACAAGTGACCCCAATGGTTATTTTTAGACATGGTCCTCTTTCTTCATTAGTATAAGTTGGTTTTTGATCAATCTAAAACCAACTAGTTCCTACACCAATCAAAAAAGGTGGTTTTTATTTTCATTATTGTCACTTCTTTTGATTGTGTCTTTCTTGTTTTCCTAGTTAGTTGTACCTTCTCTTAACTTTTCTAATATATGGGAAGAATCAAACCTCCTAATGTGTTTGAGCTATATTCTAAACCAATTCATATTGGGTTTATCTTAATCCAAACATTTGTATAATATTATGCAGAACTAAAATGATGTATGATAAAAAACATATAAGCATGCATAGGTTCTATTTTTGGTATTTACTAAAATATTTTACTATTTTTATATTTTTGTATATATATGAACTAATAAATAGAGATAAGGATACTAACTAATGACTCCCTTAATATTCTTACTATCAATAGATCCTAAATTTAATGAATGAATGCTAATCTCTTTCAAATTAAGAGTATCATGCAGCTATGTAGGTTTTGTATCATAGCCATATTCATATTTTGTATAATTAGTATCATTAGGATCATACCAATCTAGATTATTATAATCATCATATAGATTTTGAACTTGTGAAATGCCACTTTATCTTCTATTATATCTTTTATATGAATAAATAAATTCCCCATACTATGGTATTGACCTTTTTGATTTATTATTTGAAATGTATATTGGGTCATGTGCCTCGACTAATATGCCATTACTTATATATGTTTGTATTCTAGCTGAAACTATACTTTTTGGTGTATGCTTTCTCTCTAGAGATGTTCCTTATTTAGAAAGGGATATGACTTTGAATTTATGATAAAATTATATGCAAGCTTTATTGTTATTAACCATTTCTCCTATTTATTTTAACCATGATAGTCCAAGTACAACATTCTATGCACTTGAATTTAAAATAACACAAAAAATAGGATAACACTATTTTGAAGAAAAGGAATATTTTAACTTAATTGATCCCGTACATGTTTTATATGCATTAGTTTGATCCATGTGTTGATTTTCATTTCCAAGAAAACTAATAAATTACATAGACAAAAATTGATTTCTTGGTATTACTTAACCTTATCATATGTAAATTATTTGCCATCTATGTGACTAGTGATAATGAATGGGTGTTGATATAATAAAAGACTTAGAATTGTCTCATAACTACATTTTAAATTGTATCTTTTGTAGGTATTTCATGGTTTTTTTTTTTCTTTTGTTATAAACCCTCTTTTAAGAATGCTTTTTTCTTATCTTGATTTTGATTTCACAACTTTTCTTTTAGTATTTTCACTTTTTTTAATTGTAATATGTGCATTTCAAACTTTTCCCTTTGTAATTTCTCTTTTTTATCTTGTTATTTTTGTGCTCATGCTTTCTCTAACTTATCTTGTTGAATATTTTCTTGTTATAATTATGCCTTTTGAACCTTTTCTTTCTCTGAATTATCCTTTGGTATCCATTTTTGCACTAATTTTGATTTTGTTACTTGTGCTTTAGTATATGCACTCATAAGGTGAGTGGGTTACTTAAGTGATGTATCAATGATAGGATCACCACTATTAATTATTTTTTGTATTTTTTAATTCAAATCCAAACAATGATCTTTATGATGTCCGTGCATTCTATGATATGCACAATAATATTTTGATCTCCTTAGAAGATGTAAAGGAGGTATTTTGATCAACTTGTTTCAAATAATTTCCCTTAGAATCTCACTTAAAATATTATTATCCATTTTCATACTTTTTTAATCACTTATTATATATGTATTTTTTTTTAGTTTCTTGTTTTGATATGAAATCTTATTAGGTACAATTTTTATAGATGGAGATGCATATAAATGATTAATACTAACATATTATGGATTCTTTACACACTTAATCTAACACTACAATAGTGTGATATTTGCATTAAAAACTAATTTTTATTTTTCAACTCTGTTATTAACTTTCCCATGGTGATTATTTGATCCTTTATAGCCTCACAAACAAAAAACCTAGATCCTTCATATTGAACATACATAAATACACCCTAAAGAGGAGATATGGGAGGTGGAGGGGTTTGAGGAAAGATAGGCCAATTAGCTTCATTTGAAACTATAGAGTGGGATACCCTACCTCTTGGAATAATGATAATGTGACCCTATTTAGAGGTAAGTTAGATATCACAACCTTGAAGGTTAAGAAGAATAGATTATTTTATATCTATCAAATATGACACTAAAACCTATAAAATGTTATTATATTAGAAAATATCAGATCTAAAAATTCTAAAATAGTGAATCAAAACAAGGAAAAGTAAATACAAACCCTAGAAACATATATGGTTAGGGTGTGGAAACATTTGAGCAACAAAATTATTCACTAATATATTTGATCAAATTTAGGATTCAAAGTGAAAATCCTAGATGACAACACTACTATGAAAAATTAGGGCAATAATATTAAAATGATAACATTCACTAATTTAGAACTAATTTATTCTATAAAATTAATAAAAATAGGAAAATATAAAGAGAAAATAAAGACTTAGCTAAAAAATATGCCTTTAAGAGGAATTAGGGTTTGAATCTTGTTGTGTAGAGAGGTCTGGTGACTAGAATCAAGAATCTAGAACTAGATATAGGATTGGATAATAATAATGAGAAGATGAAACTAAAGGCTTGGTATTCATATCCAACTTGGGGCACTCTTTTCCACTTGAAATAAGGAAATAAAGGTTTTTTAGTTCTTTGTGCTTTCACTTGTAGAGCATGTGTCTAGTGCAGGAGCTCATGATCATTTATGTATACCACATGTGACTAATTCTCCTTTAAAACCCTAACTCCTTGACATGTGAAGACTAACACAAATCAATGGGTAAAAATGGGTCTATATTTGAATTTGGGTGAGACCTCAATACCCTATGTGTTAATCATTTCCTACATACCAATACTTTAAATAGGGATCAAACTTCATGTAGTTCTCCCATGTTACAATGGTGTGTGAAAAAATGGTGTAATATGTTATATGCTAATGTGATAATGATGTCATTACATTCATTCACTATGAATTATGACCTATAAAATGTATTCAGACTTGAGTTATAGGCTACTAGGTTTATATGTAATCATAATAGAAGAAATAGGTATTTTTATCTCAATGTGCAAGTGTGATCTGGTGCTTTTCAATGAAGAATCCTCTTGTGTGAAAAATGGATTGAAGAGTGTTTATATAGTCATATCATTGAAAATCCTTTGAATGGGGCTCATTAGGGGCATAGATTAAACTTACTATAAATATGAATTTGGTAACTTAGTTTTTATTTAGTGGGAAGACATGAGAAGGGGGAAGGACACTAGATCAATGCACTCCTATCCTATGGGTGTTTTGATAATGTTTTTGGTTATGAAGGGCCTAAATGATGTTTAAGGTTTATAATAACATGTATGAATACATTAATGGGTCATTTATTAGCTTATGTTTTATTGTTTTTTAGAATAATGGAGTTTTATTCCTAATTAAATAAATAGGTTTGAGTAAGGTAAATCAATAAATAATGTGCAATAATTAAGCCACTAATTTGTGTGAATAGACTGTATTCTTATCTTTTCTAAGAATAGTAATAATAAAGAGAAAATGAAACTTAGCTAGAAACTGACTGAGATGGATGTTGTAGGGGCTAAAAATTTCTATGCAGTCTTAGGAAACTATTGCAAACAAGATTTTGAAATTCATTTTTGGATTATACAGGAGCACCAAATGTGGGACACCCTACTATTCAATATTATAGTCCTTTTCTAGCATTGTTTTCCAAGTGATATGAGTTTTCTAGGTTCTACTCGATAGGTCTATGTTACCCTATCAATGAAATATCAAAGCCTAAAATTCTATGAAGCTTACTATGAATCTATTTTAGTCTTTAAAGCCTTAGGAGATCTTTCTGCTTGAACTTGAATGACAATTTGGGAAAGAGAGAGAAGGGGTTAGTGTGTAAAGGATACATTGGATGTACTTCACACCCTATGTGTGGGCACATTACCTACATACTAATACTTTGAGGAGGGATCAAGCTAATGTAGTTCTGTCATTAAAGTGCTTGGTGTAATTATGTATGAAAATGCAAATAGATTCAAAACTAGGTGTACATGGAATGGCTAAGGACTGGTGTAAAGGTTTGAACAAGCTTGGAATAATATTAGAAGGTTGTATGTAGAGAATATGGAAAAGTACTTGCTTGTATTCTTACTTCTCTCATGTAAATGAGTGCCAACCCTTCTAAATGGAGTTTGAATGGAATTTTATATTGAAATTAATGATCATGGGTTAAATGAATATTTATTAGGATGACATGAATTGGGATAAGGATATAGGATAATATGACCATTTGAGCCAACTTTGCACTTGGATAATAGCACCAAAAATAGGACACCCTAGGTTTCAATGATCTTATCCAAGTTGCTCACTATTATCTAGAGGGAATGAGATCTAGGGGGATGGATCTAGGCCTAAAAGAGCTATTTGGGTCTATAAGGGTTAAGTCTGAAAGGATGTGGATGACTAGGAATCAGTGAAAGAAAATCTTAAAAGGGTTGTGCTAGCAAGTAGGACCTATGGATTACGTGTCTTTAGCCATACTCAATAACTGAATTTCAAATTTTGTATGACTAAATTTGCCTCTCCTTTATTCTAGTGATGCAACAAATTGAAATACTAAGATAAAGGAAAAAATAAAAATCATACCTAAACTTACTTACAAAGGTGAATCCCATGAAGCTTGTGTGATGTTGAGTAATATTGAATGGTGCATAGAGAGCATATTGTGCAAGTGTGAATCTATGAAATGAAATAAAGAGTAGTTAAGTTCTTATTATATGTCATACAAAATAAGAACATATAAAATTTGAGTGAAAGAAAAAGGAAGAGAAAGGAATGAATACACCTTACCAGGTATGCAAACTAATACAAAGCTTGTTGTGACCTAAGTAAGGTTGAGTAATGTAAGATTGTGCTGGATGATGTTGTACCAAAAGTTATATCATGAAAAGAGATGAGTAATCGATTCCCCAAAAAATGGCTCAAAAATACAGAGGTTGGCCCTTTAGCTCCATCATCACCTACTAAGTGAAGTTAATGAATCATGCATGTGATAATCGATGTCTGGACTATGTGTCTAATCCCTCTAAATAGGTGGCTCAAGAATACAAAGGTTGGCCCTTTGGCTCCATCATTTCCCTATGAAGTGAAGCTATAAAGTGATACTGATATAAAATAGATGTCATATGAGATGGCTCATGGAGCCCATGTATGTTCTAAAAATCTAACAATGTGGCATGGATAGTTGAATATATACTAGAAACTAGGCCACTCTTTGCCATTTTGAAAGATGGAGATTAGGCCTGTATGAAATCCAATCCAAAATTGATGTACTAGGCTTATGTGAAATCCAACTTAGGAACTTAGGTACTCTAAATTTTAAACTTCTATGAAAGTTCAAATTGAAAAAGATGTTAACCACCTAGAGATTAAGGCATGCAACTACTAATAATACCTAGGTAATAAACTGAACTCTTAAATAAAAGAAAACTAATGTGTCATGTACATTGCTCCAAATCATTGGTGTCTAGAACATGGATTCTGATCTAGAAGTTGTGTCAACTACCTAATCTAAACTAGAAGTGAGAGCCATCATTATGTGCATGATACCTCTTAATATTTGGATTCCCTAAGAAAATTATACTGAAATCACTAATTTTGACTAATTTAGATGTGAAAAAACTATAGTTGAGCTAAATTTTTTACTTATTACTAGAAAACTTGGGTGTTTTTATGCTTAAATAAGAGCACCAAAATGAGTAAACCCTTTTGTTTAGCATTTTTATATATTTCTAGTGCTATTATCATATGTTGAAACTAGTCATTGATCTAGAACTGTCATTGTTTTCTTATTCTGCTCTAACTGGTTTAACCTCTAAACTCTAAATTGAGTGATCTAAATACTACTATTTTGAATTCTAGGAGATTTGATATCTATGATAAACCCTTATTTGTTTCCCCCTCTTCTGAGGGTAGGAATGATTGAACCTACAATGACTTCCCTTAGAAGAAAAGAGTCTTGCAAGTGTGTTATGATGCATAGATACATGATATAGTAATGATATTTGACAAGATATATCTAGATGTAGCAATGTTTGTATTGAGAGATTATTAGATCAATAGGGGTATGCCTATAAGTAATGATATTTGGCAAGATATATCTAGATGTAGCAATGTTTGTACTAAGAGATTATTAGATCAATAGGGGTATACCTATATGTATATAACAATGTAAAAGCATGTACAATGTACTAAACTGGAACTAGAAATGTTAGATTTTAGTTGTTAGCTTGAGGGATGGAACATGATGTCCATCATGACATCCAAGAAAGCAAGTAAAATAAATGATATGGATCATGGCATTATAATAATAAAAAAATCAATCAAGAAAACAAACACATGGATCAAAAAGCAAGAAGCATATAATGTTGACTAATGGGCCATGCAAATAAGGTACATGGGCACATGTCACTCAAACTAGGAAGTAAGCATATAAGACATGTTCAAATGCCACATACATATATAATAGAAACAATAAATATTGGCATGAAGGCCATAGGCACTTAGAAGAGTATAAGCAAGGGATATTGGCAAATGTCCAAAGGTACACACACATGAATAGAAGTAAAGGACATTGGCAAATATCCTAAGGCACACATAAGAAACAAAATTAGAACTAGAAATGTAATCACATCTAGCTATGTAAATCAATAAAGGAAAGCATGTAAAAAATAGAAAGGTATAGTCACATCTAACTAATCAAAGCAAGAGTGAAATTATACAAGACATGTTTAGTACAAGACTAGGTATATTCTAGGAAGTACACAAGTGCAAGATACTAGTGAGTGTTGATGTGGTAATTTATGTAATATAGTAAGTAATGTATACATCAGCATGATAACTTGGAGTGTGTAGTGTAGGAATGACATAACTTGGATGGTGTAGCTATGTAGAATATGCCCCCAATGGGTATGTATATTGATGTGTATATCAAATGTATAAGTAGGATTCCCCCTCAATGGGTAGAGTGAAGCAGTCAAGGATCTAGATGTCACTGCACACACTCATAGATTATCAAGTGAAGCATGGTAATGTAGATAAATTGACAAACAATAGCATGAAATAGTAAATGTAAGTCTATCATAGTAGTAATAATGTAGGGCATGGATGATGCATACAATCAAAATGTTTTTGTGTTTTTGGTATATTTGAACATTTTTAGAAATTTGAAATGTTATACTATTTTTGTATTTTTTAAATTTTGAACTATTTATAATCAAGTAGAAGAGATTATGTATAATCATGTAAATAAACAATATGTACATGATAATATAAAAGAATAGGCTAAAGGGGGGAAGGGATCCAAGGATGGAGCATGTTAGGGATGGAAATGGAGTAAAGGGTCATGGCCATCATCAAATGCCTCAAGACCATCATCATAAGTATCATCATATGCTATATATGTTGCATTCATGGTGTCATTGGGTCGAAGGTGAACTAAAGGTTTCTTTAGTAGTAGAGATGCTAGCTATACTCTGAGATGTTTAGCCCTACTAGTAGATGAGTTCATTAGAAGTGGTGGAGCTAGTGGTTCTATAATATAAATAATGCCTTGATCCTATAGTTTATTCAATCTCTACTATAAAGATATATATGAGTTTGTATCATGACCTATAATCCTATGAAAGGTATAAAATGGGTGACCATCCTGATGTGACAATCTGTTGATAGATCTATGTCATACTCTAGGTAATGTGATCAATCCATGATCAAGTAATATCTATAACATAAACTATGGTTTTTGTTATGTGTTGCCTACCTACATCTAAATAATAGGCTCTATATCCATAGAGGTAACCATGTGAACTGTATGTGTCAAGTGATCTAACTTTGGCTATGAGTGTGGAGTATATCTTGAGAGTGTAGTGAAAGATGTTAAAAGTGTTATAAGATGTTGTATGATAGATCTAGAGTCATCTCGGTACTCTTTTGAGTCAACTAGTGTAAAGCTCAATCCACATAAATAGTCATCTATGAGTGTAGGTGTCATATCATCATCTGAAGAAGCCTATGAATCTATATCAACATCATGTACATATGGTAACTCAAAATTTATAAGGGGTAATTATGAGAGAGGAGTCTCATCATCTATAGTAGTAAAATATGTTGCTATAGCAAAGGTATATATAACTGATAGAGTAACTATGGAATCAACTAGAACTATTGGTACTACTATGGGTGATGGTATATGTGTAACATGTGTTAAAATTATGATTGATGGAGTAGCTAGAATGGTTAAAGATGTTATGACTAGAAAAATATATGGAGATAAAGGTGTGACTATAAGTGGAGGAATATGAGAATTTCTAGTCTCTCCAACATCATATGTATGTATCTGATCAAGATAAATGATATGAGGTGGTGGCTGTATTATGAGATATGGTGTCCCATCTAGAAAAATAGTAGAAGATAACTATATAGTTTGACAATATTTGAATGGTTAGTTGTATGCTAGACATGTGTATATATATCCCTCATGGATAAATTTAATACATTAATGGAGAGTAGAAGGAATGGCCCCCATAGTATGTATTAGCATCATTTGAGTAAAATATTATAGTGGAGAGGACTTAACATGACCTAAAATTGTGTAAAGAGGGTTTTTGGTCCCACCATTATATCTAAAGTAATAGTGCCCAATGTCTATCATGTTATATCATCAAACACTCTAATGTTCTCTTATGATTTTTGTATGGATGCCAAATATACATCCATGTCCTATAAGAATGTGATATTACATATATTCAGTTTGAAATCACATCAACAAGAACTCTCTTGACTGTTCTAGTTTTGACTTGAACTTGTATGAATAATGGAAAATTTTGATCAATAACTGTCTAAGAAGGCATATTCTCACTATCAAAAGAAATTATATCTTCTGTAGTTTTTAAAGTTTTGACCACTTATTCAAGATAAGAAGGTTCTAAATCAATAGGCATAAAATTTTGAGTGAGTGCCTGATAAATAATTTCCTTGAATACATTAGCCTTATGTAATAGTTTTCACATAGAAATCTTAGTTGGATTGTTTATCAACTGATCAAAAATGTCATATGCCTTATGCAAATATGCCTATGCAGAAGGGTTGGGCCTAGGATAGGTAGGAATATTAGGGTGATGAGGTTCTTGGGTAGGTGGAGGAGGCATAATGGTATGTCGAATAATAGCTCTAACCACATTATCTACTATTCATATAGGAGTAGTAGTAACTACAGGAGGAGAGTAAAGATAATCAATAGGTTGAGAGGGTGGAGGGACAAAAGGTGTCAATTGGGATCTATGGCAATGGGTAGTGACCTATGGAAGAGTGAAATAAACCATGCAACATGACTTGATACATGGTATATATTAACATGTTTAAGAATAAATTGGTTAGCATCATCCCATATAATGAAAAATAGGAATGAAATGCAAAGAATGAAACTTTGTATTAACATATGATAGACTTCATTATTCATGTACATGATAGGGCCCATTATGGTTTCCTTATATTTGCAAGAAATGTAAGAAAAGTTTGTAAATAAATGAACAACATTTTTTCAATTTAATTATGGATGTAAGGTGATATCTCATGAAGAAAATAGGTGTTAGTATATGTAATTAGGGATGTTTGAATGATTTTTTTAAAAAAAATAGTATGACAATTTTAAAATTTTGATATGAATTTATAGAAAATTTGTATAATTTTGCATGAAAATTTTAGGAAAAAATTATAAAATATTTCTAAAATTAACAATATATTTTTCCTAGTGTTTGGAATGTGTTTGTATGCAAAAAGGACCTAGTATATGCAAACTAGGGTTTTAAAAAATATACGATAATTTTACAATTAATTTTTATATTTTTTATTTTTAAATATAGTAAAAATTAGGAAATTATGGGAAAAAAATTATAAATAATTTACCCTAGGGTTTCTAGGGTTTTTATGCAAAAATTAGAAGTCAGGTTCACCAAATGTTTTATTATTTTTTAGAATAATGTATTTTTATTCCTAATTAAATAAATAGGTTTGATCAGAGTAAAATAGTAAATAATGTGCAATAATTAAGACACTAATTTATGTGAATAGATTGTATTCTTACCTTTTCTATAAATAGTAATAATAGAGATAAAATAAAACTTAGCTAAAAACTGACTGAGATGGATGTTGCAGGGTCTGTAAATTTTTATGCAAGCTTGGGAGACTATCAAAATAAGATCTTGAAGTTTGTTTTTAGATTAGACAAGAGCAATGAAAGTGGGAAACCATATTTTTTAGCATTATAGTCCTTTTTTGGCACTATTATCCATGTGATTTTTTTTTGGGTTCTACTCGATAAGTTTGTGTTACCTTATCAGTGAAATATCGAAGCCCAGAAGCCTGTGAAGCTCATTATGCATCTTTTTTAATATTCAAAGCCTTAGATCTCTCTATGCTTGAACTTGAATAACAAATTGGAAAAGAAAGAGAAGGGGTTAGTGTGTAAATGATACATTGGACACACTTCATGGACCATGTGTAGGCATGTTACCTACATACCAATACTCTAAGGAGGGATCAAGATAATGTAGTTCTCCCATTGAAGTGTTTGATGAAATTGTGTATGAAAATAGAACTAGATGCAAAACTAGGTGTACTTAGAATGGCTAGGGACCGGTGTAAGTGTTTTAATAAGCATGGAATAATATTGGAAGGTTATATGCATAGAATAGGAAAAAGTGCTTCAATGTACTTACTTGTATTCTTGCTTCTCTCTTGTAAATGAGTTTCAACCCTTCTAAATGGACTTTGAATGGCATTTTATATGGAAATTAATGATTATGGGTTAAATTAATTTGCATTAGGATGACATGAATTGGGATAAGGATCTGGGAGAATATGATCATTTGAGCTACCTTTGCACTTGGACAATAGCACTAAAAATAGGACACCTTGGGTTTTAGCACTCCTATCTAAGTTGGGCACTATTGTCCAGAGGGAATGAGACTTAGGGGGATGGATCTAAGCTTGGAACAGCTTCTTGGGTCTATAAGGGTTAAGTCTAGAAGGATTTGGATTATTGGGAATTAGTGAAATAAAATCCTAAAAGGGTTTATATAGCAAGTATGAGGACCTATGGATTAAGTGTCTTTAGAAATACTCAAATAACTAAATTTTGAATTTTATATAACTACAACTTAGAAGAGTGTGAAAGGTGGTCAAAATTATCAAAAGGGGACCTAAGATAGGTCTATAGATAATTTTGTAAAAGAGTGGTCACAAGTGAATGGTTTTAGTTAAATTTTAATTTTGCATGTGCATAATACAATAATTTAAAGGCATGTTAAACCATAACCTAATATGAAAAGATTGTGATATTTAATAGAATAAAAACATACACTAATGTTGTTACAATATTTTTAATAATTAAATGAGTGCTATATCTTAATCAAATGACAATAATATACTTTAAAATAGATAAGTATTCATGATCATACTAGCCTAATAATAAAAAATAATACTAAATTTTTTTACCATCTTCATAATAAGAAAAGAGTGTTACATATAAATTTATGTCAAATACCCTCAAGCATATTTAATATCAATTATAAATATCTTTATTCAATAATAATGACCACATGCCTTCAATTATAGTTTAGAAATATATGTCATACACAATTAAAACTTAATCACTACTTTTTGAACAACATAATCAAATTTAAATTCTCTCACTATCAACATCAACTAAAGGATAAATCCCTAAAGTGATGAGGGCTGAATATTATTTCCACTCAAATAAAACAATTATAATAACAATAAAGTAACAATAAAAATCTCCAAACCATAACCAACATGCAAGAGAATATTTTAATCAACATAATTATGTAGTCATGAGCTGAAAAGAATCAAGTTTCATAATAAATATATAATTAATTATTGGAAAAATATTTTGCATTTCAATGCATAAAATAAAAATATTTTAGTTATAAATATTTATAGAAATCTCAACATTCATTCGTAGGTATTATGTCCTACTACAAGGTAACACAACATACCAGATGCAAAGAAAAGGATAAAATCAATTTATAACACCCAAAATAAAGCTTTCAAAGGCATAAAATATGAATTTAAGAAATAAAATATCCCCATACATAGAGGTCATAATATTACCATCAAGTGAGTGGATAAACAACCATTTCAACTTTTTTCAATAAACTACCTTCACTAGATACATATATTCACAATAGTTTAAATATATAGTAGAGAATACACATTATTCTCTAACTAAACACTCAACATACCAAATGAAGGAGTTAGGTTTGTAAATTGAATAAATAAATACATTACAGTAAGAACATTAATATTTCTAATTACACTACCATCATTTACCAAAACAAGCAATTATCCATACATTCTGCCCTATCATATGGCATATCCCAAGTTCAAAACAATTATTACATGACATTTCCATAATTATAAAAACACCATTTACCAAAATAAAAAATTATTCATTTGTATCTTCCCTAATCCATGTATGGTCTCTCATGAAAATCAAAGAGTACAAGAAGAAATATAACTAGATAACCCTAAGCCATAACATAGTCACATAGTATTAAAACCAACATACCCACATTTAATTTTAAACCAACAAATAAAGTAAATGGAAGAATGACCTAAGCCATGCAAACCACCATAAAAATTTTATATTACAAGCATAAAACCAAACAAAACTAACCTAGGTCAAGGCTTAGTCTCCTATGGGTATGCCAAATCATACCCATATGGTTTAAACATCAAAAAAATTCACACACTATATTTTTAAGCCAAAGAAAAGATTTAATACCCAAAAAAATATCCAAAAGAGAAGAAATATTCCCTAATCCATATCATATCCCATATTTTAAACAAGATTATAAACAAAGATTCCATATAACATACAGTATCAAAAAAAATTCCCAAGGCTATATCATGATCATCATGATCTCAAATAAGTAATAATTTTAATGTAAGAATGCCCAAGGCCATGCCACAAGCTCTTATGGATATGTCATAACATACCCATATGTTTTATTTCATGGTTAGCCTATCAATATATTTTGTCTATATTTAATATACTCATATCAAGTGTATATATTATGTTTCATATCCCCACAATGACAATATATAATAGGTGGGATATAATAATCACTCTCATTTCGATAAATTCCCTTTGTTTTCATGTACATAGAAGAAATGCTCACAATAATTTTTTTAAAGCCTATACTCAAGGTAGTATGGTTCAAGGAATCCTATAGGATTAAAACAAATCCCATAGGATTGAAACAAATCCTCTCAAGATATAAAATTAAAATTATGAATCAATCCTTGATCACAAAGGAACTAAACATTATTAGTTATATTTTATAATTTTGATCACTGACAAGTGACCTAAATCCCACCATAAAAAAAATAAGATGTTACATTCTTCCTTGATTAAAAAATACCTTATCCTAATGTCTTAGTCAACTTGATATTGATTATAAATATAAATGAAAAGTTTTAAATGATTTTAAAAAAAATCCAACTATACTATTGCTTAGGCAGTACTTTGGCATCATGAGTTTTCCTAAAAATTGCATTATTTTTCTTTGAGTATGCATCAATGGAAACCAAAAAGGTTAATTATTTTTAATGAATATGAGGAACTTACATATAGTTTATTTACTCAAAATTATTGTCCTTCTTATGTAATACTTGATTTATATTCATGTTTTTTTATAACAAATGCATAGATTAGAAAGTTTCTCCCTTGATACAAGCATAAAACACACGCAATAGATCATCACTATAATGAAAATGTGGCTATGGAGAGCTAAAAAATTCTCTTAGTTCTATTATGTAACTCTCTTACCTAGAGAGTGTTTTCCTCTTCCCTAGTAAGGAGTTAGATACGTTACAAAGGATAATGTGTACAAGTCAATACTACCATTACTCCACATAACTCCAAGTAAGACCATGAATAATAGCTATAATTTATACATTTATAATGGATATACATATTAATGGAATAAACACTCCTTCTTATACATTTTTATCTCCAAAAAGTGCACATGGTTCAATGTATCACACAAGAATTCCATGAACAACAATCACATCATTATAGTATTGCACTAGTTAAGCATTAATTGATAATAAATATGTAAGTATAGTATACATCAACACATAAAATGAGTTTTTAAGAGTACAATACTATAATATTTTAACCTTAAAATATCTCAATGTATAATATGAAATCCATAAGTAGTATATACAACCACTAAAGTGACTCCATCTAATGTATAATGAATGTTCATTTAAGCTACAACCATTACTATTTACTAGATAAAACAATATGCCAATTTGAACATATGTAATAGTATGACAAAGATTTCATAATATAGTATTATAAACTAATGTCTAATAGTTTAATATTATTGAATACTATAACAATGTCACTAATCATTACTAAATAATATAATTATGTTATCAGCCACTGGTAAATAATATGACAATGCTATCAGCCATTATTAAATTAGTATGATAAATTATTATGTCAAATTATAAATAGTTCAATGAGGGATTAGTTCTCAAATACCCATGAGTATTCAACTATTTTTGTAGTTATGATATGTTGTAATGAGGTAAAAACATCATCTAGATATTTTCATCCAACCACATGCAAATGGTTCACTACACATCTCCCTATTGGGAGTGATTATTCCCTTCAAAAAGGGTCAAATGAAAACATCAAAATAGTGTGTTGTATAATCAATGTCACATTTAAGAGTCATACAGACCATGGAATATATTCTCTATTTACTATGACATCACACACATACATATTGATTAGAAGGTATAGTAGATAGACAATGTATACAACTATACCATTACTTTGGCCAATGTTTTCATTATAGTTTTTAGAATTTTTTGATCCAAAATCATCACACACATATTATTTGATAAATTTATAATCATACACATTAATTGATAATTATTACTTAAGACAAAGGCATCTTACATTTCATTACTCATTATTTAGAATGTGGAGGATGACTCATGAACTAATGTTATAAAATAAAATGACTATGCATAAGAATACATCTTAAATAGTATAAATAGACATATAATACTTAAAAAATATCCTCAATAAAGGATCTAGGATAATAATAAATTCATTATGAAAAACACAAATACCACCAAACAACTCAATACAAAATTCCAAACATATGCCATATATATTTTATATGCAATTTTAATAAACTCATACATCAAAGTACTATAAGCTACCCTAAGTATAAATTAATATAATATGTATCTATAATAATAAAAATTATACATCAAGTAAAAATTTCAATATAGATATTAACATATACTATAATTCTAATTTTATAAATGTTTAAGGCTAATTAATAGTATTAAATAGGAGAAATGACTTCTAGAAGTTACTAATATGCAAATTTTAAAATTAAAAAACATACTCCTAGCATGAGAATGTTTAAAAATGAGAAGGTGCACCCACTTAGGGTTAATACTAACTATATCCCTAAAATAGACTTCTCTTTAATGAATTATATCAACATTCATAGACAACCCACTTGACTGGGTACCACTACCATGGAAGTAAACTTCTCTAAAATAAAATTATCTCACTATTAAAGGGATACCAAAGTAGTTTTACACTAGGATAGGTAGAATCAAAGTGACCCACATAGTATCACCAATCTATTACACAAGGTGAAGACAATACCTACAACACTTCTATGCATGTATATAAGTTTCAAGTGGAAACCAATGTACAACACAAAACTTTTTCTCCTTCATGCATAGTCAAATCCTATAAACTAAGGGTTTTAATTTCATAAATTTATTTATCAAAATTTTATTTTCATAACATTGTATCATGAAATTATGGATGAAAACATTAGGATGAGTGTCAAACCTAGAGCTTTGATACCACAATGAAATAACCCTCTTGTCATGAACTAGGAAAACATCACAGATTTTTTTCATGAATATCATAACTCATCATGACAAGAGAATGTTACTAATCACACTTCCACCACTAAATGAATCACTAACTTGGTTAATTTAACTCATTTTTGGTACATTTACTGATATTCCTAGAAATTAGAACCTAAGGGGTTAGGTCCACAACTTTAATGTAAGAAAACACTTTATTATGTCATTCGAAGCACCCCTAGATATTTATACCAAGAATTAGTTTGCATATCCTATATATTATTTAGTTGGGTATGAGCATGAAATTTTTTAAAAGTTTATAATTTTTCCAAAATAAAGGGCCTCTAAGAAACATGTAAAGTTTATTAAAATTATAGGAGAGAACCTTATTATTCCAAGAATCATGTTATCACTACTAGAAACTTTTATTAAGTATCTCAATCCTCATTAAATGAAAAGAATATTAATAATTCCAAAATATATCATATGTTAATGATAATAGCCTCACTACACAAAAATAATCAAACCTTAAGATAAAATTGAAGTAAGTATCCAATAGATAAGGTTAACCAAGAGGAACATAGTCATAAACTTAATCCACCCCAACAAGGATCCTTCTCTATGGAACATAGAGTGTATAATAAATTGTAATATGTAATGTGACAAGAGAATAACTAAAATCCTTTAATTATCATGCATAAATCAACAATATCTCAAAGAATATCTCAAGCCCACCAATGACATAATCACTATCATCACAAGGTAATTGATGAGAAAACCATTATATAAATGTAGTGACCAAAGTATCATGTGATCATGCATCCTTTAAGAATAGATTATAGGACCAAGTTAGAATTGTCTATTGACTACTATGGTTTTTATGTATAATTTAAACACTATGAAGATGGTAAGATAAATTAAAATAAACTTAAATTTTCATCATGCATAATTCTTAAATAATCCAAATCTCTTTTTTAAATATACTAAAGGATCATCATTGCTGAAAGTAGGTAGACTTGAAAATAAATTACTCATGCTTACCTAGACACTATTCTTATATTCAAGTATACAATATAAACTCAATTAATAAAAATCAAACTACATAGAATAATGAGATCAAGATACTCATAATAAAAAAGGCTAAGTATTTACAAGACTTATAAGTGGAAATGGAAAATGTATTGCTCACATTAAGTATAAGTTCATTAATGATGTTAACTAAAAATAATCTTCATGGTTACAATTAATATTTATGAACACCATTCGTACTTAACATAGATAATTTCTAAATAATAAATGAGTGTTAGGATATTAACCATAAATTTGCATGCTCATCCTAACCTTCACTTCTAGCCAAGTAAGAGACTCTCACCTTGTACTACTGAGTAAGTTTAATATATGAGTATAATCTCAACATAGTATAGGAGTATGTTCCTTATTGTTACAAATATGAAATAAGCTAATACGTGTACTATTCTCACAAATAAGTAATGTAAAACCAAAACTGGAAGGTGAATAACTATGAACTATATGTTATATAATTTTTATTGAAAATATAGTACTTCCCTCATATTGTACCTGTATAATGATATTATATTGAATAACCAACAAATAAATATCTTCACTAACTTCATACGAGTATTAGGATGATTATGGATACTCAAGTCCATAACTCTAAACTTAAAACCAACTCAGTCGATCATGATACAACATGAATAAATTAAGGTTGATAGTCTTCAATACATAACACCATAATCTCAAAATAAAAGGTCCACTAGCCCTAAAATCCAAGGAATCAATATAAATCAAACTTATAAATTTTCATGATAAAATATAGTCTTAAATATTTTTAAGTTTGTTATAAGAATAAATGAATCTAGGAGAAAGGCTTTCCTAGTCATAAATTTGAATAATCAAGCACACCAATAATGGATCTACTATAAAGTATATTTCCTTTAACATCTTTTTCATTGTTTACAAGTAAAATAAACCACACATGATTATATTAATGTATACAACCATTATTTATCAGTAGTGTCAAAAATATTTCACTCGATCCAAAGGGGTCCATCTATAAATGAAACAAACAAACAACACCTACATTGAAATTTTACAATGATCAGGGTCAACAAATAGGTGGCAACGTTATTCCTCTTTTGGTTAACATTAAATTTTTTAAAATGAATTAAACTTAATTAGGATACCATCATCAGATTGATAAAGTCATACAACTTTCTTGAGCATAAAACAAGTATTTGTAATATCATGATATATTTTAACTAATTCTCATAAACAAAATTTACAGCTTAGACAATGTTCAATGATAGTTAGTCTTAAGTACCATCATCTACACAATCATTAAATACTCACCATTAGCCTACATATAAATTAATTATTTTTTAAACCCATATACAAATCATAATAATCACAACAACATATAGCAATTCATCTTGTAATGCAATGGTCATAAAGCATGCTAAACCATTACCTGATATGAAAATTCCATGATATTTCATAAAAGACCAACACACACTAGTGATGTTACAAACTTTGTAATAATAAAATGAGTGTTGTATCTTAATAAAATGGAAATTACGTGCATTAAATAGTTAAGAATTTATGCTCATAATAGTTAAATAATAATGAACATAATATTAGATATTGTTACGATCTGAAAAACAAGAAAAGTGTGTCACGTCTAAGTTTCTATCAAACACCTAGAAGCATAATGAAGATCAAAGATAAATCTCTTGAGACCTTAATAATTATCACATTCCTTAAATGGTAGTTTATAAATAAATGTCATGTAAAATATAAACTGAATCACTACTTATTGACAAAAAAGATGCACAACATAATCAACTCTAAATTCTCTCACTTCCAACATTAACTAAAAGATTAATCCAAAAAGTTATGAGAGCCAAATCTTATTTCCACTCAAATAGACCAATTAGAAAAATAGTGAATAAATAATAAAAATATACAAACTATAACCAATATGCAAGATACTATTATAATTATCACATTTAATAAGTCATGGGATACAAAGAATTAAAATTCACAATAAATCTATAGCTAGTTATTCAAAGAATATTTCATATTTCAAAGAACTAAAGACAAATATTATGGGTTCAAATATTTATAATAGTCTCAACTTTCATTTGTAGGTATTATGTTTTATTAGAGAGTAAAATAACATACCAGATTCAAAGAGAAGGATAAAATATGTTTATAACACCCAAAATAAAGCTTTATAAATTGTAAAATATGCTTTTAACTAAGAAACTATCATCCATGCACAAAGTTCACAATATTACCATTAAGTGAGTGGATAACACTCAACATACCAGATGAAGAAACTAGGGTTGTAACTTGATTTTAATCTCTAAATGAAAATAAATCAAAATGTACATTAAAAAAATAACATTCATATTTCCATTTACAATGCCTTCATTTACCAAAAAAATAAATTATCCATACATTCTACCCTACTTTATGGCATAGGCCAAATGCAAATTAAAAACATTTGAAATAGTTATTAAAAGACATTTCCATAATTAGAAAACACCATTTATAAAACCAAACCACTATTCATTTTTATCTTCCCTAAGTTTCACATGATCTCTCATGTAAATCAAAGAGTACAAGTATATATAAAACTAGATGACCTTAGGCTATGGAATAGTCACATAGCCTTCAAACCAATGCACCCACATTTTATCTTAAACTAGTAATGAATGTGCATGTGATAATTCCTTAGGCCATGAAAACCACTAATATTTATCTTTCAAGCATAAAAACAAATAGAATTGCCTTAGGATATGGCTTAATATCCTATGGGTATGTCAAAGCATACCCATATATGGTTTAAACATTGACAATATGTACACACAATAGTTTACATCTAAATAAAATATTTAATTACCAATAAATTTATCCAAAGGAGAATAATGTTCCCTATTTTGTAACATATTCCATATATAAAACAAGAGTACAAAAATAGTTTCCATCTAACATAAAATATCAAGAAAAAACTTTATAGGCTGTAACATGATCATAAAGAGCTCAAATCAACACTAAATTTAATTCAAGCATGCCCAAGTCTCCTTCTAAATATGGTTAGAATCTTAATTCACCCTCCCGCAAGGATCCTTATCTATCAAACACTAAGTTTAGAATCAATTTTATTATGAAATGTGACAAGATAATAATTACAATCCTTTAACTATCATGCATTAAACAACCATCTCTCAAGGAAGAGCTCAAGGTCACCAATGGCATAAACCCATTTCCATCACAATGTATTTTATTAAAAAACCACTTTATAAACACAATAAAACCATTATCATGCATCCTTTAAGAATAGGTTATAGGACCAAGTTAGAATTATTTATACACAACTATGGTTTGTTTTTATACTTCAAACAATATGAATAAAGTAGGATAAATTAAACTAAACTTAAACTTACATCATAATTAAGGATTAAATAAACCAAAAATATTTTATTAGTTATATTTTAGGATCAACATTATTTCAAGTAGATATACTTGAAAATAAATTACTCATGTGTACCCAAACACTACTCTTATATTCAAATATACTACTCTTATATTCAAATATACTACTCTTATATTCAAATATACTACTCTTATATTTAAATATACAATGTAAAATTATTTGGTACAAATAAAACTACATGGAATAACAAGAGAAAGATACTCATAGCCAACAAGTTCAATAATTAGCCAAGACTTATCATAGGAAATGAAAAATTTATTACCTACATTATTAATGATGCCAAATAAAAACTAAAAGGATGATAGAAAGAGAGAGAAAAATGATGATACCACTCAAGGATAAAACCAATTCCACTATCATTTTTATCAACTCAATTATCTTTGTGGTTACAAGTAACCTCTATAAACATCATTCATAATTAAAATAGTTAATTTTTGAAACATAAATAAGCATTGTAATTTTAACCATAAAGTTGTATGCTCATCTTAACCTTCACTTTCATCCAAGTAAGAAATTCCCACATTGTACTACCAAGTACATTTAGTATCCAAGTATGAACTAAACACATCATAGGACTATGTTCTTATTTGGTACCAAACTAAAATAAGATAACAAGTGTAATTTTATCCAAAATTAAGTGATTTTAAATCAAAACTAGAATGCAAATAACTATAAACCATAGTTTATATCAATAGATATGTAAATAAGTTACTTCCTCTATATTATACTCGTATAGTGATAGTAGGTTGAAAAATCAATAAATAAAAAACTTCACTAACTTCATACAAGTATTAAGATGATTATGGATACTTTATTCCATAACTCTAAACTTAAAACCAACTCAAATGAGCATGTTACAACATGAATAAATTAAAGTTAATAGTCTTAAATACATAACACATAATCTAAAAAAAGGGCCACTAACCTCAAAATATAAAGAATCAATATAAATAGAACTTATAAATTTTCATAATACAATACAATCTCAAGGAATATTAAGTTTGTTTCAAGAATAAATGAATCTAGGAGTAAGCATTCCTAGTCATACATATAAATAATCAAGCACACCAATAATGGCTCTACTACAAATTATATTTCATTGAACATCATTTTAATTGTATCAAAAATATAATAAACCACATAGGATTATATTATTATATAAAACCACTATTTAATGGTAGTGATAAAAAGGGTAAACTCAATCCAAAAGTGGTTCCATTCATATATGAAATAAACAAATAACACTAGCACTGAATTTTTTCAATGAGTGGGGTCATACAATAGATGTAAATTTTGTTCATATTTTAGTTAACAATAAAACATTTAAAAATAATTTAAAATGAAATAAAATTGATGAAAATGACATCATCAGAGTGATAAATTCATATTATCTTACTTGAGCATAAAATAAACAATTATAATATCATGATATCTTTTAACCAAATCTCACATGCAAACTTTATAGCCCAGACAACATTCAATGATAATTAGTCTAAGGAGAAGTACAAGCATTGAATACTCATGAATAGCCTACATATAAGTTACTCATTATTTTAACTACATACACATCATAATAATCAAAAGAACATGGAGTAATTCATCCTGCTATACAATGGTTATTAGGCATGTTAAATAATTGTGTGATATGAAAAGATCTTGATATTTCATAAAATACAAACATACAATAGTGATATTAAAAACTTTTTAATAATAAAATGAGTGTTGTATCTTAATTTAAATGACAATGATATTTATTAAAATAAGTAATTATTCATTTTCACAAGATCCTAATAATAACAAACTTAATACTAAATGTTGTTACCATCTTCATGAGAAGAAAAGAGTGTTATGTCTATTTTTTGTCGAACACACTCAAGCATAAATAATATAAAATATAACTCTCTTGAGTCCCTAATAATTATTACATGACTTAAATGAAAATTTATAAACATATGTCATGTAAAATAGAAATTTAATCACTACTTGTTGACAAAATCAATGCACAACATAATCAACTCTAAATTATATCACTTCCAACATCAACTAAAAGATAAATTCAAAAAGTGATGAGAGTCAAATATTTTTTAAACTAAAAAAACAAATTATAATAAAAATGAGTAAACATTAAAAATATCAAAACCAAAACCAACATCAAATATCTAAGGGTTGATGCACAAAGTTAGATGACAAAAAAGTGACACCGAGGGAGAAATATTTTTTTATAAAGGGTGTATGCCCTTTGAAAAAGGGCATACACCCTATTTTTTAAAATTAGGTATGAAACAATCCAAAAGGGTTTAAACTATTTTTATGGTAAAAATTTAATACACCCTTTGTCCCACAAAGGTCATATGCTCTTTAACCCACAAAGGGTATACGCCCTTTGTGGTTATATAAAAGTGTACACCCTTTATTTTGTTCTATGTTTTCTAAATCTTCCTCCCATTTATTTAAACCCACTTTTCTATTTTTTCCTTTGAGTTAGATTTAATTTTAATTAGGATGTATGTGCTTTGGTTTAAATCTCACCAGCATAATTTCATATTTTTATCATGTTCTTGGGTACGTTGATTGTTAAATTTCAATTTAAAGGTTTTAGTTTATATGTTTTATGTGTAGGGTTTTAAAATCAAAAGTGAATTAAACTCTATAAAATTTCATAAAAACCTTTTGTTTTTATAAATCTCTAGATAAAAAAAATTAATGGATCCATTTCCTGAAGAAAATGTAGAATAAAACCATTATCAAAACCCTCAATAGTCTGACTTCATGGAAGAAGTTGTTGGAATATATGAGTAATATAATGCAAAATGTGAACAATTACAAATTATTATCAATGGATTGCATCAATCCTCAACTCATAGTAGATGCAATTTACTTGAAATTATATTGGAGGTTGTATCAAATAAAGTGGGTAATGTCAAATTACAACTTGATTCAATGTTACATCAAAGAGAGATTTTGAAACAATATTATTCTAATAAATTATAAAATGAGAACATTAAAAAAATAACAATAAAAATATGTGTGTGCTTTTTTTTTATTAATATTGGAACCAAAAAACAAACACCAATGAGTTTCAAACATATTAGTATTGATTGGTATGTTAAAATGGAGATAAAAGACAACTTTTGGGATAGGTGGTGGATGGTGTTTGATAAGCCTCCAAGCAATAATAATGAGGTTCTATTATAAATTTTGAGAAAAAATTATTGTAAGTTTGTGTTACATGAAAATCAAAAATTATTTCATCATTAAGGCCTCCTAAGGAAGGTGAGGTGGGTCCTCTTTTCATAGACCTGGTACCAAGTAGGATAAAAACCACCCTAACTGAGTTTAGAGAAATAGAAGGACAATAACATATGATTATATCCTTAAAAAATTTCATTGTACCACACATATGGACACCCTTGAGTAAATTACTAGCCTCACATAGGTTATTATTTATAATGAGATACATACACTAATGACTTATACATAGGCTATAAGTGGTGAGACATCTAGTAGTAATATTGGTGTTGTGGTATTGATGATAGTGGTATTGGTGCTAGTGGTATTGGTTCTAATGGTATTGGTTCTAGTGTCCCTCCTAAAATTATTATACATTATTAAACATCATATGAGAGGAAGTGTACTAGACCTCTTATTCAATTATGACATACATGGGTTACATCTATGGATACTATACCATCTATGTTTGTGTAACACACTAGTACATAGTAGTTTATGCCATTTACAATTATTTTAGCATCTCACAACACCAGTACTATTTATTTAGTACTTCAAGACTAGCACACCTGAGTTTATGACATATTAGTTTCTTCAAGACATCTAGTGACTAGAATGACATATCATACATAATTTATAGATGATTTAGTATCTCATGACACTAGTATGCCAAAAAAATGACATATGTAGTTGCTTCACCACACCCTCTCAAGACGTGTTATCTTGGTGTGCATGACTTATCTACTTCACCATTTATTTTTGATAGATAATTTTAATTTTAATTATATTTTTTTTATGTAAGAGAATATTAAGTTTATTTTATAGTATGTGTTTACTTAATTGACTAATATTTGATTGAACTTTACATTTTTTGATTGTATATATGATTAATGATATTTTAGTTACCTTAGTAGGCATATATCCTATTATAAGGTCAACAATTAACACTAGTATACCCTACATTTAGGTTTGTAAACTTAAAATTTACATGAATTTCCTATTTAATGATAAATTACATAAAGCATAGTATCCTAGATAGAGTTGAAACACTCTCATGTAAGTGTACCATATTTGTGTTTGATTTTGAGAAGTGTTTCATTGTCAACTTACATTACTATCTCACATTCTTGTCTTAAGATAAAATTTTCAAATATGAGCTAGGTCATGTGATGAATCTATAATGATAAGAACATAATAGCTCTATGATTCCAATAATAATGATAATTAAAATATTAAACTAATTACCAGCTTTTGATTTATCTTAATCTACCAATGTATCCATCTAGTGGATTCAACCATTACTTTATCTAATTAAATTTAATCTGTCAATGAACTTTTACGTACTCATGTATTTATTACCCCTTGAACAAAAAACTATATTTTAATATATATTATAGTCATATATTTTTTATCATGCTTATTGGAATCACACATTATGCATATTCAATTCCATGACTACTCATAATCTCAAAAAAAATACTTATCTATCACAACCTTAAATTAACTCTAAAATAGCTACACAAGTTAATTTGCTCTACTACTCATTTGTATTTATTTGTCTTAAATTAGGTTTAGTTTTATTTATTTCATAATTAAACTCATTAATTTATTAGTTTTATAAATGATGAGAGATTTTATGGTCACCCCTCATGGAAGATAACAAGGTTTGATTGATGTTACAGTTCCATCCTAAGATCCACTATCTATGTAGTAGCTCATATTTTAGAAATAGAGACTAGTGAGAACACATGTAGTAAAATTATTTTTCAAATTTATATTTGTATGCACATCTATATATAAATATATATGTGAAATCCATAGGAATCCCTATATTAGGTAAATTCATGATCGTGGAACCCAAGATAGCCATTTAGGTGGCATACGGTGAGTCTAGAATCACCTTGTTAAAAAAATTTGTTCATGGAGACTCTATCATTTATAATATGTCATTTTAATACATTACAATTTATATGTATATGTTGTGTAGATGCCATAGTTTTATGATGTTTTTAGAGAGATAGTTGATGCTTCACATGTTGAGAGGAGTGTTTATCCTTGTAATGAGTCATGTAGTATTCCCAATTCTACATCTATGGCAAGGAAACACAAGTTATTTAGAGATAATGAGGAGCAATAGAGCTATTTATTATTTTATGGGTATAATTGTAGTTAGTATATATTATGTATGCCAATATGGCCCACATTATATGCCTATATGGCATATTTTGTATATGCACATGCTATGGTCTACATTGTTTCTCAATATATGTCCTATTATTTATGTCATTATGACATAGAACTTTGTATATACACATATATACCATTCAACATTCTCATTTTAATGATCTTGTAAATATTAAAACCATTTTTACACATGGTAATTTCACTATGATGAGTTCATTATTACAACACTTGTATTACTAATATCTTATTATTATATGGATGAGTTCATTCCTTATATTGTTTCCTCTTAGTTGAAATATATATTTTTAGGAATATATAATGTATAGAAATAATAATGAAGTAAATATAATTAAAATTTAGAAAAAAAAATATAATATAGACCCAAATTTAATTTGGTTCACCTAATATGGTATGGGTTATGTCCAAATAGAAACTTCTAGTCCTTATTATTCAATCCAATAAATGAAGGGAAAAAACTTGCAATACATCCACTATAATATCCTCTTCACTCTCTCACCATTTATCTTGATTACAATGACCTCATATAAAATGAGGGTTATAAATTAGGGTAAAATGAACCAACTTAATTTATACCATTATATCTCAAACCTAATAGTAAATGGTCCAGATTAACTATGAAATTACAATATTTTATAATGCATTTTTCACCAAATTTTGCTTCAGGGGTGTTGTCCTTAAACCCCCACAACTCCACATCCAATACCTCACAACTCCACAACTCCACATCCAATACACTCAAATCACCCTTCCATTACCATCTACCACTTCCATATAAGAGACCATAGTGACAAGTGGTCCATCCACTCCCTCAATTTGGAGGAGTGGATTGGTCTAAAATCATATGGTCTTCCCTTTCTGATGTCCCAACTAAAGCCCATAAGAAGTCACAAAAATATCAAGAGGTGGTAGAGGAAGAGGTTATTTTCACAACCTTTGATTCATCTAAACTATATATTCCCCATTGGGTATTGGATCTAAGGATCAAGGCTTCTCAATTATAAAACTTTAGGATCACTAAGCTTCCATAAATTTCTATCTTGTTTGATCCTCCAATTGACAAAATTTAAAGGGTGTAGAAGAGAAAAATAGAAGATGACAAGGCCACCCAAATCATCCTTGAATAAAGGCAAGAGGTGTTCTCCCTTACCAAAAGGCATAATAGATAGTTAGGGTAATACTTGTATGAGAAAAATCTAGTAGACCTATCTCAAACACATAAGGATGTTGCAGTTGCAATCCAAGAAGGCAATGAACTAGATTGATAAGAACTAGAGGTAGAGGTGTAATTATTAGAGAAGTGGAGCAACTCAAAAAAAGGCCAAGATAGTGCACATTCCTATAGGCATTAAAGTTGTAGTCTAGGAGGTAGCTTTGAGATATTACAACTCCTAGAAGCAATGGAGTTTATGAGGGATGATATGGCCCCTCATGTGAGATAGGCCAATCAATTATTTAACTCTTTGAGATATGATAGTACAAAATTTAAGATGTTAGTTTTTTATATAGGTAACTCATTATATAGTCATCTTGACCTAAAGGCATACAATGCCTTAAATCTAGTAGCCATTCAATAGGAGGAGGTGAAGTATTAGTTTTAAAACATTAGGTCTTTAGTCCCGAAATATAAGGCACATGAGGATCAGGATCTTCAAATTTTACATGAATCAAAGTTATCTAATTTTAAGGACTTCATTAGTAATCTAATTAGTAGACTCAATTTTGACAAGCTTATTTAAGAAGTGGCTGATGAGTTTAATAAAAAATTACAAGGTTTAATAATTAAGGAAATTGAGTCAAAATTAAGCAAATCTCAAAATAAGGTCACTAAATTTGAGATCTTCAAGAATAAATTTAAAATAACCAAGGATGAGCATGTGAAGATCCTTAAATAGATAAATCAAATCCATCAACCATAATTACTAAATTTAGATATCATACAAAAGTATGATAGAGTGGTGCATAAATTCTATGAAGATAATGAATCAAAGAAGAAGTAGGCTTCTAGTGGCATAACTACATCTTCAACTTCTATGTCTACTTCTAGACCAATAAAGGTACATGCAGTACTTCAAATGAGTAAGCCTTAATAGGCTAGAATCTTATGCATGTACAATTTTTTAGTCGCTAATGTACTTAGATTTTTGAGAAGCTAATTATAAATAATTGACTTTGTATTTTGTGTACATACACACGTTGTATAATTTTGAAAAGTCAATATTTTTTTAACTTTTAGTTTTCTTTTTAAATGGTTTTTAGACTACAGTTAGAAATACATGTTATAACTAGCACTTGTAACCACTTGCATGAACTTGGAGGATGAGGTAACCCCTTCCCCAAGTCTATATATATAATTTTAACCCCACTCATTTTTTGGTGTCAAAATATTTTGAAATATAAAGCAGTGAATAATTTCAATAATCAACAATGTGTTTTGAGTATTTTCTTTCCAATTCCATGCAATTAATTATTGTTTCCATGGTTTTATGATTCAATAATATTTATTGTGATATAGTTGTGAGTATATTCTTTATTTATTGATTAATATACTAATATTAGATGTGTAATATCTATTAAAAGATTATTGAATGTATTAATTAAGTTGTTCAAGTTAATTGAATCATATTTCTATATGTGTACATATGTTTTCTTTGGTGTAGTTTTCTATGTGTGTGCAATAGCTACCTTAGATAATTCATTTTCCTAAACAATAATCTCCTAATCAAGGGTGTGAAATAGTTTCCCTAAAATGAGAAACCTTTATCTAAAACATGTGAATTTATTACATCCATGTTTCTTTAGACTTTCTAGCCATGTTTGACTACATGTGTGCTATTACTACTAGAAATAGGCATAGGTTTGAGAAAGCATAGGTCTAATCAAAAATTAATCAAGCAATTAATTCCCAAGAACCATGAAGCCTCATTTTCTTCCCTACCTTACCCTCCTTTTTGAGTTTGCTATTTAGACCTACCCACTTTAGATTAGAGACCAACCACCCATCTGACTCATGTAAAAGATTCACTCTATTATAAGGTTACACCTCCATCCAAAAAATCTTGTCAAAAAACTACATACCCTACCCCTATTACATAAATAGTTTGAAATACATTACATACCATAAACCCATGCCCTGGAGTGGAGTTCACCTTCATTGAGACATTAAAATGTTAGTGGCTACCTCATTTGACTATAGTATGCATAAAACCCACATCAATAGTACTCTATTGATTCTACAAGGAGGGCCTTAAACCCCCAAATAATATAGGTTATTATTTACATATATTTTTATTAGAGCCACCCAGGAGAGTGACCAATTCCAATTCCTAAGTTGGTTTATTAGTGTCACCCTTGACAAGTCATAAAAGACCTAGAGTTATGCCAATAGCTCTAGTTTAGAACAATCCACCACCTCCACTAGGACATCCCTTACTCATAAGGAACCCTTTACCTATTAATCAACCAATGGCTCAATAACAACCCTAGTTAGTTGGATCTATCATTGCCATCCTAGGAGACATGCATGATTTTCTCTAAAATCCCAAAAAGTATCTGCCATCCTTTTCTCCTTCATGTCCAAGAACCGTAGAAGAACATATCAAATATGTTAAAGTTGCCTTAAGACTAATGAATGTATTTGATGAATATGTTACATGTTGATTATTCCCTTTTGCTTTAATGGATGATTTTTATGATTGGTATTTTAATCTATCTAAAAATTCCATCACCAATTGGGAGGAATGTCAAATGGATTTTATTTCATAGTTTGGATAGGTCACCAATCTCAGATCAATATATCAAGACTTCACCAATATGAAGAGGGATCCTAATAATCCCATCCATGCTTTCAATGTAAGGTGGTAGAATATGTACTACTAGTTGACCCTGAGGTATAAAATAGAATCAACATTAGCATTAGAGATGTACAAGAATGTCTTGGACCCTATCACCATCATGTTTCTGAAGAGATCACCTAATACAAATACTTTGGCATTAGCATTTGAAGAGGATATTAGCATTGACAGATATATCAACTTATAGACACCTTATGATCCTAACATCAACAATAGATTTTTAGCACTCAATCTAATACCACATGTGAAGTAGAACATTCTAGCATACAATCATAATCAATTATACACACTACCTCTACTGACACAAATGATGTAGCTAAATTTTGGCTAATTAAATAATCATGTGATAGGAAATAGTTATCAGTATAACCAACATGCAACTACACTTCCCATTACTATTATATATGGTATAGATTCCACAAAAGTTGAATTAGATTATATTCAAAAGATGGTCCAAAACCTGAGCAATGAATTTTTGAATATGCAACAAAAGATGGGAAATGCCAATGCTCCAACTACTAACCAGAGCACTAGATTTTTGAGATATAATAGACCATTCAATAGGCATACAAATAATATGGAACAACCTGGCAAGCTCTTAGAAACCAACATAGCTAAAATGGCTCTCCCCAATTAGTGTAGGATACTTAATACATCCCAACATGGTGAGCTCAATTGTATTGAGTTATGTACAATGTTTGATATCTTACAGAGGGAAGTCACTAGATAAGATCAGATGAATAATCTGCTAAAATCTCATCAGGATCTTAGATCTTCTAACATATCCATGTTCTTCAAAACTCATGAGTTTCCATTCCTAGGTGAAGATGACAAAAAACTAGAAGATAATAAAGATGAAGTTCATGCTTTTTATTAGTTCTAGAGAGGTGCATACAACTTTGGGAATAAGCAACCACTTACCACCTCAACTCATCTAAACACCATGGAAATTCATTTGAATCCTAAAGTAGACAACAATCTACCCCCTTCAAATAGAAATGATTAGCTACCAAATAAGGAAGAGTTAAGTAAAGGAGGATACAACATCATAAAAGATATGAAGAAGATTAAGGCAAATATAACTCTCCATGAGTTATCCCAAATCACTAAACAAAAGAAAATATTATGCAAATCCATTATTTGAAAGGTTCCTATGGAAAAAACTAGAGTGACTATAGACAAAGCAAAAAAATTTGATGCCAATGTTATTTACAAGAGCAATCCTGAAGTGCCACCATTTCTACTAACCATTAGAGAATTTAGTAAGAACATTCATAATTTTTTGGTTGATTCTGGAGCATCTACAACTATTATGCCTACTTCTATATGTATAAATCTTGGTCTCACTCCAAGCCCTTCAAAGAGATCAGTCTCTTAACTAAATAAAGTGATAGTACTAGTAGTGGGAGAACTAAATAACATGCACATTCAAGTAGAATTAGATTAAATATTCTAGATGACTATTGATATTTTGGTAGTGGGCATACCAGAAGGCTATAGATTATTACTGAGCAAAGATTGGTTTAAAATACTTAACGGATATCTTTCCATAGACTTCTCACATATCTGGCTATTATGGAGACGAGTTACAAACTATATCAAAATTGATATAGAGCCAAGAATGAAATATCCCATCATGGAATATAATGTCAAAAATGAAGAGGTAAAGTATGACTCTCCCACTCTGGGTATTTATACTTTTACCACTCATAGTTTAGCACAAAACCTAGAACCTAAAGGTTTAAATCAGCTATGGACTATGCATTTTGATGGAGCTAGGTCCAAACAAGCATCAAACATAATAATTGAAATAATTAATCTTAAAGATAAGAAGTTATTGGTAGCTTATATATTATAATTTCCATGTACTAATAATAGAGCTAAGTATGAGGCTCTAATTTTGGGATTACAATTTTCACTAAAGATCAATGTAAAATAGATATAAGTATTTGGTGATTTAGAGTTTGTGGTTCACCAGGTAAGAATAAATATTAGTGTAATTTGTCTTATTTAAATATATATAAGCATAGATCATGGGATTTAATTTAAATCTTTGAATATTTTAACATAGTATCACTCTTGAGAGAACAAAATCAAGCCATCGATTCACTAGTTATTACTACTGCCAATCTAAAGCCATTACAAAAGTCAGAGGTAAAGAGATTTTCTATTGAATTGGTTCTTTGTCCCTTTATTCCAGATAATGTATAAAATTTCTAGGTATTTAATGATAATTAGCATATTATTCAATTCTTAACTAATTTAGGGGATTTCAAGTCCCAAATCATCAATGACAAGGACATTAACCACTTCTACCAAGAAGAAATAGATAAAGATGGAATTATCCAACTAAAATAAAATCAAATTCCATCTACTTAGTCTCCTTATAAATACCATTTGATTTAGATCCTTAGGCATAGTAGCTTAGAGAGCCCAAGGTTGATGAACCAAAATTCAAGAAAGAAAACCTAAGAGATGACCATAACCCATGTTATGTGAATATTGGCCTTAGTTGTACTATGGAGTAAAGATAATGAGTCAAGTATTTGATTACTCAATATGAGGATGTTATCAATTGGACCTATGAAGACCTAAAGGTGTATGGCCTGTAGGTCATCACTCATACTATCCCACTAAAGTAAGACCATAAACCATTCAAACAAAGGTAGAGGCTAGTAAATCCTATTATATAACCTATTATTCAGAAGGAAGTGAAGTTATTAAGTGTAAATATCATCTTCCCAATTAGACATTCCACTTGGGTGGCCAATTTGGTCCCAATTAGAAAAAAGAGTGGTGAGATCAAATTATGTGTAGATTTTAGAAACTTGAATACGGATTCTGAGAAAGACAATTATCCTATACCTTCTATAGATGAGGTAATATAAATAGTGAGTAGTTCTAAAATGATGTCCTTTTGAATGGATTTTTAGGCAACAATCAGGTACAGTGTAGTCTAAGGATAAAATGAAGATAACATTTACTATGAAATGGGGTATGTATGCATACAAAAGGATGTTGTTTGTAAAATCAATGTAGGAGCTACCCTTTAGTGTACCATGGATCATGCCTTCAAATGACTGATAGGAAAATGTATAGTCATTTATATGGATGATCTTATAGTGTATTTGAAAAATAGGAAAGATCACAAAAGTCACCTATAATCCATATTTAAGAGATGTAGAAGGTTTTTTATTTCATTGAGCCTGAATAAAAGTATATTCAGAGACATTAAGGGAAAAATATTGGGACATATTATCATGAAGGATGGGATCACCATCGATCTAGATAGAATCAAGTCAATTTTAAAAATATAGTATCCAAATAGTAAGAAGGAGTTCAAGTCATTCTTTAGGAATATCAACTTTGTGAGGAAGTTTATCTCAATGTTTGTAGAAATTATCAAGCCTCTAAATGCCATACTCAAGTAAGATGTTAAAATTGAATGGAAAACTAAAGCTAGAAAGTCTTTTTAAGAATAAAATATGCCATATCTCAGGCCTCAGTATTGATTAGTCCAAAATTCATAAAATATTTTTATTTATATTTCTTCACTTCATATCACACTATTGTTGTAATTATCACACATATAAGAATGAAACTAATCATCTAATTACCTTCATGAGCACAAATTTGAAGGATATAGAGCTCAAGAATTCTATTATAAATAATCAAATTTTTACTATTGTCAAACTTGTGAAGAAATTTAGACATTATATATTGAGGAACAAAACCATTTATATTATACTTGATGTTGATGTTAAGCTCACCCTATCATAGAATGAGCTAGGAGAATTTTGACGCAAATGGATGGCCAAGATCTAGGAATTTGACATAGAGATCAAGCCTATAAATATTGTTAGAGCTCAAGTCATTATTCAACTCATGACTGAGCTTGATCCTCATATCACCATTGAAGAGGTATGTGTAACACAAGTTTCTAAAGGAGAATTGTATATAGATATAATCTAGTATTTACTTATAGGAACTACCCCCTAGAGCTTAGTAGATAAAAGAAACCTTTGAGGCTCAAATCTACTCATTTCATGATGAAGAAGGGAGTCCTCTATAGAAGGAACTATGAAGGTATTTATCTTAGATGTGTATCTATAGAGGAAGTTAAAGAGATTCTGGAGAACTTACATCAAAATATAGGTAATGGTCACCCTATTGGGAATACCAAAGCCCATAAAATATTGAGGTTGTGATATTATTGGCCAACCATCTTTAAGGATGCACATATACATCAGGACTTACCATGAGTGTTAAGCATTAGCTAAGAGATAAGTGCATGCAATAATGTCTCTATAACCAATTATTAAAAGAAGGCCATTTACATGGTGGGGTTTAAACTTCATTGGTGTAATCAATCAAAATTACTCAATGGGCCATAAATTTATCTTTATGGCTATAGACTATTGTACTAGATGGAAGGAAGTAGTAGCCACAAAGAATATTAGAGAACAAGATGTGATTCAATTTTTGGAGGAACACATAACAACTATATTTTTCATGCCCATCTCTTTTATATGTCATAATGGACCAACTTTTATATCAAAAAAAATCATTGAATGGGCACATGAAAATTAGATCATAATCAGGTCAGCTTCTAACCACTACCCTTAGGAAAATGGATTAGACAAGTCAACAAATATAAATTTGATTGATGCAATCAATAAATCAATAGGGTAAAGCCTAGGGACTAGCACAATTTATTGAAATATGCTCTTTAGCTAGACTAGATAGGATATAATCAAGTCCTGAAAGCTTCACCCTACTTGATAGTATATTAGTGAAGACTAGTTTTCCCCATCACATTAAAACTACCCACCTATCAGTTCATGAAATATTGCATGGATCCCAATGATAAATTTTAATCAAGATTGATAGGTATAATATAAATGGAGGATTCAAGGACTGAAGCCTTTTAAACATTTAGCAAACACTAAGATGTAGTCAAAAGATGGTTTGATAAAAGATCTAAAGTCAAAAAATTCAAAATTTTGGATATGGTGCTACTATGGGATAAATCCCATGAAAATAAAGGAAAACATGATGATATTTCCCAATTATGGATTAGACCCTATCATATTTCAAAGATAATGGGCAACAATGCATTTTGTCTGAAAGACCTCTAAGGCAACGAGCTTACATATCTAGTCAATAGATAGTTCTTAAAGCATTACTTCAGAGTTATTCCATCTATGAATGTTATTGAATGAGGAGATTCATATAAGTTTAGATGTAAAACTAGTTTAGGTTTTCATGCCTTCTACTTTAGTTTTCCATGCTTTTTATAATAGGTTTCCATGCTTTCTAGTATAGATTTCCATGCTTTCTAGAGTAGTTTCTTGATTTCTAGAATAGTTGTTCTTTATTTTCTTTGGCATTTAAGGTTGTGTTTTTTCTAGTTATTTCCAAGAAAAAAATCTAAAATATCTGAGTTTAGGACTTGTGCAAAAGGGGAAAATTAGTCTAGACACATTGGGGGCTAGTTTTTAGATTGGGTGCATTCCTATGTTTTTGAGACTTTAGGACAAAGGAAAGTGATCACATGGTTATCTTGAATTATTTCACAATTGAATAATTTTAATAGGAATATGAAATTTTTTCTTGAGGTACTTCATACAAATTTAGAAAGTTTTATTGTTTTATTAGATCAAATATACTAATCATGTTAAATACTTATTGGAAGTAATAATTCTAGTAACAATTTGTTTTATAACTATACCAGCTCATTGGGGTTCCATCTCCTCTCTTTCCCATTGATCTAAACACAAGAAGAACAAAACAAAAAAAATAGAAAATATCCGATGAATTCAAAAGATCAAAATAAAATTAAAATAGATCACATGATGAAATAAGGTCAATACACCATGCATCATGGTTATAAGAAGATAATGAAAGGAGTAAAAAATAAACCTAAGGTACATTTATTAGGGATATAGATGCCTAGATGGTAATAGATTAATGCCTAAGATTCCATTGATTGAATGAGATTTAATAGATACTATAATGAAACCTACAACTTCATCAAAACCTTCTAAAAAACTCATCACAACAAGTGCTAAATGAACTACACATTTAATACACAAAGATCCAAAGAATTAGAAGGAAAGTATGTTGTGTGAATTAACTTGGGAATATATTTCATGTTTTTGATTCAGATATATTTTTGTGACATGCTTCAATATTGATCTAAAGACTGTGAGACTATAGTTTTGGGTTCTTGAACACTCAAGAGTATTCCCCTTATAAGTTGCCATTTATTGTACCCAACATCCCCCTTTTCTTGAAAAGAAATGGGCACCCAATTTTTTTGGATTTTGATCTTAGAATTTAACACCTCTTTTCATATGTTTATACAAAATTTGGAAAATCTATAATGTTTCACTTTTGGTAGGATGATATTGGCATTGTGTTTTATGAGATTAACTTTTGTGCTATAGAGACTATTTGTTGGGTTTATGTTGTTTGGGATAATTCATTCATCCCTTGTATAAATTATCTTTTAAAATTTTAAGTTTTGGGTATTATTGGGCCTATTTTATTTTAGGCTTATTTTTTGGAAATCCTCATTTTTTGAAAATTATTATGGACATTTTGTTCAAAACAATTTTCTTGAAGGAATTCAACCTACAGGCTCTTTGCCTTATGGAGTATTAGACTATGAACACTTTCCCTAAAATAAATTCCCTAATTAATTATCCATTTAACCCTACTAAACCTATCCTTTGGGACTATTTAAATGACCCTTAGCTGTATGTAAGTACCCTTCAAGGAAATTAAAGTGCCCTTCACTTTTATGAAGTAGACCCTTTGAGTGAATTTTTGTCCTGAAGTAGACCTTTTGAATCCCTTCCACCTACCATTCAAGACCTTTTGAACTAGACATTGACCTTTTTAAGAGCATCCTCTATCCTTTTAACTAACCCTTTGGCCTTTTATAAATTGTCCACTTTGTGACTTTTGTCTCAGATCCTTTACCCTACAAGAATTATCCTTTTAGATATTTCTTTCAACCCCTTTACCCCATGAAAAGTGCCCTTCATCCTTTGTGTTTTAGACCCTTTTAACATGAACATACCCTTTGGAATTTATGTCCCAATCCTTTTGACTCTTTTTGAAGTGGCTAATTACCCTTTGGATATTTCAAAAAGGATCTTCAAGCCCTTTCAAAGTGTCCATGTGCCCTTTCCCTTCTTAAACATACCCTTCAATAATTTTGTCTTGTGGCTTTTTTCCTTTAGCTAATTCCTTCAAACATTTTTTCCAAGAGAATATAGACCCTTCATACCTCCAAAATCTACCCTTCAAGACTTTTGAAATGACCCTTATCCATATGAAAGTACCCTTCAAGAAGATCAAAAGTGCCCTTCAGCCTTTATGAAGTGGACCCTTTGGGTCAAAAGTACCCTTTGGGGAAATTGAAAGTGCCCTCTATATATTCAAAATATCCCTTCAAGATAATTGCTTCAAGGATTTTGCCCTGATGAATTCTTTAGAGAAATTATTGTAGACATTTTGTCTAAAACAAATCCCCCAAAAGAATTAGTCTATGAAGATTGACCCAAGAGCATTTTTTGACATACACCTTAAGTTCTTTATTACTAATGGTACCACTAGTCTCATCATACTTAACCAAAATTAAAACAAAAATATTTCCTATCAACACTTTAAGGACACTTGTCAACCCAAGCTAACAAGTTTGAATTATAGGTGAAATAAATGCCAAGTGAACATTGCACATTTATATTGTTTGAACTAATATTCAATACAAGATTCTATATAAGTGATACACTGTGATTGAAATCCATCATTACATTCAAATTATCTTGCATCCAAAGTATTTTTTATATTATAATGACAAATATCCCTAGTTTTTACTTCAAGAGTATAATGCGAGTGAAATAATGACTGAGCTAGAGCTGAGTTATTTGCACTAGCATATATAGCATGTAACACATATAGTAAGAGAATAATAGAGCATGTAGAAATGGAATATACATGTATAACATTAGGAGGTACTAATCCATCATCCCCACATTTGATTAAGGAATCCATAGAATTCACCAATACAATCTTCATTACCATAGTGTTTGGAAATAAGTACCAAAATTATTTATCACTATGGAACGTCATTATTTTATTGGATGTGTTTCCACTGAAAGATGATATGACACTAGAAGATAATTTATTTTTGAAAGAATTATTATCACTAAAATTCTAGAGGCTACATCTTGCTGCAACAAAGCCATAAGTGATACCCTACATTGACCTCTTGAGGGACTTGTTCTTCTCTAGAAATGTATCATAGAATGCTTTCCTACATCATTATAAAAACAATATGATGGTTGATTGCATTTCAAGTGTGTATTTTCAAAGATATTTGTCATTGAGTATACATGATGTCTACTTTGAAAAACACACAATGGTATAATTTAATGTAGAGACTTGAATGGAGAAGGTGTTCTCTTTGTGGCTCTTCCCAAATCAAACCATCACATAAAAAGAGAAGAAACTAAAAGGAGTGATTCTAATTGACAAATTTAGGATGGGGATTCAAGTAAGTATGGATCTTATCTATAGATTATATGGCATGCCTAACATTCATTTCTTTAATTTAGATTGGGTATCATTTTTATATATGATGCTCATGCATGACATCGCATACACCCTAGGTAAGATAATAAGCTTGAAGTTGATGGATTAGATCATCCCCAAAGATAGGTGCCCATACCCATAAGATATTTCTTCATGATGTTGTACTTATTGTACATAGTCATGGGAACATGTTATAAAGACCTTGGTGTATTATGGGCTTTGGCCACAGACTATAAGAAGAATAAGATCTATGATCACTACTAGTTCATGCATGTTTATTGCTATACCAAGCATATGGTGAGGATTTATGATGATGTCTATCCTCAAGTTTGACAAGCCATTCATGGCTCACCCATGCCTTAAATTGACATAATATTTTGAATAAATTGGCTAGGAAAGGGGATTACTTCCTCTACCCAAATTTTACTATTACCATGGTATGGGGAAATAAGGTTTTCCCCCTATGTTTTCCAAGGTTTGTTCTATATAAGTTAGCTGAATAGGAGATTTCCTTCTAATTATGGAAGATCATTGAGGAGGATTTGTCAAGGTAAGAGAAAGCCTTATATTTTTTTCATCTCGTAACTATTGGTAAGATGACATATACAATGAGAAAGAAACTTAGGAAGGTAGGTGGAAAGTGTAGGAGTTATTTTTTACCTATAATTCCACATAGAGACTAGGATTTACATAGGTTGATCTAGAAGAATATTCATAGATTCAACATACTATATAGTCATGAGCCCTATGACTATGATTTTATATTTTTGAATGCCAAGATAGATGAAGTATTAGAATGAACACAAATTACTAGACTGTAGGAGGATCATTTGAGAATGATCTAAGATGATCCTTTAGTTTCCACAAGGGATTTAGATAGCAAAAAGACACTTTTCAAAGGGTGGTAACATTTAGACTTTTGGACAGGATAGTCTGACGAGAAATCCAAGGACCAAGCTACCTCCTCCTCTAAAGGACTCCCTCTAAAGTTAAATTTGAAATTAGTGAAGAAGGATCTAGGACACCTAAGCCTAATTTAACTATGGGAGGATAATTTGGAGACCCCATTAGCCTTGACTTAGATGAGGAAAAGAGAGTGCAAGAAGTGCCTATTATAATTTTTAGTTAAATGTCCACTACTATGACCCAAATTAATATTATTACTTCCATTGGGATATCAACCCAAAGAGTAGTAGCATCACCACCGTAAGACCCCCCCCCACTCAATCAATGACTCCTTAGTTTACAAGATAAATCCTATGACTCTTATGAGTAGTCTTATAGTAGAGGAATCATAGGGCTTGTCTACTTAGCTTCCATGTTTAGAACTAGTCAGGAGAGATGTGGTGATTATCAAATATATTGAAGATCATTCAGATGAGGAAGTTGATATAGAGACAACCAAGGCTATGATCCTCCAAGAAAAGTTGGTAGAGGTTGATTTTTTAGGTACCCAGTCTTTCATCAATTTCCCTTTGTCTTCAATATGCATTTTTGAGTAGTCTACCTCTGTGGAAGTTCCCACATCCATCCCCTCCACTTTCACTACTATTATTTCTCCCTCTATCTCCACTTTCATACCATTCACTACATATACCCCTTTTATTACTATTAGCACTTCCATTATTAGAGACCTCAAGGAAAATAAAGTGTCCAAGAAAGTATATATAGCTTTGGCCACCTCACAACTCCACATCCAATCCACTCAAATCACCCTTCCATTACCATATACAAATTCCATAAAGGAGACCATAGTGATAAGCATAAGCCGGGGGAGGAAGGCTAAACCCTAAATAGTCATGGTCTATCCACTCCCTTATTTTGGAGGAGTGGATTGGTCAAAAATCATATGTCCTTCCCTTCTTTATGTCCTAACTAAAGCCCACAAGAAGCAACAAAAAGCTCAAGAGGAGGAAAAGGAAGAGGTTGTTGGCACAACCTTTGATGTATCCTAACTAGATATTCCTCCCTAAGTAAAGGATATAAGGATCAAGGCTTCTCAGTTACCAAACTTTAGGATCACTGAGCTTCCATGTATTTATACCTTATTTGATCCTCCAACCAGTAACACTCAAAGGGTAAAGAAGATAAAACTAAAAGATAACAAGAACACCCAAATCATCCTTTAAGAAAGGCAAGAGGTTTTCTCCCTTACCAAAAGGAAAAATAGATAGCTAGGTCAATCTTTGTATGAGGAAAATCTAGCAGACCTAGCTCAAGCACATGAGGATGTGATAGTTACAATCCATGAGGGCACTAAACTAGCTTGGCAAGAGCTAGAGGTAGAGGTGAAAGTATTAGATAAGGAAGTGGAACAACTCAAATAAAAGGCCAAGATAGTGTACATTCATATAGGAATTGAAACTAAAGTCTAAGAGGAAGCTTTGAGATGTTACAACTCCCTAGAGGCAATGGAGTTTATGAGGGCTGAGATGGCCCCTCATGTGAGCTAGGCTAATCAATTTTTTAACTTTTTGAGAGATGACAATGCAAAACTAAATATGTTATTTGTCTATATAAGTAACTCACTATATATTCATCTTGACTAATGACTATGCTAGAGGCATCTAATGCCTTAAATCTAGTATTCATTTGATAGGAAGAGGTGAAAGATTGGTTGAAAAATGTTGGGGATTTAGTCCCTAGATATCAGTGACCTAAGGTTCAAGTTATTTATACTTTATATGAATTAAAGTTATCTAAGGTTAAGGAATAATCCATTGGTAATCTGATTAGCAAGCCCAATTTTGATAAGCTTATCTAGGAAGTGGTTGATGAGTTCAAGCATAGCTTAAAAGGTTTAATAATTGAGGAAATTGAGTCAAAATTAAGTAATGCTCAAAATTTGGTCACTGAAGTTGAGATATTCAAGAATAAATTTCAAATAACCAAGGATGAGCATGTGAAGCTCCTTGGATAGACAAAGAGAATGCATCAGCCATCATTGCTAAATTTAGATATCATATAAAAGCAACATGGAGTGGTGAATAAAGTTTATGAAGATAACTAAGCAAAGAATAATGAGGCTTCAAATTATATAACTACATCTCTAACTACCACATCTACTTCTCTACAAACTGAGGTGCATGTAGCACTTCAAATGAGTAAGCCTTAATAGGCTATAATCTTATGCATGTACAATTTTGTAGCAGCCAATATACTTAGATTTTTTAGTAGCTAATTATAAATAATTGACTTTGTATTTTATGTACATGTACACATTGTATAATTTTGAAAATTCAATTTATTTTTAACTTCTAGTTCTCTTTATAAATGGTTTTTATACCAAAATTATACCTACAAGTTCTAACTGGCACTTGTAACCACTTGCATGAACTTGGAGGATGAGGTAACCCCTTCCCCAAGTATATATATACATTTCTAACCCCACCCAATTTTTGGTATTAGAATATTTTAGAATATAGAATAGTGAATAATTTTGATCATTGGCAAAGTGTCCTAAGTATTTTCTTTCCAATTCTAGGAAATTAGTTGTTGTTTCCATGGTTCTATGATTCAATAATCTTTAGTGTGTCATAGCTATGAGTAAATTATTATTTTTTGATTGATAGAATGATATTACATGTAAAATAACTATTAAAATAATGGTTAATGTATTGATTAAGTTGGTCAAGTTAATTGAATCATATTTTTGAATGTGTACTTATTATTTCTTTGGTGTAGTTTTTAGTGTGTGCATAATAACTACCTCAGTTAATTCATTTTATTGAGCCATAATCTCTTGATCAAGGGTGTGAGAAAAATACCCTAAAAGGAGAAACCTTTTTTTGAGTCATGTGAATTTCCTACATTCATGTTTCCTTAGACTTCCTAACCATGTCTGACTACATGTGTGTTATTGCTACTAGTAACAGGCATAGGTTTGAGAAAGCATAAGTCTGATTAGAAACCAACTAGGGAAGTAATTCCCAAGAACCACATATCCTCTTAACATAGCTTACCCTCATTTTTGAGTTTTTTATTAATACCTACCCACTTTATATTAGAGACCATCTACCCATATAAATCATGTATAAGATTCATTATGTTAGAAGGTCACACCTCCTTCCAAAAATACAATGTCAATAACATGTATGCCTACCCATATTCCATCAATAGGTTAAAATACACTACATACCTACAACTCATGCCATATAGTGGATTTTACCTCCATTTAGATCCTAAAAATTTATAGGCTACCTCATTCAATTGTAGTGTGCATAAAACCTACATCAATAATTTCATCATTATACTACTAGGCCTATGATTAAATAGTCTTTAATTTTTAAATATCCTTATAACTTATTTTATAGTGGACTATGCTAAAATAGGCATGTAGGAATCAATAAAACGGGGTTGCAACCAAGGAAACTCAATTTTATCTTATACCATAGTTCCAAACCATTACAAATTTGGTATGTATGTGATTTAAGCTATCCTTAATAGGATATAATTTTTTTAACTCTTTAATATCCTTATAATAAAATTTATAGGTGGCTATTTAAGTTTTAGACCTATGTTAGGCCTAAAAGCATGGATGTATGATAAGGTGTGATTTCTTCATGAAAGATTCAATGTTGAAAGGTTATCTGAATCATTTATAGATATAAGAGAGTATTTTTAAATTATTTTTAGGATCATCTCCATAAAAACATCAATCTAGTGTTTTTCTTGTTCACAAACTAGGCCTAGAGGTGAGGCTATAAGCCTATATAAGTGGAAGAAATTAGTCAACTATAAAGTTGCAGACCCTAAAGACTCCATTTCACCACTTTATTTATTCATCAATTGATTTTATAAATTGTTTTAAATAATCTTTATATGTTTCAAGATTAATATTTTGTAACTAAGTGAATAACCTTAGCTTATTAGATAAATTTTATGTCAACAACCTTGAAATTATTCAAACATGATCTCATATTAGTCCTCCTACATTGGATATCTCTTTATCACAGGCTATCTTCAGACATATTTCTTGCTTAAAATCATCACTCTTGATTTTATGAGATTTAAAAATTCAAAAATAATATTATAACTCTTAGAAACATATGCTTGAAGAATTACAATGTGAAGAAGACTATAAAAAATGAGGTGTTATGGGTTTTAGATAGTTGTTAAATTGAGTTATAAGTTTGGAAGGATCCAAATTATTTTTATCTTCATTATAATTCTAGGGATCTTCATGATATGCCTTGATACCTTCTAAAATCCCTTCAAGAGTCTATTATTACCATGCATCAGGAGAAAGGCAAAAGTGCATGACTGGTTTTGTGAGTAGAACCCTTACAAACATGGTTATAAAGCTTATTTTGGATTGCATACTCATTTTCATACCTCACTCATCTTGTAACTCATATTTTATGGTCTTGAGGACCTTTCAATCTCTACTCCCATTTTTTTTAACACTTGATGAGGTTGTGTATACCTTAAACACACTTTCAACTCTTCATTTTTCTTTGTTAGGTTGCCTTTAGACCCTGGCTCAATGACCTTGAGAGCCTGTAGATGCTTGAAAGTATTTATGATGTTTATGAAGGATTTGGAAATCTTGAAAACTTAAACTAAAACCTACAATATTCACATTCACTTATATAATACCTATTTTCTTAAGTTTTTTAGCATGTAACTTTGTTGTAATTCTTTTAAGACCTTTCCTTGGGAGTTTACAACTTTTGTTTATGTATTTTGGTTTGTGAAATTTCTTTTTTCATCATCACAACCTTATCATAACCTTAGAAACTGATTAAAACCCATGATATTGAGCCTATAACCTCATATTTTTTTATCTCAATACCTTGAATGATATTTGAGTGCTTGGATGTTTGATGAAATTTGGTCACACTTTGTAAGAGAATCATTATGGATAGATATGATCCATAATCTCCTACACTTGCATGGTTGAGTCATCTAAGAACACATCATAGTATTCTATCTCATTTGACATAGGTGACACACAAAAATGAGTTTTATATTTTAGTTAAATGTCTCTTAAAAGATGAAAAAAAAATTAGTGGGGGCATATTTTAGGCCTCATTCACCCAATTAATGAACCATCTAAGTAGACACATCTGGATGTACATTTTAAGGATAGAACAATTGTTACCTAATCTTTGTTAATCCCTAGGGCTAAAATTTGTAGTTAACTAGATCCATCCCTTAAGAGAATATTATCATATTAAATTGATAAAACTAAGTGAACTTTAGTAACTCATTGTATGAGAATCGTGAGGGCTAGAGACAAACTGTTAGCTCCTACACTTTCATGAGTGAGTCCTCTAATAAACTAAGGAGGATTCTATCTCACTTGGCATGGGTGAGACATGTTAACAAGCTATCTATAATAGCCAAATGTATCTTAAAGGATGAAAATTTGGTTAGTGAAGGGCATATGTTGGGACTCATTAACCTAATCAATAAACCATATTCATGGACACATCGATATGGGAATTTGAAGGCTAGAACAACCATTATTAAGTCTTAGTCAGGCATTGGGACCAAAATTTGTAGTTGAATTGATGCATATCTTAAGATAATATTATCATCCTAAAGTTATAAAACTAAGTAAACTTCAATCACACAATAGAGAATAACCATGAGGGATAGAGATAAATTGTCAACTCCTAGACTTGCATGGATGAGTCCTAAAGTAACCCCAAGATGATTTTCTCTCACTTAGCATGGGTAAGACATGACAATGAATTTTATATCACAGATAAATATCTCTTGAAGGACAAAAATATTATTATTAAGGAACATATATTATATCTCATTATCCCAATAGATGAACCATATTCACAAACACATCTAGATGGTCAATTTAAGGATAAAATTATCATTAGCTTATCTCTTCATGCCCTAAGACTAAAATTTGTAATTTACTAGATGTATCCCTTAAGAGAATATTATCATCCCAATTTAAGAATATAGATTGAAATTAGATTGAATGTTGCAAGATAACTATGAGAAATAGAGATAAATTATCATCTCCTCCACTTGCATGGATGAGTCCTCTAAGCAACCCTAGGACGATTCTCCTCACTTTGCATAGGTGAGACACAATAGTGAGTTTTTTCATGCATCTAAATATCTCTTAAAGGATAAAAACCTTGTCAATGGGGGAATATATTTTGGCTCGTTAACCAAATAAATAAACCATATTTTTAAACACATCTAGATAGGTATTTCAAGGTTAAAATGTCCATTATCTAGTCTTCATCAGGCCCCAAGACCAAAAATTGTAGTTGACCTGATGCATCCCTTAAGAGAGTCTTACCATCCCAAAGAGAGAAAAATCAGTGAAATTTAGGCACACATTATAGGATAATTCTGAGGTCTAGATATGAATCATAAACTCTTACACTTTCATGGGTAAGTCCTCTAACCAACCCCAAGATGATTCTTGCTCACTTGACATGAGTAAGATAATACAACAAGTTTTATCTCTTATCTAAATATCTCTTAAAGTATGAAAATTTGCTCAGTGGGGGGCATATCTTGGGCCTCATTATCCCAATAAATGAACCATCTTCATGGACATGTCTAGATGGGCATTTTAAAGCTAAAATTTATCTAGTATATGTCAGGCTTTAAATAGGAAGTTGTAGTTGACCAGATACATCCCTTAAGAGAATATTATCATCCCAAAGTGATAAAATGAGTGAAATTTGATTTCAAAATATAAGATAAACATGAGGGATAGAGATAAATTTTTATCTCTTACACTTTCAAAAATGAGTCCTCTAAGCAACCCCAGGAGGATTCTCTATCACTCAACATGAGTGAGACATGATAGTGAATTTTTGCTCAAATCCAAATGTGACTTAAGAGACCAAAAGCTTGTCAGTGGGGGGTATAAATTATGGGTCATTATCCCAATAGATGAAGTGTCTTTATTGATACATATATATGGGTGTCTTAAGGCTAGAACAATCATTATCTAGTTTTTATCAGTACTCAATACCGAAAGTTATAGTTGACCAAATACATAAATGAGGTACAACTTTTCAAAGGGAAACATAAAGGTATTTTAGAGATTTGTAACTCCTCATTAATTTATTTTTGACTCATTCATCTTTCATGTAAGAAAATATCTCTCATAGGACCATGAAACCATTTCATAATGGTTTCTCAAGCTATTTACCCCTTCTTCCATCTAAAAGTGCCATATTTCAAAGGCTTTGGAAAGAAAATAAATAGGTTTTTAAATAAGGGAAATGTATAAAATGTGATGCTATGTAGGTATAGGACAAATTTCCATGATCCTCTTAAGTACAACATGTCTGGATTATAATGGAAACATAGGTTTCATGACTATTGTAAGATAATTCATGGATTTCATCATCCTTAATAATGAGAAAGATAACCATGTAAATTTCAAAAAAAATTGTAGAAAAGTGAGTTAGGATTAAAGTTGAGTATTGAAGGTGATTTCAAGTTTTGATGGAACTTGTAGTTGAATTTATTTAAGAATATCATGTCTACTTTCATATAATAAGGGCTAAACATAGTTTTTCAAACCTTTGTAAAAATTAAACATGAATAAAACTACCAAATTGTTTGTTGAATGAGAAAACACAAGTAGAAGATAAAGAATCTTTGTAAGGCATAAATATTCTAAGTTTTGTGTGAAATATTCACTAAGTAAGGTGACAGGCCACGAACGCAAGGGATATAAGTATTATTTATGTATTTTTGCAAGAAATAGACTTAGAGAAAAGAGTGAAACCTACTAATTGAGTTAGATAACCTAGAAAATAATACAATAAGTATGTAAAGTGTGGTTTTCAAGTGAAGGAATCACTCAATAAGTTTTTATACCTATTCAAGAACAAAACATATCTAATTGAGAACAAGACCTAGAACCCATACATCAAAAACTAATGTTCTAAGAGCTAAAATATTGGACTAAAATTGATCAAACTCTATGAAATGTATTTTCACTTATATTTATTTAAAGAAATTAATCTCCTCTAATCATTACACTATTGAGGTCAACATACCCCCATTTCTAAAAAATGGGGACCCTTGTTTTAAATTTTGTAAATTTATGCCTTGGATTGAGAATTCACTTGATCAAATTACCATTAGAATGTTAGCACATTATTTTTATTTGAAGATCATCCAAACCATGGTGGGACTAACATATTTGAATATGATTCTTGTTTTACCTTGTCTAAAATTTCTAACATTGGATCTTTATTTTTTTAGGTTACAAGTTTAATAGAACCTCAATTAGAATAGACAATGTTTAGGGTTTTACATTTTAAATGCTAATTTGATCATTTTCTAGCCTTTGGTCTATATTTGAATAGTTGAATCTATGTTAAAATCATGTCAAAACCCTGATCTAATTTACTTTAGCCTAGGTCTCCTTGAAATAGATTCAAATTTACAAAGTTTTACCTTCTTCAAATTTATATAGGATCAAATTATGCAGGAACATTTATCAATTTTGACTTAGTTTATATTTTATCCTAAGGTTCTATTCATTTTTATTAACATGACCAAAACCTTAGTCTAAAATATTTATCCTAAGTTCTTTATGTCTTGAGACCCCTTAGATCCTTTTTATCTTCACTCGAGCTAACTAAATGTAGGAGCACATTATATATTTTAGACTTAGCTTAAAAATTTTATCCTAAGGTCTTAATCATGTTTATTAACATGAATAAAAACATAGTATAAAAACATTATACTAAGTTCTTTATGTTCTTAAGCCTTAGTTTATTTTATTATCCATGAGATCAATGGAGCATGCTTGATGAAGCAAGGAAGATCCAATGGTTTGTAGGGACTCTTCAAAGTCAATAAGTTGATAACCTAGATAGATGGTTTGTGTTTAATTACGAAAAATAGATATAAAAGTATAAGATGGAAGTTGAAAAGTTAAAATCCCTATGAGTAAGTGCAAATATGACAAGTGGCACAATCATAGCTCAAGGTTAAATCTCGATCACTATCCTAAATATCGATGGTGCATGGTTAAGAATACACATTTTGATTAATGGTGAGTATTAAGTAAACAATTCAAAGAATCCTTAGAAGAAATGTTGAAGTGATAAGTGTCACAATTTTGGAAAAAGAACATTGAGAAACTATTGGCATTTAATCCCTCAAATTGATATCAATAAAGTGCATTGATTCGAGTAAAAGAGATACAATGGTGTGAGTTAGAGTTGAAATTTTAATGAAGACTAGAATGAACATGGTGGAGATGCATGGCATAACCACATTGAATGTAACAAAGGTCAGCGAATGGAATTTAATCTCCTAGATCAAGATCAATGGATCATTTTGATCTACGTAAACATGATCCAATAGTGTGAACCAAGGAGACTTTTCGAAGGGATAATGATCATATTTTAGAAATAAATAAAAACTCAATGACATGGAGGTGCCACATCAGATTAAAATATCTCATGGACCTAAAAATGTAAAGGTATACATATGAGATCTAAAGGCAATCTAAGTCACAAAGCCCATATAGTTTGAATATCTTATCACCATTAAATCTCTATGCAAACCTCCAAAAAAACCTAGAATGAATGGAAGACCTAATTTGACTTTGTGTTCATTATAATCAGGCCAAAAATAATTGAATTGTAATCTATGCAAGGATAATTCAATTTAGAGTCGAATTATAGTCCACTACTAAGCCATTTGATAAATTCACAGCCATGGTAAATTAGAAGGGTATTTCAAAATAGGATGTGGAGCTATCTTTGACCTCATATGTGGAAGGGAGAGTGTTTAAATACATTGAGTTTAAATACAAGATATAATAATTGGTCTAAGTTATTATGAACTATTAAAGACCAACTCACCATCACTAGAGAGGAAGATAAGAATGTGTATGTGAAGAGGCTATACTATGACATAGTTATAATTCAAATCACTAATATACACTATGCAGTGGTAAAACCTAAGGTAATCCACTACATTGAAATCCTTGGTCCAAATTTTAAGGATGTTAAAATAGATAAAGGTGTGTTAATTAATGGACATACTCAAAAGAAGGCAGCTTATATTTCTATCGTAGCTTTTGAAAACTATTATAAACTGCCCAAACCCCAAATTGACCTACCTTTTATCAATGCTTGGGACAAAGAGAAAAATTTAAAGGACATCCTTTCCATTTGGATATATTATAATAACCAAGTCTTTTTAGACGTTAATAATAAAATCCTTATCAACCAGGGATTAGGATGATTATGATAATGTTGAATAGGCTATGTGGGAATATAACCACTACTTATGTAGACCCAATTTGGGTACCCATAGTCTAATTTATGGTTAAGAAGAAAATTACCCCTCCTCTAGGTGATAAATTAGCATATCATTAAGTAGATAAATCTATGCCATCAAGTAGAAGAAGAAAACCCAATTTTACATGATGTCATATCTCTTGGATGCCATTTGTGCAACAATAAAGGTTCCAAATCAAAGGTAATGGTCCCCTAATATAACATAAATAGTTTCATAATAATATTCTAAGTTACACATATTCAAGTATAGGTATCACATTCAAATCATTTGTGATTGTGTCTATCTAGCCCTTATTGAAGCCATAACTAGTCATCCCATGGAGAGAGTTAGCCCACTAATTAGAAAGTATTGAAACTATGCGAGATATCTAGTTATATCCAAATTGTATAGTCATCAAGATTAAGGAACCTAGTGCACTCCTCTCAAGCTACCTATCCATGTGCCAAATAATTTAGATGAATAAGAAATTACATATCAACTACTCCATGCCATTAATGGTCTATGCATGACCAAAAGAAAGGGACTCCTTAATGGCTTCCCAATAACTATTAGGAAGACCATGTTCAAATAATGGGAGAACATTGAAGTAGATTCTAGGCATATAACACATTTCAATCTGAAAATAGATGAACTCAAGAAATGGGACCCTTGTTTGAGGGTTAAAGATCATTTTAATATTAAGGGAATAAATATTCCTTATGATCATCAACCCAGTGATTTTGACCTTGTGTACATAAAATTAGCTTCATACTCTAAGGTCAATATGAGATTGAAAGAACATAACCTTAGACCTGAGTCTAGACTAGAGAGGAACTAGAAATGGGATGATAGATGGTAACTAGGACCTTAGTAATATAATTTTTTATGTATTGAACCTAATAGACCTCAATCATCTCAACCAAAAGTAGAACATAAACCTAAGGCATAGATTGAGCAAAGACCAAAGGAAATAAGGCCTGATGAGATTACTTCTTCAACTTAGGTGGAGGAACAAAGATCACCTCTATAAGAGATTCACATGGTAGCCCTAGACCCCAATAAGTCTATAAAAGATGCATTAAAAATTATATCTAGTGCTTATGAGTCTGATGATAAAGAAACCCAATTTGAAGAGACCAAGGAAGAGAAAGGGAAGGAAATTTTGGACTTAGTCCTTATTGACACCCCCAAAATGAATTCTACGATGGCTATTATTCTTAGACCAAATAAACCTAAAGTGAATTAAACTCTTCATTTGAGTGAAGTCAATCTATTTAGTGAAGATAAATTTATATATGGTCTAGCTATTCCATAGTGGTTTATTTATGGACCTATATTATAGAAAGTCCTTACTAGACATCATCATTGGGCTATGATGAAAGCCATCAACATCCCTATGCATGAAGATCTCAAGCCATGTATTATGGATATATAAAAGGAAGAGGAAAGAATATTGGCTTCCCCATGTAAATCAAGTGGAGCACAAGTTGATATCCTAGCTCCTCAAGTGACTCAATCTTTAGTTAGGGTTAAGTTTGACCCAAAAGTTATTGGCTTGATGAGGGTGACTGAGAAAAGGATCATCTAGGGTGGTGAATAAATGACCTATCAAAAGGTGAAACCCTTGGCTAGAGTGACCCAAGTATGAACACAAAATCCTAGAGAAAATTATATATTTGAAGGGGATCCTTTAGAGTTAGCCCAAGCTCAAACTAAATAATTGCACATTGTCATCAAATGTATATAATAGAAAAAGAAGAAATTGGAAGAAAAATCTATATTATTAGTTCTAGAGGCAATGATAAAAATGTGTGAAGAGACTTTATTTGGCATGTTTGATTCTTTTAAGTCAATAAATTCTAGATAGAGTGTGGTGAGCCAATAAAGGACAGTGGCCATGAGCCTAGTTCACCAATGGTAAAGTTTAATTAAAAAATAAAGGATTTGATAAACATCTTAATAGAGGATCAAATCCCTAATTTCAAAACAATTAGCTTGACTCACTAAATATGGCCATGGGATTATTGGTAGATAAAATCAAGAGTTTGACAAAGTGGTCCAAGAGCTTAGAAGATCTTTCTAAGGATGGAAAAAAATTGAAAGAAAGGATAGAATATATACTTGGAATCATGCTCACTGACCTAACTTCACTCATCCCTATGGGTCTAATCATTAATGACTAATTTAAGCTTAGGGTCACCTAGGTCATGCAAGAAGTAAGAAACTAGAGCCAAGGAAAGACTAGGGTAGACAATAGTAGGATCATGGACATGATTCTGACTATAGAGGAAAAGATTAGTGAATCTAGGAGCATAAAGAAAGTTTTAGAGAGAGATGAATTTGAAGCTAATTATTGATCAACATGAATGGTAAATGAAGATCCTTCAGAAAAATAGACAATTATAGTAGTAGGAGGGCCTCAAAGTTTAATTTATTTATTAAAGAATATTCTTTTTGTAACTAAACATGTATGTATTTTGAAAAGTAATATTCTTTTGTAAAATCATGCACAACTTTATAAAGTACATTTCTTATAGGTTAGTCTATTTACGAAGTGTCATAATTCTAGAACATTGTAGAAGGGACAGTTGTCCCTAACACTTGTACATTTGTAATTTGACATGACTAATTGACTTACCCACTTAGCATTCTATAAAATCGGTATTGTCATTTGTAATATGGGGGAGTTTTGATCAAGAAAACTTTGTGCTAATTTTGGAGCAATTAATACAAGCAAAGAATTCTAAAAATATTGTCTCAATTGTTTGTGTGACTTATTATTATGACTTCTCTCTCACTTGTCTTCTTTAAATTTTATATTTGAATGGTTCTTATGAATTTTGGATGTGCACTTTCAAATGTAGATCTATCAATTTATGATAATGCTATATTGATTGAAAGTTCTTAGGTTCATTTCATTTTCTTTTCTCTTCCTATAGATGTGGTAATGTTATTTTCTTGTAAGGGAATATATTTAAAGTGAATTTGGTTCTTATTTTCATTATTTTAATTTCCTTATATGTTTTATTAATGTGTGGTAGTATTTTATCTTATGATATTTCATACTATAAATTGGTTTTAAGTGCATATTTGGATGATATTTGAACTTTGTCATTATGTCTGGAATGAAGATCAACAACATTAATATATTCCTTTTATTCCCTACCATTCTTTTTGCTTATTTTTTGACCAATTCACTTTGGATTATTTTCCATCATAAATATCCACTTTATCTTAGTCTTATATTTATCTTTGATCATAATTCTTAGTTTAGATTACTTCATTTTCACAAGTTAGCTATTAGGCCATGGTTGCTCCCAATAAACAAACATTATAAATTTTGTGAAATAGTTCATTTATTCTACCATTATTCCACCAAAGATATCAAGATACCATAAATAAAAACTCATGCATTGTGTCCTTTGAATCCAAAAATGAGTAGTGTTTCCTAAACACTCAGAACCACCTATGATAAACTTTTAGGCATCAACAAGAACAAACCATGTGAAGGTGTACTCTCATATGGTGACACTAACCTACATTAAAAAAAATTAGTAAAAAATTTAAATAAAAATAAAAACTTAATAATAAAATAATTCAAAATTAAAATACAATAAATCAAATAAGTTAACTATATTATTTCAAAAATCAAGATTAATTATTCATACCAACCTTACCAATTCAATCCAATGTACCTTTCGGATCATCTCTATTTTTAAGTGTTTCAATAATCACTTCATGCTCAAATTCATGAACATTCCAAAAACTTTTGTTATGAGGTTTACCATGATATTTGATCATTTGAATATTTTTAGTGATAACCAGATTCAAATAATGAATCACCACCCTGTGTGTTTTAAATTATTTACATAAAATTGATTTATTTTTTATGATAATAACTATGAAGATAAGTTATTGTAACCACTATGGATCATGTGGAATGAACTAGGTCTTCTTCATCCATGAAATTTTGGTTATTTTTTTGCATCTACATAATGACACTAGTAGTCTATTATCTTATCATTATCCTCAGGTGCAATGACTACAAAAAAATTCCCTACATTTAAAGGATAATCAACTTGTAACCACATATATTAAAAAATAAATATATCACTAATACAATTAAGGATAAATTTAAATTAGAAATAAATTATACCTAAATGCCTAAGATTATAGATGTGGTCAAAGTCAATTGATGATGCCATTTTATGATCTATCAATTGTTAGAGTGAATGGATACTCTAAACAGGTGTTATGGCTGTAAAATACCATTAGTCAATGTATTATTTTGACTCACATTCAATCTAATTAAATTCCATGCATCCTAAACATCATACATCATACATACATCTATCCTTTTTAATTCCATGATATATATCATGCATTCTTCCCTAAGTATTTATATTCAAAATTATATACTCAATTTATCATTACATACATGTTTCATTATCACATCTATCTAGGCACACTCAATATGAATGTTTGTTTCCACATGCATCTTACATTATTACTATATGACATTTTATTTTGAGTTAGGTTATTACATAGGATCAAAAATTCACCTAGAAAGAGGGGGAATTAAAAAATATTGGTCTTGGACACCAAGTTTCCCAAAATAATACATATACTAGATTTAATAGTGGTTATATAATTGATATAGTTTTAGGCTCATAAAACACACAAAAATCCACTTTAGATAGGAGTGACACATTGGATAGGAGAGTATTATAGTTTCCTTGCTAATTTTGTTGTCCAAATGCCTACAAATTTTAATTTATATAATTTCTTAAAACCTTAGTTTACTCAAATCAGTACCCAATAGTTTCATAGTCTCAGTTTCCATAATTATTTAGAATTACATAGTTTTGTCTCAAATTTGCTTAGTTTGGCATCAATCATGTGTGACATGTTATTACAAGTTGAAACTCAAGTTTTAATCAAAATCATATTTTTTTTAATTATTCTCAAAATGTATATGCACCAAATATTAGTTGGGGGCATGTGTACGACACATTGCTTCCTCATTGTTTACTTTTATGGGTGGAGTGGAAATTCATGTCATTATCCATTATATATACATAAAACCCATATTATACTCAGTATTTGCACCAATTTTACACTATTTTTTCACTATTTTTCTACCATTTTTACATAATAATTAGACCTTATTCCATTTATAGTGGTTGGTTCTATATTTGCACTAGTATCTACCGCTATTTTTACACTAAAAATATCTATTAGGATTCATACATGGATTCCAATTAATTCACTGATATTGGTAGGTTATGATGGAGTTAGTTACACCTTGATTTATCAACACCCACATTTTAATTAGTTTTTGGGGCATATGCATCCCAATCTGATATTTTCAATGTCAACACACAATCCACCACTATCACCAATTTTGCATTAGTTTTAACACTAGAAAATCAAAATGGTTCACATAATCAATCAAGTGTATTCATTTCTTATCACTTTATAATTCCTTATAATTCAATTTTTTTATTATTTATCTCAATTAAATACTAATATTATATATGTTTCATTTTAGGTTTACGTGGAGCATAGTTCAACATTGTGGCCTATATCTAGGACTCCTTGTCATAGGTATGTTCACATATGCACTCTATTTCATTTTACTTTAATACATCCACTTTTTATTCATTAATGTAATAAAAGGGGGTAAATTTAGACACATAAAATTAACATTTAACTAAAAATGTACACTTGTGATCTCTATTTTATGCACTTAGCTCTAAACCAATATTAAGGGCCTTTTTGATCATTTTCAACCACCTTACACACTCTTATAAGCTAAAAAATGACCCCCAAATGTAATCATACCCATTATTATCAACCTTATACATCCTTAATATCTTTAATAACCAAAAACATGATCAAAACACCCATAAGATAGGAGTGCACTGCTCTAGTTTCCTTCCCATCTCTCCTATCTTTAGACCAAATAATGACTAATTTACCAAATTTAAAGCTTTTAGGAAGGTTGAAAAATTTACTAGTGAGCCCCATTCAAATGGTTTTTAATGATACTAATATATAAACACTTTTCAAAACATTTTTCATAGAGGAGGCTTCCACATTGAAAACCACCAAAATCACACTTGTAGATTGAGTGAAAAATTACTATTTCTCCCAATTCTAATTACATACAACCCTAGTATTATAGATATTAATTATAAATACATTTTATAGGTCATAAAACATGTTTAATAAACCTATTCATATAATTATTACACTATCATATAGTATATTGTGTCATTTATTCACACACCACCATAGCATGGGAGAACTACTTGAAGTTCAATCCCTCTTTGGAGTATTGGCAAGTAAGAAACACTCAACACATAGGGTTTTGAGGTCTCACCCAACTTTAAATATTAACCCATTTTTTCCAATTATTTTTATTTGTCTCCACATGTCAAGGAACTAGGTTTTTAAAATAAAATTAGTCACACAGTGGTCTCCACAAGTAATCGTGAGCTCCCACACCAGATATAGGATATGTATATGAAGGGATAAAGAACCCAAAATCCCTAATTTACTCACTAAAATTAGGAGTTAACTAGGTTAGATAACATCACCACCCCTCTATTTTCCTCTTCCTAGCACTATTGTCTTTACTTAGATTGAGTTATAGATTCATGATTCCAATCACTGAACCTCTCTACATAACAAGTTTTAGATATTAATTCCTCTTAGAGGCATAGTTTCTAGATAATTATTTATTTTCTCCTTACATTATTAATTTTATAGAATATAATGATTCTAAATCATTGTATGTTATCATTTTTATATTATTATCTTGATTTTATATAGTATTGTTGTCATCTAGGGTTTTCACTTTGAATCCCAAATTTGATCAAACATTTAAAACCAAAGAAAATATTTAATAACCAATAAATGTATACAAATGAGAAACAAAATTCCCTTGTACATATCATATCCCATATGAAAAAAAAGAGTATCAAAATAGTTTCTATCCAACATACAATATCAAGAAAAAAAACTTAGGATGTAGAATGATCATAATGAGCTCAAATAAATAATAATTTTAATGCAATCATGCCCAAACCACTATACAAGATCCTATGGTATTTTATGGCATATTTATGATCTTAAAAAATACCCCTCCATATTATTATATATATTTAAAACATATAATATCAACTAGGAGAGAAACAACATGCTTGTTTATCAAAATGATTGAGTTTCTTTGTATCTATAGCCTATGTATTATTCTTATTGGACTGAGATCAAATAAAACATCCTTGAAATTTCTACCATTACATATCTCATGTTATATAATTATGGGTAATTTAAGGTCAAAAGGATTATATTCCAGTAATCATGAGGTTTTCATAGCCAAAAACTAAGCACATACCAAACCCTACTAGGTTATCCATCATGGTCAACCAAATGAACCAATCTTTGCCAATATCCAATAATAAAATATTTTAATTATAGCCACTTAAAATCAAGATAATATTCACCATATTCATGGTCAAATACCTAATATTCCCAGGCATGGCTCAAATACTATTTTAACTCAAAGCTTCAAAAGTAATCATTTGAAATGATGAAGTTGTAAGGACCCCTATTCAACATAAAATAATTATAATAATATTTAAACTATCACCAAATTCTCATCATATAAAAATGACCATGGTTCATGAAAATAAATCATATTAATTGTTTAACTAATATAACATGGTGATTAATGTGAAGGAGGCATAATTGATAGTAGTCAATGATGACTTTAATATAAGAACAAATTATACAAATAACTTGTGACAAATTCCCCTAAAATTTTTAATATATCATTTCTATCTCAATAAAAATAAAATAAACTCAATGCCAAATGAATTAAGTCCATGTTCCCAACAATTAAAAACCATTGATTTAATATACTTATCTTAGGTATATATTTATATCTAGTCTTGTATCCTTAGAATGCCACTATAAAATAGGCGGGGAATAATAATCTCTCATTTCAAGATATTCACTTTTTCACCATGTACATAGCAAAAATTCTCACAATAGTTTTTTTTCAAATTTTATACTCAATGTATTATGTTACAAGGAATCCCATAGGATTGAGTAAAATACTCTTTGGATATAAGATTAACATTGTGACTCAATCCCTGACCACATAGAAACTAAACAATTATTATATTTTACAATGATGATCACCAACAAGTGCCCTACATCCTACAATAGGAAGAATAGGATGTTACATCTTACCCCCATTTAAAAATACACTATCACTATGGCTTAGTCAACTTTGGATTTATTAGAAATATAAATGAAAAGTTTTAAATGATTTCTTGAAGATTTTCTAACTGTATTGTTAATCAGGCAGTACCTTTGGCATCATGAGTTTTCTAGAAAAATGCATTCTTTTTCTTTGAATACTCATCAATGGAAACCAACATGGTACATTATTTGTTTTAAATATAACAAACTTAATTATAATATATTTAGACAAAATTAATTCTCTTCTTTTGTAAGAGTTGATAGATTTTCATATTTGTTTATAATAAATCCACATGCTTATCAAGTTTTCCCCTTGATAGATGCATAAAACACACACATGATATCATAAAAAAATCCAAAGGATAGATAGGGAGGGCTTCATAAAGTATCTCAATACTAATATACATCTTTCTTACCTTGAGAGTGTTTTCCTCTTTCCTAAGTAAGGTGCCAAAGGACTTGCAAAGGATAGTGTGTACAAATAAATATTGTCATTACTCCATGTAGCTCCTGTTAGGTAGAATAATGAATAATAATTATAAATGATACATTTCCAATGATAAATATATTAAGGTAATAATCAATCCTCATTATACGTGCTTATTTATAAAAGTTTCAAATGGTTCAACATATCACATAAACATTCCATGAACAATGGTCACATCATTACCACTAGTTAAGAATTAAATTATCATAAAAATATAAGTATAATTTACATCAACACATAAATATAGTTTTTAAGAGTACAAAATTATAATATTTCAACCTTAAAATATATAAATGTTCAATATGACATCCATAAGTGATCAATACAACCACTACTATGATTCCATTTAATGTATAATGTATGTTCATTTAAGTTACAATAACTTTACTTTAATAGTTAAAACATTAATGTAAATTTATAAAAATGTAATAGTACAACATAATTTACATAATTTAGTATTATAGCCTACTACTAAATAGTTCAATACTATTGAATACTACAAAAATTGTGATCAACCACTATTGAATAATATAACAATACCATTAACCACTATTGAATTAGTATGAAAAATTATTAATTCAAATGTTTAATAGTTTAATGATGGATTAGTTATCATATATTCATGATTACGAAACTATTTTTTACTTTCAATATGTTTTAATGGGATAAAAAAATCATACATACATTTTCCTCTAACCACATGCTAGTGGTTCACCACATATCTCCCCACTGGGAGTGATTCTTACATTCATGAAGGGTGAGATGCAGAGATTAGAAAAATGTGTTGTATAATCACTATTACATGTATCAATCATATATACCATGGAATATTTTCTTTGTCTACTATGACATAACACACATTCATGTGAACTAGAAGGTATAATGGATATACAATGTATACAACTATAACATATGACATCACACACATGCATGTGAACTAGAAGTTATAATATATAGACAATGTATACAACTATAACATTTATTTGGCTAAAGTTTTCATTATATTTTTAGACTTTTTTTTAGTTAAAATCTAGACATGCCCATACTCTTTGATAAATACATCATCCTACACATTAACTAGTAATGAATACTTTAAACAAATTCATCCTACCTTTCATTACTCATTGTCTTATAATGTGGAGGATGGCTCATTAACCATTATTAAAAAATAAAGTGACTATACATAGGAATACATCCTAAATATTTTAAATAACTATAGCATAATAAATTAAGTCCTCAACAAAAGATCTAGGAGCATAATAAATTCAATATATAAAACATAACTACCAAAAAATAACTCATTAAATAAATCCATATATATATGACATATAGATTTTATATGGATTTTTACTAAACTAATACACCAAGGATCCAAAATATATCCTAAGTGTGCCTTACTATAATACTTATCCATAACAATCATAATTATAAATCAAGTAATGATTTCAATATATGATATTCACATGTACTTCCTTCATATTATACTCATATAGTGATAGTAGGTTAAATAAATAATAATGAAACAACTTTAGTAAATTCAAACAAGTATTAAGATTATTATGGATAATTGAGTCCATAACTCTAAATTTAAAACCAACTCAATTGAACATGACATTGTTAGTGTAGGCATTTTCCCACTATGTGGTTTTACCTACACAATTTAATTAGCTTGCTTATGTTAATAATAGATCATTAGTGGAAATGTACTTTAATTCATTTTCTAATTATGAGTTGATTTAATTACATTTTTGGGTGACCTAATTCCTCACTATATCATATAACCTCCTATGTATGTTTTTACTAATGAATGAATGAATGCTAATGAAACATTTTATCGTGAAGACAAGCTTCTTCTGCTTGTGATTTGTTCTTCATATTTCACTACTCCATATAGATTCAGTCTCATACATTTGACCCTATCCAATTGATCCTTGATTGTGGCTCACTCTGACATTGTATCAGAGCTATGATGATACACAAATCCATTGATTTTGTTGTGATATCTTACATTCTTGCTTGTTATAGATTTCTATCAATTTCATTTTTTAGGGTTTGTTAGGGTTTCTCAAAAATTCATGAAAATATTCATACTTATAGTCTCTAAGTGAAAAATGGATAGAAACATTGGATTTATAAGGTGGAAAAACCTTAGGAATGGTTGTAAACACAACCTAGTTTTGTGATAGTCCATTGTCATCCATTTTTAGAGAGTTTTAGGGCCATTTTTTTAATGTTGCAAAAATCTATACTTTTGATGACTGAGGAAAAAACATTTATAGGTTTTTCTATATATGTTAAGAAACTAAGTATGTCTCTCTAAAATTTTGGAGAAGCCATATGGAATCCACATTTTTTTTTGGTTTTTCTATTTTGGTGGAATTTTTACCCATAACATGTATAGTTTTAATAGTTGGTGGATGTTTTTTTGATGTAAAAATAATTTTAGATAAACATTTGGGTGACTATGTACACACCTATCAATTTTTTAGCATTATAAAATCACCTATTAGGTTATGAAAATTTCACAAGTACCTATCAGGTTCTAACCCCTACATGAGCACCTATCAGGTTACAGTTCCTAATCAAAAACCTATCATTTTTTGACACCTGATCAAACACATGTTGGGTTATAACACCTACTCAAACACCTATTAGGATTTGGCACCTACTTAAACACTTGTCAAGTTATGATGCTTGATCAAGCACTTATCAAGTTTTGACCCCATCTCAAAAGTACCCCACATTTTAATTCTTTCTCAAACACACCCTGGATTTTGATACCTATTTAAATAAATCATAGGTTCTAATGATTATGTGTACACCACTTAGATTTTGCTATTTTCTTGAGTAGACCTTCAATTTTTCCAACCTTATCAACTTATCTATGATGTCCTAGAGACCATCAAATTTAAGATCATGATATTATCTTACTAACTTGGTCATATGGCATGATCACATGAAGGGGTCTTAAAATTTTATTCCTAATAGTGGGGGATTAACTATAACACCCAATGCAAACATTTTCACATATGACATTTTTCAAATTTTGTAAAGTGGATATTTCCCTTGCCATCCAAAACTCCAAATGTGCATAAATTTTAGCTTGATTATCTTTTTGAGGTGTTATTTTTTTAAAATTGCAAGTTTTTAAAGATATATGAATTTATAATATTCATATGCCTTGTAAATTTAAACCTCTATAGATTCATGGGGGTTATACATTCCTAATTTTTCATCATACATGGTTTAGCACATAGCTCCTTTCTAGACCATGGATCTGGGTTTGATTTTCATTCCTACACCATTCAAATATCATGAGTGGAAATTCAAAGAGTAAATCCTCTTGAGGAGAAAATGATTACACCTAATCACAATGGGTATTTAAAAATAACTTACACTTGAGGCAAAGAAACTAAAGTGGTACAATAAAAGTGACACATTATAATCTTCTATGTCTCTCAACTTGCTCTTTCATATTAAAAATTCTACTACTCCTAATGAAGTTTAGACCATATTAGAAAAACACTTTTGGAAGCAAAACATAATGAGAGGTCATGAATTGGGGAATGAACTCATTATTTTTAGCCTAATAAATTTTGATATCATACAAGACTTATTCACAAAGTTTAAATCACTCATGTTATAGTTGAAATTATATGGCATTGATAAAAAGGATGATCAATTTATTCATTTCATATTTTCCAAATTGGGATCTAACTATTATATCTTCATTTCTAACTTCCATACCACCAAATATGCCATTGAAGCTACATGGACCATCTCATCCTTGGATGAATTTATTATTGACTTAAAATTGGAGAAAGAAATGCTCCTTAAAATGGGTACACTGAAGTCAACTAAATTTCATGCCTTAATTTTGAGTTATGACAAATAAAAGGCTTTTGGTAGCAAGGAGAAGAAATATAATAAGAAAAATCCAAATTAAAGAAAGAGTCAAAAAATTTATGCTAAGTCCAAAACATTAAAGGATTCCTCCTCTTTAGATGAGAAACCCAAGAAAGAGTGACTCACATGTGGCTATAATAATAAATCTAGGCATGATGAATTGAAATGCATGAAGAAGTAGATTAACTTACTGACTAATTTATTAAGTCTTCCAATCAAAGTTCATCAACGTAATATTATTTTAGGGACAAAGATAGTAATAAGGGTAAATATAATGGGCAATAACTTATTATATTTGTGTCCAATCCTTCTACATGGGTTATTTATTTTGGTGTATTGCACCACATGGATTCATCACATGACATGTTATCATCCTTGGAGCCTTATTCTATGCCTTCCATCCTATTAGGTGACAATACTTATACAAAAAATAGTGGGAGTAAATATTTTGAAGTGAATGATAGGAAATTTCATGATGTTATATGTGTTCCCTCTTTATACACCAATCTCTTATTAGTTTATCAGATCACTCACATTAATCTAGATTTAAAAAATTGATTTCACACCCAATTTAGTGGTTATTAGGGAAGCAAACAATGAATCCATTATGAATTTGGGAAAGTAGATCACCAATCATGATTATATGCTTTCTCACATTTTGATCTTGATCAACCCTCTATTACATTTCTCACTCATTTAGATGGGGTGTTTAAATTATGGAATGAATTATTTGGGCATCTCAACTATCACTACCTAGTTAAACTCAATCATCAAGACATGGTTTCAAGGTTCCAAAAGTCAAATTTTTTGGTAGAGTTTGTTATGGTTGAATATTTGGTAATCATCTTGAAGAGAATTATGACAAGGTCAAATCATGGAGAGATGAATAGATATTGGATATTGTCCATAGTGACATTATTGGTCCATTTCCAAAACTTTCATTCAACATGACTAAATACATACTTAATTTCATCGATGACTTTTTGAGGCATACTTGGGTATATCTTATTAAGAATAAATCAGAGGTGTTTGATCATTTTCAAGACTTTAAGGCACTTATATAAAAATATTCAAGTATATCCATAAATATTTTATGTGTAGATAATGGTGTTGAGTATGTTAGTAACTATTTTGATCAATTATGTGAATTATAGGGTATTGAACTACAACATATAGTTTTATATAGTCCTCAATAAAATGGTGTTGTAGAGTGCAAGAATAGGTCCTTGAAGTAAATGTTCAATTGTATGTTAAATTCCAAATCTCTTGTACTTCATTATTGGGTTGAGGCCATAAATTATGCTTACTACATCTATAACTATGGTCTTTGTAGAACATTGAATGGAGCCACTCATTTTAAAGCTTGGAGTAGTCAAAAACCCATAGTGAAGAAATTATGAGTGTTTAGATCTCCTACTATATCCCATATTCTAAAGAAGAAATTTAACGTAATATAACCTTAGAATCAGCCTTGCATCTTCATTAGATATCTTGAGGGTGTTAATAGGTGTAGGCTTCTCCATCCCACCACTCATGAGTTGTTCATTGAGAGGAATGTTTATTTTCAAGAAGGTCCTTCAAAATCCACACTTGACACATCTCCCATTCCTTAGATTCACTAGGATTTGATGATAGTTCTAATGATTCAGATCTCTCAAGTAGTTTATTGATGATCCAAATTATTACTCTAGTTTTAATGATGAGAGTAGGGATGAGTATTCCCCTTCTCCTCCTATAATATCTTTAGAGGATGACGAATATTTATTTGACTCTTTGAGAAAAATTCTTATTTAGGATAGACAAACATTAAAAAGTTATGGCTAATGGGTTGGATATCCATCAAACACCATGTGACCCTATTCACAATTCTATAATTTCAAACTTATTTTTACTACATCTACTTTTAATCCATAGTCATTTTGAGAGTCATCAAACACTCCTAAGTGGGATAATACTATAGAAGAGGAATATGATTCCTTACTAAGGAAAAAAAATTATATTTAGTCCCTCTTCCTAAGGGATGAAAACATTTTTGATGTAGGTGGATGTACCAAAAAAAATTATTAGATGGGTCCTAGACAAGTTAAAAGAATGTTTGATTGCAAAGGTTTTTTCTTAAGTACTAGAATTTAATATATATAGATACTTTCACCATAGTTTCTAAAATGAACTCAATCCAAATCACTCTTTCCATTAGAAAAACACATCACTGGGATGTTCATCAGATAGATGTGAAGAGTGCCTTTCTTCATGGTAACCTTAAAGAGTAAATATACATGAAACAATAACAAGGATTAATTGAAGATTCCTCCTTATTTTAGAAACTTCAAAATTATATTTTTGGCCTCAAAAAATCTCCTTGAACTTAGTATGCCAAGATGGACTCATTTCTTATTTTAGTTGGGTTCACTATATACCATTCTAGTCTGAATGTCTACATTTCATGGTAGGATGGTTTACCATTGATTCTAGTTCTCTATATAGATGACCTATTGATCACATTTATTTATTTATCCACAATCATATCAATGAAAATTAATTTGTTTGACAGGTTCTCAATGACTGACTTGGGAATATTTCATTACTTTCTCAAGATTGAAATTTGTAAATCTAACTCTGGGATCAATATTACACAATCCAAATATGATCTTGATTTGCTTACATAATTTAACATGAATGATTGTAATCCAATGCTAACTCCTTTTTATATATAGTTTAAAGATTGAAACTAAATGTCCATATCCTTTAGTTGATATTACATCATATCGACAACTTATGTGTAATCTCATCTACCTTATACACACTACAACTGATATTTTATATACAGTGGGCATAGTCTCCAGATTTAAATAAGAACCACATGATCTACATTAAAAAGTAGCTAAGTGGATTCTCAATGACATTTAAGGTATTTATTTTCAAGATCCACTATGAATCAGGCATCAACATCAACTTGATTGGTTATATAAATTTAGATTAGGCAAGTGATATTTAGAATTATAAGTTTACTTCAAGATAAAAGTTCTCATTAGGTTTATATTTGATTAGTTGGTCAAGGAAGAAGTAGAATGTTATTAATTTATCTTCTATTAAGGTTAAATAAAGAGAAATTTTTTCTTCCATTGCATTTATTTGGATTGAGGGGATTTTCACTGAGTTTGGCATCTAGTTTCAATGACCAAAAACCATCTTCTATGACAACCAAATCAGAATCTAGATCTAAAGGAAGTTGGTCCTCCATAAATAGACCAATCATAGTGATATTCATGTGATTTTCATTAGGAATCTCATCCATGATAAATTCATCAATCTCTACTACATCTAGACAATAGAGTAAATGTTTGATATATTAACCAAACCATGCACTGAGAACAAGTATCTTCATTTCTAGGCTCTTCTTAGGGTTCAGTTAGTTTCATCATCTTACTCCTATGGGGGTTCATGTTTATGTACTTGGGTAACTCATCATGCTTCTATTTCAGTACCCAATTCTTATACCCACCTAAATTACACTTAAGGTGGGTCTTAGTGTGGGATTTTTCCCACCATGTGGTTTTACCTACATGGTCTAATTATCTTACTCAAGTTAATAATAGGTTATTAGGTGAAATTTAATTTAATTCATTTTCTACTTGTGATTTGAGTTAATTACCTTTTTGGGTGACCTAATTTCTCACTATATAATGTACCTTCCTATTTATTATTTAGATTTAACTACTCCATATAGATTTATCCTCATGTATTTAACCCTATCCGGTTGATCCTTGATTTTAGACCACTCTAATATTTACAACATAACACTAGAATATCAAAATTAAGGTTGATAGTCTTAAATACATAACACTAGAATATCAAAATAAAAGGGCCAATAGCCTCAAAATACAAGGAATCAATATAAATCAAACATATAAATTTTAATAATATAATATAGTCTCAAGGACTATTAAGTTTGTTTCAAGAACAAATGAGTCTAGGAGTAAGATTTCTTGGTCATACATCTAAATAATCAAGCACACCAATAATGGCTCTACTACATAGTAAATTGCATTCAACATCATTTTTCTTATACTATAAGTAAAATAAACCACATGAGACTATATTAATTTATAAAAACACTATTGAACAATAGTGGTACTAAGAGTACACTTGATCTAAAAATGGGTCTATCTAGAGATGAAACAAACAAACAACACTTACAATAAACATTTTTAGTAACCAGGGTCAGTAAATAAATGGAAAAGTTGTTCCTCTTTTAGTTAACATTAAAATGAATTTACAATGAAAATATCATCATCAGAGCAAGAAAGTCATACAACCCTACCTTGGCATAAAAAAACAAATGTAATATCATGATATCTTTTAACCAAATACCATATTCAAACTTTATAGATTAGACAATATTAAATGATAATTTCTCATTAAGGGCATCATGTACATAAGCATTAAATACTCACAAATATCCTACAGATAAATTACTCATTATTTTAACCCATACACAACATAATAATCAAAACAACATAGAGTAATTCATCCTACAATACAATGGTTTTCAATTATGCTAAACCATAACTTAATCTAAAAAAATATTGATATTTCATAAAAGAACAACATACAAAAGTTTTGTTACAAACTTTGTAATAATAAAAGGAGTGTTTTATCTTAAATAAATGATAATTATATTCCTTGAAATAGATAATTATTCAAGCTCACAACAGATCAATAATAATAGACATAATACTAATTTTGTTACTATATTTAAAACAAGAAAAGAGTGTTAAATCTAAATTTATGTCAAACACCCTCAATAATAATAAAGATTAACTATAACTCTCTTGAGTCCCTAATAATTATTGACTGATTTTGATCCTCAAGGTCAAAATGTCAACCCCCATAAGTGAAAACTTTTGTCATGTCCTGATAACCTAGTTCAATGTTTTATCATGCCTTATATAGTCTTCAAAAAGTATTTATAAAGCCTTAATAGCATTGTTTAAGGTTTATTTGGAGAAATTAAAGTAAAGTCCTATAATGGTCTCATATTAGTATAGATATGTCATGAAGAGATGAGTCTTGGTCAATGGGTGTCATAGGTTAATAGGAGTTTACCAAAGTCATTTTATGTCCTAATCACCTTTTTATAACATTGCATGTTTATTTGGAAACTTTAAAGTTCTTTTATAGACTTTAAGTTAAGCTAAATGAAGGAAAAAGGTGATTTTTGACTAAATTTCATGTATGTCAAATTTATCTAAGTGATAAATCCATAAAATATACCTTCCAAGGACCTTGGAGTAGTTACATAACTAACACGCCTATCAACAAGTAGAGAAGATGTCATAATCTTGAGTTTCAATGCTTTAGAGAGGAGTTTTAGCATTTGTATAGAATTACAAACTCATATTGTAGGTAAAAATGGTTTAAAAACATCCATTTAGCTTTTATAGGTCATATTATATCCATGTATTAGGTTTAATTACAATAGATACAAAAATTCTCTCTCTGCTATCACTCCCTTCACAAGCTGAAGAAAGCCATTTTCAACTGAATGGTACAGGTCATACCAGTGGAGTTGGGGTATAAGATTTTGGATAGAGTAGGGGAATATTATGATATTATAATTTATGGAATCATAATTAGATTTATCTCCTTATCTTTATGAAAAATTTGTAAATAACTAAACAACTTTTTGAAGACTTAAATCCCAACAAATTGAGTTTGTGAAACCCCCATGAAAGTGTGAACTCCTTGGTTATAATAGAATAATTTTAAAAGGACCTTATAGGTCTAAAGAACCATATTACATGTTCACCCATCATATTGGCACGTGTGGGAAGTCATTTAGCAAAGAAAGCTACTATCTTACACAGTTTGCAGAAGTGACTATCATAACTTTTATTTATTATGAGGTTTTCAAGGTTTGAGGTGATGAATAAGGCTTAATATAATTTTTTCATCCTTATCATTCTCTAAAATACCACCATTATCCATGTTAACCCCAACAAAATTCTCTCTAAGCAATTCAAAACACTATTTTATTTTGATAATTGTGTGTGCAAGTTGCCTTCAACAATGTAGTAATAGGGTTTAGTTTTACATTGTCCAAGGTTGTATAAGATTTTTAATCTAGTAAGGAAGGAAATGAAAATAAAAAAATTTGGTAACATTATCACATGATCTCTAACAAAGTCTATAAGGGTGCTTTTATCACTCACAAGCCTGCAGACCTATGAGTGAGCATCCATGAATCTAAGTTCATGTTTAAGGTATTTTAGTAATGGAGAGTGTGATACAGACTTAGAGACACTCATTATACATTGACTAAATCCTCACTACCACCATTGAAATATAAAATCATACTAAAGATACCTAATCTCTATGTGAAAACTTCCAAAGTCTTGAGTTGACTGCATGTACAAATCTATACAAACTAGAGAGACAAGTTAAAGTGACATGATGTTTGGAAAAGAAGTGTATAAGCATGTTGAAAGGTGTAAATAATGGTATAAATGTTGAAAATGTCATAGTGTTGAAGGTGTACCTACAGGTGATAGACCTATAGTTCCTCATTTGAACTAAAGATAACTATCACTAGAACAAGTATGAGGTTAATACACTATTACATGTAGAATGAGAAGTTATTAATCATGATACAAACTCATGAGAACATCTAAGGATCAGAGAGATAAGGAGATTTTGATAACTGAGTTCACAACCTTAATGCTCACAAATAGGACTAAGTTCAAGACAAGGAGAAAAAGTTTCAAAATGTTATGAATTAGGTAGGTTAACCTTCTAATAAGTGAGAAATAAGTATTAATGATGTCTGGCTATTATTAAGATATCATGGTGTAGTTGAAAGAATCAAATCTTAATATCACATGAGAAGACCCCTTTTAATGACTACCTATAACCATATATTAAGAAGGTTATCTTGAATAATGATGGTGGTGAAGTATAAGGATTTGAACCAAGTAAAGGGTCCCAAGATCCCAATCATATGATAGAGTCATGGATATGTTCATTGGTCTATAATGAAAGTTCTCATCCCAAGAATGCACTCAAGCTTCTTCAATAATCATCTAAAAGTCTATTAGGGTCAGTAGGCTAGTTTTAATCCTAATTTACACCTTTAGTACATAAAAACATTTCATGAAGTCCTAGATCCCTAATAGTGAGAGAAAAGAGAAAACATAGTCATGTAGGGTAATTTGATCAATTGGATTAAGAACCCTAAACATCAACTAATGGTGTGTTTAGAAAGGTTGAGTAACAAATGTGACAAGAGGATCATGTGAATAGGTAAATTTTTATGTCATAGGACCTATTTAGGTCATTGGAAACTCAAAACTAAATTGAAATAGTCACTTATAGGCCCAAACTCTCCTAGACATCACAAAATGCAACTTGCCACCTATGAAGTTATCTTTCCTTGATTAGTATAGTATGGAAATGTTGCATGGGACCTTGGGATCCTATTGAGAGTTATCTACCATAGTGTACTTGAAATTTGTGGAATTGGTTGGTTTATTTATGCCCTGAGCTTTATAAATCATCCTTAAGAGTGGAAGGCACTCATAGGTTGCCAGAGACCAATTCTAACCTAATGAGATAGAAGATGGTTTTAATGTCTATAGATGGATTGGATAAAATTAAAAATTAATTAAATCATGTTCACAACTTTCTTGAGAAAAAAATAATGCTTTTGTTGTGTACTTGTAGGTATGGAACTATATGTAATCAGCCAAAAAGGATGGTTTTAAACTACATGATAGGTTTGCACTGTAGAGTAAAATGCTCTACATTTTATTTTGAGTTTTGTGCAATCCAAGTTTTTTCCCTACATGTTTAAGTTTTGAGGTAATGAGGGTTATGACAAAGGGCATGGGTGTTTCATTTTGCGTGGGTTTTTCATTTTGCCTAAAGTTTTGTCTAAGTATCAAAGTCAAGCGAAATATGCCAAGTGTCATCTACCAGGACACATTATACTTTGTTTCTAAAAGTAGCAGAACATGCCACGTGTCCTGTTATAACTCAATGAAGTGCAACAAGTGTTGACATTCATGTTTCAATTTTCTTATGAGTTTCAAAAGCTTCTTTCAATAAGCTTTTCTCAGTGCACGTGGAGGGTGCCAAGTGGCAACTGTGGAAGGCTTCAATGTGTTTCTCTAAAATGTAGTGGAAAGCACCACATGTCCCTTGTTAAAGATTGATAGAGAATGCCAAGTGTCAATATCTATAGTTTCTTACTTTTGTTTCATTAATAAGTAAGAACTATGGTGGGCCTCGGGTGAGTTACTAGAGTAAGCAGAATGTGCCAAGTGTCATCATCTGTGTGAATCTAAAATGAGTCCTGAATGTTTCTATAGTGTAGCTAAAGCTTAGTGGAGACCACCACATGTCACCTTCTGTAGGATTTTCAAAAAGCATCTAGAGCTTCTATAGATGAGTGAAAGTTGCCATGTGTCACTTGTTAATGATCAACGAAAAGTGCCAACTGTCCCCGTTCTCCACTTGAAGCTACTCGGGAAAGAAGTGTTGTGGGTCCCATTTTTTGTAAGTTGATAAAGTTTCAAAGTAGTAGACTGTGATATATGTCAAAGATAGAGCACTCCTGATACAAAGACATAGTAAAGAGTATAAGTTATGCAAAAAGTGTTGTGTGTCTTCTGTAAGTGTCACAAAAGCTGCCAAGTGTCATTTTTTGGTGCCTCCTGAATAATGAGATAGTTTTCAAGTGAGGCAAGTAGTTTTTGCCAAGTTTCCTCACCTATTTCATAGTGGGAAGTGTCACGTGTATCTAAATCAGCCAATGAACTTGCAAGGAGACTAAACATTTTAGTTCCAAAAAATATCTTTTGTTAAATACTTCCAGTTAAGTTAGAGTTTAGTTAGACCATTGGGATTAGATCTTGTGGGCAATCTTGAGCTAGTTTGATGCTATAAATATAGGTGCAGATGAGGGAGATAACATCAAAAATAATCATCAGAAGATAGAGAGAATTTTTTTCAAGAGATTGTTATTGAGAAGTTTTTTAGACTTTCTTGTTGTGGCCAATAATATCATTTGCCTTTGTTCTATTTTCTTGAGTTAGAAAGTTTGTATAACTATGCATGTATCTGTGCCTTTTATGTGACTATAAAATTAATAAGAAGACTAAATTATGTGACTTTGTTGATATTTTCTATGTTACTACTAAAAATGTCTAAGTTGTGAGCCTTTGATTCTATTTGTTTTCATCTTTTACATTGATCATGCATTGTTTTCTCTTTAATGTAATTGAATCCTAAAGATAGCTTCATTGTGCTTAGTATTAAGGGATGAATTAAACTCAGGTGCATTGCCATAGTTAAATTTCCTTTTGTTACATTGGTGATTCTACTTAATTTCTATCCCTTTTCTCATAATACATTTGAGATAAAGAAGAGTCAACTTCTTTAAAATTTGGTCATTTCAAGTCACAAGTCCCACATTCCTAAAACTTCCCATTGTTGGTGTTTTGAAATGGGATGTGAGAGCTGCCAAGCCAGGTCGACACACTAAATTTGAGGCATTATTGACTGGACCCTATAAGATTCATGCATGTAAGCAGAAAAATTCATTTGAGCTGGAAATAATGGAGGGAAAACTTGAAGAGATTCTTGTGAATGGGATCTACTTGAAACATTTCATTTAAGTAGTATCTCTTATGTATTATAGTTAGATATTTTCCCTTTCCTTGTTACTATGTTTTCCCATTTTTCTTTCCCACTCTTTCTTTTAATAAGTGTTCTTTAAAGACATGGTTATGGCTTAGAGTCTTATTAAAAAATTTAAACTCACATTCATTAAATCTCCATAAACCCCAACATTTCCTAAGGTACAACCACTTCTATGATGTGTCTGACACACTGTCCCATTCAGATTTGATAAGATTTACTAATGGTTATCTAGTTTTAATGCCATTTTTGAGACTTGATGGATCATTAAATACCCCAATAATAAGAGTTAAGGCTTAACTATGTCTCAAACATTCCAATGTCTACTAGAAAAATCCCTTTTACCTACATTTTCAATTCATAGTAAAACTTGCTTAGTAAAAGTGCCTTCCCTATTACAAAGCTTCCATACTTGTTACATAAGTTCACTAATTCCTAATATAGACATAGATATGGAGGAGGCATAGTCTTCACAATAGGGGTTTAGGATTTACGAATCCATTGATAAGTTTCTCACTAGCAAATCATATGCTTCAGCCCCTGCACAACCCTTAAGGACCTATCCAAGGACTAGAGTCCCCAAAGTTAGTTATGCAATTGACCTAGCAAAGGTGAAGTATTTTGCAGATGGAATCATGGACCCAACCCTTCAAAAGTTTGGCAAAGCTCTATGAGAAGGGGCACACCAAAGATGTATCCAGAGGGCTAAGGTTGGACAATACAAAACATTTGCAATGAGGATATGGACCTCCCAACTGGCACAATTCATTATCCCAAGTGTACATCTGTGCCCCAAATTAGTTGAAATATGTGCCAAATTGTTTCATGCACCCTCAAATAGCATACAATAGGGTCAATTCATGGTGCAAATTACACTGAAGGCCATCAGGGACATGTTGGCCCTATATCATGAAAAGATAGCCACATTTCCCACCATTACCAAAATGCAAAAAACATGGGCAAATGTTAATAATCAATTGAGGTTTCTCATATTAGAATTGTAATTAGGGGATGATGATACCACTGTGCCAGTGCTGCCAACAAGAAGGGCACAATTTACACATGCCAGTCAAGAGGCACTATTCATGATGGCATTCATTTTTGGAATGAAAGAGGATATAACTATCTATGAAGAAAAAATGGCCATTCTATTTAGATTAAAAATTGTAGACAAGTCTCAGGAGTATTAGTTAGATTTCTCTGAGCAAATTGCCTATTCAATGGTTGACCAACTCACCCATTTCAAATATAAAGGGGTTTTTAGGTATTCTTCTTATATATTTCACCTCATGGTGTATCAAAACTCTGGCATCTTTTCAAAATACATGCATTTGAATATGTATGACCTAAGTTTCAGTCATAATAGGACCACTCCTGTGTCTACATGGACACCTATCTTATCCAAAACATCTGACCCATATGAATTTTGGGAACTTTTTGTTGCCCCTGCCTTTTGTCACCTAAGCCCAGAGCCTGTTGAAAATAGATTAACTCTAAGTGTCAGATGCCTCATGATAAATTACACTATTCCTTGTGACTACTTTTTTGGATCCCATCATACTATCATTAGGGTCCATGGTTTTAATGGAGAACCAGTGTTTCTACCCAAGATTTTGACTCTTAGGTTAGCATTCTTAGAGGTGACCTGGAAAGTGTCTATGGTGGATAATGAATATGGCATTGGGAAGAAGAAAAATAAAATGTATGATATTCCATGGGTAGAGAAAAACATGGCCCTAGAGGTCAAATATACTGAGCACTTGTTTTTGAGGAAGCTATCTTTCCTAGGTTTCTTTTTGATTGAATATAAATGGGGATATGACCCAAGTAGTTTCATAACCTCATGGGTCAAGAATGACAATGTCACCACTAGAATTGTGCATGAGGGTCATCCCTTTTGGGAACATAGAAGAAACCCTAAGGAAGATATTCCTAATTTGTATGTAGAATTGATAGATTTTCCCTTTCAAGAAGCTAGGCCATAGGAGACCTTTTATGTTAAGCAAAAGGATTTTGACCCTAAAATTAAAATGACTTCTGGTTTAAGAAGGGCATTAAAGAATAAAGACTGGAAACCTGAGAAAATAGAAGCCTATTAGAAGTATAGGCAGGAGATTTTTGAGATCACTCACTCTTTTGGTAATGTATATTCAGATGAGAAATGGGAGGCAATCTAGGATGAATGTCATCTGTCTCCTATCTCTAGCCCTGATATAAGAAAACTATAGACACAGGGTGGAGAGTCAAAAGCTAGAGCAGAATCCACTCATACATTATAGGCCCTAAGACAAACCTCATCTATAGCTGTAACTTTCTAGCCCCAATCTCTTAGTGCCATAGAAAAATAAAAGAGTGTGGTATCCTCACCAACCAAAGCTTCTCCATTGGTTTCATCCTTTGGGGTTCCCAATTTTTTACAATCACCACTACTAGTAGTGGTAAACATTGAAGAGAAAGAAGTACAATAAAAAGAAGAAAGGCCAAGGAAACATAAGAAGCTAAAACTTCAGCCTGATTTAGAGGAGGTAGAACCCTCATAGCATCAACCTCTAATTCCATCTATTGCTCCTCAGGTATGTGTTATTTCTCCTTCTTCTTCTCAATCTTTTTCTTCTTTTATAGGGGTGGCAATCCCAACTAGACAAATATTATCCCCTACCACCTCTGTTATGCCAATTTACCAATTTGCCCCATCTATTACTACTCAGGCCATATCATCACAAGACACATCATTGCCTCCCTTTTCCCCCTCTATCCCAAAGAGAATACCTCCTCAAATTCCCCCTAGCCAACATTTGGCTATTCCCTATGGCTTGCCACAGGGTTATCCTTTTGTGGGTAGGTATATTGCCTCTCCCTCTATCTTCCAAACTCAAGTAGACACTACTAAGAAGGCTAGGGAAGCCCAAATGGATAAAAAGAGGAAGAAATATAATAAAGCTCTAGATGCACCACACATGAGGTCACTATTTGACCCAATCTAGTAGCAGCTAACTGTGACTCATTTGTCACCTAATGTAGTCAAGGCAAATGAGCAGATGCAGCCTAAAGATTATACATTGAATGTAGTGGCTATAGATATGTCACTTTTTAGACTATAGGATAGGGTTGAGCTACTAAATGAATCCACTTCTATTATAGCTACTGATTATTTGAAAGTATCAAAGAAGCTACAAAAGATGGAGGCTGATCTAGCTCAAGAGAAAGCAAATAGTAGCAATCTAGCTATAGAAATCAAATCAAAGAATGATGAAATAGAGAGTCTCAACAAATAGTTTCAAGATACTATTTCTTATCAGACTCACCAGGCTATTCAGGCCCTAAATTTTTCTTTAAAAATAGAGCTAACACAAGAGAAAGCTACAGTGATATCCCTAAGGCAGAAAAAGGCAACACTATATAAAGAATGTGAGGAAAACCTGCAATAGGTCACTCAGTTCTAGAAAAAGTTGTTGAATGAACAAAACAATACCACTGCCATATAGGCCCAACTTCAAGTTGAGCAATAAATAACAAAACAATTGACACTTGCGTTGGCTAATAGGCCAAAAAATGTAGGAGACATGAACCTAGTAAAGGAGCTATATGTATCAATATGGAAAAGAATCTTTGAGGAGGTTACTCAACTCAAACCCTCTCTAACCTTCCTACTAAATGCATAAAAATTGTGCAAAAAGGTAGAGACTTCAATTCAGGCCCCTCTATCCATTGTCTCTTTGAGAGTGTTTGATTCTCAAATGCTGCTGCAAAAGCTATATGACATAACTAATGGAATGTTATTAGCAATAGGGATTAGTGATAGAATGATTGTTACAAAAATGGTGAAAAAAGTTTTCAGTTGCAACTCCATAGCAATTAATTACAAAGAGCTCCTAGATGTGGTAAAAGAGGGAATCAAAGACATGAAGTAGCATATTAAAGATCTGGTGCAATTGGGTCTTCCCTCCCCTTTTCCTAATAGAAACACTATGTTAATGGTTGATGAGATTAAACCTTTGTTGTTAGCCAAACAAAATGATTAGTCAGTTTTCTAGGGTTTAACAAATGATTCATCAGTGCTAGAAGTGGAAGTTATCTTAATCCCCATGTCCCAGCTTGAATTCTAATTGAAGGCTATAGTTCATATTTTGTAGATTTTTTTGCACAAGGACATCATCAACCTTGATTTAGCCTTCAAAGAATTGTAAAATAAGTAGGGACTATCTGATGCTGAATGGTCTGTTTATTAGACAGCCTTATGGAAGTTGTGATTTTTTCCATGTTTTTATGTGCAAGAGATTATGGATTCTTTTTTGAGCAGGCTCAAAAGTCCTTAGGGTCACCAAGAACTGTAGAGTAAAATAATCTACATTTTATTTTGAGTTTTGTGCACTCCAAGTTTTGTCCCTACGTGTTTAAGTTTTGAGGCAATGAGGGTTATGACACAGGGCACGAGTTTTTCATTTTGCCTAAAGTTTTTTCTAAGTATCAAAGTCAAGTAGAATGCACCAAGTGTCATCTACCGGGACACATTATACTTTGTTTCTAAAAGTAGTGGAACATGCCATGTGTACTATTATAACTCAGTGGAGTGCGACAAGTGTCGGCATCCACATTTCAAGTTTCTTATTAGTTTCGAAAGCTTCTTTCAATAAGCTTTTCTCAATGCACCTAGAGGGTGCCAAGTGGAAATTGTAGAAGGTTTCAATGTGTTTCTCTAAAATGTAGTGGAAAGTGCCACATGTCCCTTGTTAAAGCTCAATGGATACTACCAAGTGTCAACATCCACAATTTCTTCCTTTTGTTTCATTATTAAGTAAGAACTATGGTGGGCCATGGGTGAGTTGCTAGAGTAAGTAGAATGTGCCAAGCGTCATCATCTATGTGAATCTAAAATGACTCGTGAATGTTTCTATAGTGTAGTTAAAGCTCAGTAGAGACCACCACGTGTCACCTTTCACATGATTTTCAAAAAGTATCTAAAGCTTCTATAGACGAGTGGAAGCTACCACATGTCACTTGTTAAAGATCAGCAAAAAGTGCCACCTATCCCCATTCCCCTTTGAAGCTACTCAGGCAAGAATGTTTTGGGTCCCATTTTCTATAAGTTGATAAAGTTTCAAAGCAATGGACTATGATAGATGTCAAAGATGGATCACTCCCGATACAAAGACATAGTAAAGAGTATAAGTTACACAGAAAGTGTTGTGTGTCTTTTGTAAGTGCCACAGAAGCTACCAAGTGTCATTTTTTGGTGCCTCCTGAATAATGAGATAGTTTTCAAGTGAGGCAAGTGGATGCTACCAAGTGTCCTCACCTGTTTCACAGTGGGAAGCATCATGTGTATCTAATTTAGCCAATGAACTTGTAGGGAGACTAAACATTTCAGATCCAAAAAATATCTTTTGTTAAACACTTCCAATTAAGTTAGATTTTAGTTAGACCATTGGGATTGGATCTTGCGAGTAATTTTGAGCTAGTATGATGCTATAAATATAGGTACAAATGAGGGAGATAACATCAAAAATAATCATTAGAAGATAGAGAGAATTTTCCGTAAGAGATTGTTATCAAGAAGTTTTTTAGACTTTCTTGTTGTGGCCAGTAATATCATTTGACTTTGTTCTCTTTTCTTGAGTTAGAAAGTTTGTATAACTATGCATGTATCTGTGCCTTTTATGTGACTAGAAAATTAAAAAGAAGATTGAATTTTGTGCCTTTGCTGATATTTTTTGTGTTACTACAAAAAATGTCTAAGTTTTGAGCCTTTTATTCTATTTGTTTTCATCTTTTACATTGATCATGCATTGTTTGACCTTTAATGTAATTGAATCCTAAAGATAGCTTCATTGTGCTTAGTATTAAGGGATGAATTAAACTCAGGTGCATCACCATAGTTAAATTTCCTTTTGTTGCATTGGTGATTCTATTTAATTTCTATCCCTTTTCTCACAATACATTTGAGATAAATAAGAGCCATCTTCTTTAAAATCTGGAGGTCATTTCAGGTCACAAGTCCCACATTCCTAAAACTTCCCATTATTGGTGTTGGAAATAGCACAATTCTAAGCATCAACATGTACAAGGTGTTAGAGGATCATATTTGACATGGAGGATTGTAAATAGGTAATAAAATTAAATAAAATGTTTATTTTAGTTTTAAAATGTGTGGGAATTCTATGGAGACAAATTTTTAGTCTCTAAGTAGGGAGGCCGAATTGAAACCTAGCTAGGATAGAGAAATATCAAAAAGGGCACTTCCACTCACTTTCAGGACATAAAATTTGACATAGATCTATAAGAAAATATTGGGTCCTATAATATTCCTTTATTTTATCATTATTTTTTCATACACTTATCTACATAATGAGGTTTGCATGATTTTAGGGATATAAGGAATGAAGCCAAAATAGGGATGTTGGTGTAGAATGAGTTCTTGAGGTTGCTTTCAGACTTCCAAATGATTTTTTTAAAGTCTAATATGATTTTAATATACTATCCATGGAGAGATAATGAGTTTAATAATATGAATCTAAGTTTTGACACTTGTATACAAGATGGCCTAGTGAGGTGAGGAGATTTCAAGGAACCCAAGCACATAAATGATGATTACTACTAAGTTTTTAGTTGAGAGAGATTCTAAAACTAATGAAAGGTGTCAATTAATAGGGTTATATGTAACTCAATAATATTTTATGACTAAAGTGTGTCATTTATCCATTCACAAGCCAAAATGAAGTGCAACATTTGAAATCAAGGCAATGTGTTAGGCAAACATTCTAACTCCTACGCCATTTAGAGAAAGGGAGAATCTTCAAAGGAGATAAACATGGTATTAGGACCTATTGAGATAGTTTCATAACCCCCTATTGATTTTAACTCATGAGACACTTGTCTCTCTCTCTCCTTTACCTTTCTCTTCTTTTCTCTCACTTTTGATATATATTTATCTTTGATAGGCTATGTTTATATCCTCCACTTGGGTATGGAAAATACTTGACCGTTTTCATCCTTTAATCAGTGAATAATAACTTGATTTTACCTTCTTCATGGACTATTTTCAATATGCATGCTTGATTAGTTGATCTTGCTAAGTGATAGGCTTACTTCCTTGGCATGTTTGTCCTTGTTTAACATTCATGTTCAGCTTGGAATCCTTTTTATAGGTATTTTAAAGTGTTCAAATAGAGTGTTTATGGGTTTAATGATTTTTATTTCATTAGTGTCATGTCATGACCTCTTGACTAGTCTTCTTAGCTCAAGCTTGCTTCACAAACATTCACAACAAATATTGATGTAGAGAGGTAGATTTAGATCAGTGTCATGTGTAGGTTAGTCTCTTATTTTAAGTGTAATTTGAGCTGGTTGGTAATGATTAGTTCATATTTGGTGCATCACCTCTATTACAATAGGTTTATCTCCCTTTTCCTATCAATTATTAGAGTAGTATTTGAGCCTAAGTGATTCATTGAGGGTAGTTAGCCCTTTAACCTAGAGATTCACATCTTTAATAGGGTACCCATAACCTTGAGGTGTTTCCATGTTACATCAAATTTATAAGTCTTGAAATACCTTCCAAATGGTGAAATTTTGATGCACAACAATTTTATCATGCCTGGTGGGACTAAGATCCAAAGTTGTGAAAGAATTATTGGTGTTTTTATTTTACCTATTAGGCTTTAAAGTCATTCAAAAAACATAAATGGTGACTTTGAATGTAATCAGTTGGTTCTATCACCCCAAGTACTTATTTTGAAAATTATTTGATAATATCTTATGTTTTTATTTGACTTGTGAGGTTGGGATGGATAAATATGAAGATAAATTCTATTTTATACCCCCTTATCATCATTATCATGACCTATATCAGCCCTATGTCCCTCCTTATCATCCTTTTTATGACCCCAACTATGTGCCTCAACAACATTATCAATGTTTTCACCCTCCTTATGAGTCATATTAGTTTTATGGTTAGCCTACTCTCCCAATACATGACCATGATGTTGTATATGAGTTACCTTCTCAAGATTAAGATGTCCCTAATTATTCCTTAAACCAATCTATTTCAATTTTTAATTGAATTAACTTAGACTATGAGAGATATATGTTATACCTTCATAAAGAAAGTTAATATTTTCAAGATGTCCATAGTCATCTCATTCATGACATGAGAGATTCATTATAGATATTGAAAGAAGAATGGGCACCTATAAAGAGAGAAAATTGGAAAATATTCTCAAATGAGATGATGGATGTAAGTAGTCTCATTCAAAAAAATAGAAGATATGCTAAAATTTCATGAAGGATAGTAGGTTCAATCCTATCATCCCTCATATATGCCACACATTATTCCCCAAGAGACATTTCCAAGAGAGCTTCAAGGTGTTTCAAGTCCTTCATATGTTCCTCAAAGTTTCCATTCTTAGAATTCCATTCAAGAAAACATTCAAGAGAAGGAAAAGACTATTTTTAAGTAGCCCATTATTGAGAACCAAAATGTTATTTCTCTTCCTCAATAACCTCTAGAGAAGTCTTTCAATATTCTATGTTGGAATCAAGTGGTGAGGTCATGGAGTGAGCAAGGTAAGACAATTATATATTGGGGAGTTAAAGTTAAAGAACAAACTAAACCTATGCAAGTCTATCTCATCCCTCTTTAAGAGTCTTCTTATATCTCAAACCAAACTTATAGTGTTTCTTACCCTCATGAGGTCACTAACCACCTTCAATAGAATCTATTCCAAGAGATTATAGATAGGCAAATCAAGGATCTGGAGTTAAATATGAAAGGACTTAAACCAATCCAAAATCAAGAGGTTCAAAACAAAGAGATATTTGTGCCTAATCAAACACCTAGATATCCATCTTGGAATTCTATCCAAGAATGTTTTCAAAAATAAGGTGTATCTAATCTATAAGGTTTAAGATCAATTTGTAGATGTTGAAGATCCTTAAGAAGGCTATGAGAAAGATGAGTTACTTGCTAAATAAAATGTATCTTCCATTACTCAACTCAATTTGTTTTCCCTAAAAGAGTTCCTTAAAGAATATTTCATACCCATGCCCATTAATGATCCATCCACCATAGTTCATAATCCCTCTCCAACTCATTAGATTTTCCATCACCCTCTCACCACATCCCTTCTTAAAGAGGAACATGTCCTATGGGAGATAAGTGAAGATGATCAAGCTATAGTTGTAAATGATGAAGACGATTCAAGTGTTTATGATTAATAATTCATGATTGGTACTCCCCTTAGTGAAGACAAACAAAAATTAGTCTTCTTTAATGAAGAAAGAGATGACCTTGATGAGGTTGTAACTACCCATGAAGAGATTGCCAAGATTTTTGCCCTTGCCAATGAAGAGGTTGATCTAGACATGAAAGAAAAGGATTTTGAGAAGAAGATCATATTGACTAAGTTTATTGAATCTCATGAGGAATATAAACTCCTATTGAGAACAAATGTCTTGAATAACACCACCAAGAGTCTCAAATCTATGATGGAGAAATATATGATGATTGTGACACTATTGAATATGATTAAGAGATTGAATTTGAAAAACCAATAGAGGTTGAATTTTTTTCTTCCTTCCTAGATCAAGGTGATATGTGTTAGAAGTTCAAGGAGATTTAAAATGATTTTGAGGCTCTTCAAGGGCCTATAGCTCCTACTAGTCAAATTAAGGATATTCTAGAGGTTTCCTTACTTCTTAAAGGGCAAGGAAACAATATCCAAGGTATTAGGTTGTAATTTACTCTAATAAGCCAAGAAATGGCCATTTTTAACATATACACAAGTACCAAAATACATCATGAGAAGGATCTTAAGGCACAAGAGGAATTTACCTTCATAGGTGATTAGTTTGTAGATGTCATTACTTCTTTTTATAACATGCTAAGAGGAGTGGCATTCAAGAAGAAGATGAAAACAATAAGATACAGGCTCAAGGGGAAACATGTTTCATGTCATCTTTAATTTCATGGATCAAGAGATACTATACTAGTCTATTTACCATTAATACTAGAAGGATAAGGATATTGGTTCATTTAGAATTGCAGACATGCTACCCCTATGAATCACTCATTTTTTTACCA